>JAQMYF010000024.1:17219037-17230673 GCA_030014195.1 Neosilurus mollespiculum
CAGAGTCGGCTGAGATGGGCGCCAGCCTCCCCGTGACCCTAATTAGGATTAAGCGGTTCAGAAAATGACATGACATAACTAACATACTCTCTCTCTCTTTCTCTCTATCTCTCTCTTTCTCTCTCACACACACACACACACTCTATGTGTGTGTGTGTGTGCGTGTGTGTGTGTGTCTCTGTGTGTGTGTGTTGAGGTACACATGCTACTTCTGAGATACCACCGATCCCATTCATTCTGCCTTCTGAATCCTGTGATCCATCCTGAAGTGCTATTACTGTTTGAAGTTTTCTTCTTAGAAGCTCCTCGCTCCTGATGATGATTTATATGGACCCAAATCTACACTCAGAAACTGTGACTTTTACTCTTTTACTGAAATAATTTAGGACTACAATTACCATTACAGTTATAAGATAACCAACTAGACTTCATGTTTAACTATAGTGAAGTTTCTGCTACATGGGTTGTTTATCTGGTTTCACCCAAATGAGGGTGGGTTTTCCTTTTGAGTCTGGTTCCTCTCAAGGTTTCTTTCTCGTATCATCTGAGGGAGATTTTCCTTGCCACCATTGCCTCGAGCTTGCTCATTGGGGATGTTTAGGGATTATAGAGAAATGTTAGATTCTTTATTACGTATGTTTTTACTATGTAAAGCTGTTTTGCAAAACATGTCATTTGTAAAAAGTACTATACAAATAAAACTGAACTGAATTAAACTGGTGAATACCAACTGAGAAATGGATTTGCAAAAGTATTATTAAAGATTTTAACAAAGGTAAATTATCAACAATCATGTGTTTTTTAAATTACATTGAAGGCATTTGGCAGACACCCTTATACAAAGTGATTAACATTTCCATCTCATTGATACAACTGAGCAGTTGAGGGATAAGGGCCTTGCTCAAGGGCCCAACAGCAGCAGCATGGTAGTACCCTCGATCTTCTGATCAGTAACCCAGAGCCTTAACCACTGAGCCACCACTGCCAATTGTACAGTGTGGTCTGAAAGAATAAAACAAATACTTAGATTTAGGAATTATATAAGAGGAGATACCGAAACTGAAAGCATGTCGTTAGTGTGTGTGCTTATGTCACATGTCTATGTGTTGACATTGTGGGTTTGTGAATGTGTCTATGTACCCAGATTGGGGGTACATAGACTCATTTTCTCTGACTCATAGCAAAGACTACTGGATTTGTTTCAAAATCATGTGAGTAAAACCATGTAGTCTACATATCCAAGGCATGCTGAGAGAAGCAGCTAAATCACCTCAAGCTAAAAAAAAAAAAATAAAGTTTATATGGTCAAAAAATGCAAACATACAAAGATCAAAACAACTTAGAGAATCCACTACAGGCCAAAATCATGAAACATGTATAAATATCTGAAGCACTGTTGCAGAACCAATTTAAACCAAACTGAATTTAAAAAATAAATAAATAAGTAGTTCAGCACATAATACATTTTTAAACATGAACCACTGCAGCTTCTGTAGTGGATCATATGCTGCAGCAAATCAGATCCATTTAGATTAATTATTTACCTGATGGAAGCTCAAAGAGAAAGGAAAGTTTGACAATAAATGCATTAAGCTCACATCTACCATACACTGATATCAGTTCATTCATCCATTCATCCACCCAGTCATTCATCCAACCAGACAAACCAGGCCATTTTAAAGGATTCCAAACATAGGTACCACAACAAGCTCTAGAGAAGCACAAGAAGCTGATCCAGAAAATGATACCAAAATCAGTGTGAATGAACATTCAGTTTGTGTTCTTGTGTCCATCTATTCATTTAACCATTCTTATTAACAGATGCACTGAGCTCCATCTCCATCCTTCCATACATCTACCAGTGTATCTATCCTTTTTGACATTCACAAATGAACGCATTAACTAAACATAGATTTGAAGTATTAACATTTTTGTGAAACATGTGCAGACTGGACACACACTGAGTACTGAGTAAAGACCTACGGCATGTGGAGCGGGTATGCAGGTGGCTTCCATTAACAATGTGATGTAATTGCAGAGCAAATTGTTGTCATGCAGAGGCTCCATTGATTGTATCATGCACCTGGCATTTGAGTGTACTGAGGCTGGACAAATGTGCTACATATCCAGGCTTGTGATTGGTTATTAGAAGCAAGGTGTCCAACGCTTATTCTTTAATGACATCATATAGGTTTCTCCAGCATGCTAAACATTCCACCATAATGCTTAATTTATTTAATGGCATCATGTACATTTACATTCAGGGTGCTTGGTAGAAGCCCTTATCCTGAGTTCCTTTTTTTTTTATCTCAATCATTCAACTGAGCAGCTGAGGGTAAAGGGTTTGCTCAAGGACCCTGACAGTGGAAATTTGGTGATACTGGGGCTTGAACCCCCAGCCTTCTTATCCACATTGCCCAAATTCCCCTATGCATTACCTTTATATTGTTTCTTTTTACTTTTTTTATTCGTAACTAGGAATCAAACAAGCATTTCTTTCTCGTGTTTGATCGTGTATGATGATTTTGTACTTCCTATATCTCCTGCACTCCCTTAGTTTATGCTGCCAGCACTTTGCAGCAGACAGTCTTTTTCCCACCCTTATGAAAATAAATTCAATTTTAACATCCGACCTTGGAGCATCATGTGAGTTTGAAAGCTCATGAAGGTGGTTTTGTTTTCATGCCATCTTTGCAGACATTATGTTAAGGTAACAAGGTTTTTTGGAACATGTGTTTTTAAGCAGAAATTGTTGTTGTTAGGCAGGTCAAAATCAAAGCTTTTCTCTGGGATTTAAAGGGGCAGTGTCATGGTTCTTTGAATAAAACAGCCTAAATATCATTAATGTTGTTATCAAACAGGGCGGCACGGTGGAGTACTGGTTAGCACATCTGACTCACAGCAAGAAGGTTCTGGTTTTGAGCCCTGGGCTCAGCGAGGATGTTTCTGTGTGGCGGTTTAATGTTCTCCCTGGGCATGCAGGGGTTTTCTCCAGGCAGGTACTTTGGTTTCGTAAGTGTGGATATGAGTGTGACTGGATGTCTGTGTGATGATCTGGAATGATCTGGTGAGCTGTTCAGGGTGTTCCCTGCCTTCACCCAGTGTAAGCTGAGATAGGCTCCAGCCTTCCTTCAACCCTAATAGAAGACCTAATAGATTTGGCAGTTTGGCAAATAAGTGAGTGAGAGGGTGATATCAAGCAAGACAATCATTCATATAGATGGAACTTTGGTTTTCAAAGGATACTAGACATGAATTGGTTTCATACACTAAGTTTGATAAAGGTTTGTAATGTGATCTCAATCTCTGAAAACTATTCAGCCCAACAAAATGAAAAAATAAAAGTTGATGTTGCTATGCATTTGCATCCACTCCATACTTGGCTTAGAAACTCTGAACTCCTTCTGATTTGCAAGCTGAAAGACTATTTAACAAATATAGACAAGTATTTCACACATTCATGGCATATTTAGATGATTTTCTGGTAACAAAATTTGGGTAAAAATCATGACACAACTCTTTTAAAGACTCAAACTCAAGAGCAACCATGTCTTCAAAGTCCTGAAAGCCTGAACTAAGGGATATTTCACAGTTCTGATGTCTGAATGTTTCAAATGCTTCAATACTTTCACCAAGTCCAGAGTGTGGATTACACTGTATATACTGACTTATGATCCCAATTAAATTCTGTAGCATGATAGTTCAAAACAAAACAAAAATAATAATAAAATAAGCAGGAATGGATTCTGGGTTGACCACTTCTATCCACCTGTAACAAGGCATTTTGACCATTAACCAAATGAGTAATGACTAATGAGGCGAGTGGGATTGCATTTCAGAGCTACTGCCTGATCTGTAAATATACACAGCAGGGGAGGCACTGGTTGGATAGGGTGAGACGGAATCGATGATCACTTGCTAAATTCAAAGTCATAATGGTCTAAGCTAGATTGTCAGCACAACTGATGAACTCAGATGGGCAGTTTGTGAAGAGTATTGACAGAGAGTAGGATGTTGTACTGGTGTCCATGGCTAATGAAAAGCACAGCTAGTGTGTGGGTTTGTTTTGCCGGTTTCTTGCAGTAACCCAGAAGCTTGGGTCAATGATGTTTTTCATCTGCTTGTGGATCACACTGTATTGGTCACGTTCAATAAATCACTCTTACTCTTACTTTCACTTATTTGCCAAGCTGCTTAATCCTATTAGGGTTGCGGGGAGGCTGGAGCCTATCTCAGCTGACACTGGGTGAAGGCAAGGTACACCCTGAACAGCTCGACAGACCATTGCAGGGCAAACATACACACAATTATTGACACTGACACTCACACCTAGCATGAATTTGAAACAGACAGTCATCCCAATATGCCTGTCTTTTGATTGTGGAAGGAAACCAGAGTACCTGGAGAAAACCCACGAAAGCATGGAGAGGACATGCAAACTCCACACAGAAACGCCCAAGTCTAGGACTTGAACCCATGACCTTCTTGCTGTGAGGCAGACATACTAACCACTATGCCACCGTGCTACCACTTCAATAAATCAATGTATTAATATTATATCTAAACATTCCACCCTCCTTTAATAATAATAATAATAATAATAATAATAATAATAATAATAATAATAATAATAATAATAATCTGCAATGGCCTGGCGAGCTGTCTGGGGTGTACTCTGCCCTCGCCCAGAGTCGGCTGAGATGGGCGCCAGCCTCCCCGCAACCCTAATTAGGATTAAGCGGTTCAGAAAATGAATGAATAATAATAATAATAATAATAATAATAATAAACTCATGGCACATGCATTACCATATTAATGCCTGAACTTCCGTGCTCTTTCACAGACACTTCCTGTGTAGGTTGCTGTCAGGTATACCACTGTGGATCACAGTTTGCATATTTGCCCAGATGAGAGATGATGAAGCTTGTGCCAAGTGAATTAATCCAGTCTAGCATTTTGAACAGGGCCAGACTGTGGGCACATCTGGAACCTGCCAGACACAGACGTGTGTGTGTGTGTGTGTGTGTGTGTGTGTGTGTGTGTGTGTGTGTGTGTGTGTGTGTGTGCGAGTGTTTGTATGAGGCTGTACATTTGCATATGCCTTCTGAGTATTGGAAGCAAACCGGGGTGTAATTGTAATCTCCATTTTGCACCTTACTGTATTACCATTCCCCAATATCTATTTCTTTTTTTACATGTCTTTAATGACAGTGATTATTTTAGTATAGACAGATTTTAACTGCAGGGCATTTGCTGGGAAACTATGTCTTCTTCTTCTTCTACTTCTTCTTCTTCTTCAGAAATATAACATTTGCTGGTGACTAGCTGTTCCTTTGGGGTTATCCCCAAGGCTAGCTAGTGTTCATAATTAACCAGATATACCAGTGGATAACTAGTCAACTCTGGGGTTTGGAAACAGGGGAAATTCATTCATTCATTCTTTTAGTCATTTTCTGAACCGCTTAATCCTAATTAGGGTCGCGGCGAGGCTGGCGCCCCTCTCAGCTGACTCCAGGCGAGGGCAGAGTACACCCTGGACAGCTCGCCAGGCCATCTCAGACAGGGGAAATAACTATGCAAAATATATCATGTTTCTCAGAGCAATTCAGAATATTTAATTCATTAATTGATTCATTCTTTCATATCCAGAACCATTTAATCATATTAGGGTCACAAAGAGGCTGTACCCTATCTTAGCCGAATTTGGGCAAAGGCAGTGGATACCCTGAACATAATTTTAAACAGCCAATTGTGCCTAATGTCCATGTCTTTGGACTGTGAGAATAAATGGAGGAAATCTGTGCAAGCACAGGGAGAACATACAAACTCTACACATGCAAACCTTGCAGAGACCAGGCCCTGGGCATGCTGAGTGCCGGAATGATCGCCCCAAGGGTAGCAGCACACTTTGTCGTGCATTGTTTAACTGTTGTACGCCTTCAGACACACCACAGACCAACGGGAACCACCCGAGATTGACCAAGACCGGGCCAGCCACATGTCACTACATGTGCACAAGACCGTCGTATCTGGGTGATGCATCTGAGGGATCGTTTCTGTCCAGAAACACTGATGGTGGCTGATGTTCCTACTCACCGCAACCCCATCAGTGCTCATACAGTGCACAGAAGGCTTACACAAGAAGGTATCCAGTCATTCAGAGCACATGTTGGTATCGTCCTGACAGACCACAAGGGCTGAAGAACACTGAAATGTGCCACTGTCTGAAATGTCTATTCTTGATTTGTATATTGTTTAACAGATTTGGTTAAATATAATAATAAAATTATGGACTTATTTCAATGGTTCTTTTTTAATGCCTCTTAGTATATTTGAAATAAATATTAAAGTATTATGTAGAATTGAAGTAAATGCAAAAAATAATAAATAAGCCCCATTCTTGACTATATAAAAAAATCATTAAACAGGAAGTCTAAGTCAGGAAATGGCCTTGTGGACTGTAAGAGGTACTCCAAATAAAAGCCTGAAATAAACGTATACAAAAAGCACATTCCTTATGTTAAGGTTTGGTATGTAATTTATTGCATGTTTTTCAGGACAGAGAGCTTTCTGGCTTCTAAGTAACATTTAATGCATTTTATAATTCATATTCATGTTTGCTCACATCAATATTTTAATTAGTCATTCTGACATCAACCGAATCTCACTGTGGGCTTTATTTATGTAAGATTCTCTTTTCGTTTTTACTAAAGGTTGTAATCACATTGACTCAAGGTTAAGAGTACCTTACTCCTATATAGTACATTAATCTAATGTAATTATTTCATATAATACATTTATTTTACATCCTACGGTTTCGAACATTATTTCAGCTCACATGAATTTCCAGTACATGAAAAAAACTTTTTTAGTATTGTCTACAGCAGCTCTGACACTACAGTCATTAACAAAAGTCTTGTCGCACATGCAGACATTCATGTATAAAAGCCCAACATATTAACCAAACTCACCAACATATTAACCAGTTTTCATCAACTATGACTTACTTTAATCCTACAAGTTTACAGACTGTTTTGTGAAAGGAACAGCAAATTGTAAGTTTATTTACACTTTTTTACAGCTAATAAAAGAAGAACATATCCATTCTAGGCTGGACAAAAGCCTTGTCACAATCGTGGTACATCAAATTCTGGATGAAAGAATTAGTAAAATTATTAAAAAATAATAATAATAATGAAAAGTGCTTGATTAACTAAATATACATAAAATACAGGTATTAAAGCAGCTTTCAGGTAATTTATAAAGTCTTTTTGCAAAAACTGTAGAAACCTTCAAGATAACTAAAAGCAAATGAAAATAATTTGCAAGCAGTAGTAAGAAATTCCAGACACCCTTTGTACACATAGGTAAGCTCAGTCATGCACGGAAAACTAAACTAACAAAACAACTGACTGCACAAAAGTTGTAGTTCACCTCCTGATGACTTCCTCAAAAGCTCCATTAGGACTCATAGCTAGCAATGTCTGCTTCAGCATCAACTGTACATCACATTTCTTGCAGTGTTCACCATCCACCATACAGATCCTGTACAAGACACAGCTAGAACACCATGATGTGCTTACCAAGGCACTAACACGTGGAAACTGTTATTAGCAAAAACATGATATTTGAGATGAATTATTAATTCAATATCATATTGCTTTGCCATCAATGTTGTTACTGACCATCTAGAAAATTGCTGGACCCAGAGTTCGCCGAAGAGCCAGTCATGTATGAAGTTGAAACATCACGGTTTAAGGTCACCTCCAGTACCGAGAGATCACAAAGCTATGTAAGACGGGTAGTAACATTACCAGACTCAAATATCAACAGATTATTGTTGATATCCCATTATGTTTCAAACCTACAGGTGGCTCAGATTTCTCACCATAGGGTTGATAACAGACTGTTTTCTGATCATTTGATGTTTGAGCTGCCCTCTAAAATAGATTACTTGTGTTTAAAAAATGGATCAGTGTCTTGGGCCTCAAGAATTTTAAATAGCACTTACAAATTTTTATTATTTGTAATTTGAACATCTTGAAGGTGTCTGATTCTTTTAATATAATTATTCATCATGACAAGCACCTGGGAGTCTGGTACGATCGTGGCCATGTTTGCAGAGGCACTATTGACCTTGAGTGATGCTGTTAATTTTTCAATATGATGTTATATTTGCTACAATATTATATGTTTAGTTGTAAATAAGGCCATTTGATTATTTTTCTGTAATAAATATAGTCCTGAAAGTGAAATTAAATCTTTGCGACAAGACCTTTGTCCAGTAAAAAACGGGAATGTTTATATTTAAGAAGCTGTAAAGATCAGAATAAATTTCTTTCCAATACTGCTGCTAGAACATATTATTCAGTACCATCAGAGGGTTATTTTAAGTCATAGTTGATGAAAATCGGTTAATAGGTTGGTGAGATATGGACTTTTATACATGAATGTCCACATGTGCACATTTTGTCAATGATTGAATAGACTTTTGTCAATGATTGAAGTTCTTAATGTAATTCAAATTGCATGGTAAATTGTGTTTGTTCTAATATTCCTAATACATTATCATTTGATATTTTAAATGTATATAATGGTTGATATAATGATAATTTCCATGAGGAAATGTTATTTATTTATTTTTAGCATGTTTGGAGGGAGTCTTCAGTGTCGGTACTTTGTAACAGTCAGAGATGAAGCTGTTTTATTAAAGCAGCTTTTCGGAAAAAAATTTTAGGACAGAGACCTTTCTGGCTTCTATGTAACGTCACAACGTGCATGTTTGACTTTTTACCTTCAAGAGACAGAACAAGATAAAGTGGTGAGGCAACAACT
The DNA here is from genome assembly GCA_030014195.1 of Neosilurus mollespiculum. Taxonomy (NCBI): domain Eukaryota; kingdom Metazoa; phylum Chordata; class Actinopteri; order Siluriformes; family Plotosidae; genus Neosilurus; species Neosilurus mollespiculum. The sequence continues at coordinate 17,227,874 of JAQMYF010000024.1, forward strand.
GTTCGGAGCGGTTATCATGCATGCATTAAGAGAAAGAATCTTGTTTTGCCGTTCCACGATATTAAACATAATTATAAACAGATCAAATGTATGATTTATTTTTTTAACTTTAGTAATGTTATGTGTTCTTAATTTAGTAAGTAACTTATTCATGCTAGTGGTTGAATGGGTACTGGGACAAAAGTCAAAAAGGAAGATTATCTGATTGAAATTGCAAAAGACCTACACTGGCTAACTGTGACCTTCATTTTATAACCATGCCTACTTTGTGTCTTTGTTATTTCCATAAATTATTAATAAAAGTGTTGATGTTTTCTGCCAACTTCATTTTAGATTCACTTTAGAGATCATTTAGTTGTTTCAGGAATTCATATGTAAATTGCAAAGCAATTCATTTCAATTTAACTATCACAGTTGTAGTAATGAATGATGAAAGTGCTGAACAATAAAAGCAGCAGTGCCTTAGGACATTTATGATTAAAGCAAAGTGATATTGCAAATATTCTTAGAAATGAAAGCCAAACTTAGTTTGTCACAGTGAGTTACTGGCTGTGATTCTATAATATGGATGAGAAACCCGGCTTATCACAAAGTTTGATTTAAACTTTTAGAAAAGAAAAAAAAATTATCCCGATATTTCGAAGAACCACATTGCAGTTGCCATGTTTATCAATTGTATTGATTTTTGTGTTCTCATGCAGATAATACATCATGTCCGACCTATACACATACCTTCACAGAATCTTTTATACGCAAACTGATTTTGCTGAGGAGAGCGCTGGTGTTGCTGAGAGCGTGATGAATGTCCAATTGACTTGATAAATGGGGGTGATGCTGGAAATCCATCAAAAAGTCTGCTGATTAAAAGCACCGGCTTATTGATTAAACTGCAGGACCACCTCATTAGAATACAAACCAAAATGTGCAGTGTTAATACTTATCATCACCCACCAGCAATCACTTCACTCGTGCACTTACCAACAATGAACTATAGTGTGCTGTATAATGAGAAATTACTACAAGTTGAACACGTCGTCGTGCCTTCACCCAGAATGATATGGTGAAAGAAGAGACAAGAAGAAAACAGAGAATGAGAAAGACAGAAAAATCTGGTATGTGGTTAAGGGACTATTGCTGTCATCAATCATGGTTAACCTGAGTGAAATGATTCCTTCACTCACTTTTTCCGGCTATAGATGGCTCTTGTCATGCTGTCTGCTTTTTGTGATGGATACAAAACACCATAGCTGGGAAATATTTGAACTATAGTTTCTCAGCCAACATTTCTAATGCTTTGTAATATAGCCTTACACAAAATTTCATAGGAGAATCTTTTATATATACAGGAATTACCACATGTTCACAGAGTGTTATTTTTCCAACATATATATATATATATATGTTTGGGGGTTTTTTTAATTTATTCATTCATTCATTTTCTAAGCCGCTTAATCCTAATAAGGCTTACGTGGAGGCTGGCACCCATCTCAGTCGACTCTGGGTGAGGGCAGGGTGCGCCCTAGACACCCTCCCCAGTCAATCGCAGGGCAACACACGCACAAACCATTCACACTTTTTTTTATCATTAATTAAATAACTGAGGTTGCAGTTTGGGGTTTCAAGCTGCCATTTTTTTTAAATATTCAAGTTGTACCTCATTTATCAATACTTAATAAGTATTGATCAATACAGTCATAAGTTTGAATGACTGTTAATGCATAAATTAAAACTAAACTCAAAATTTCCACCCGAATTTATAAAGGTTTCACAAGGTTGTTCCAATTTACAAAACACCATAAAAGGCAAAGCTCAAAGAAATGAAACAACAAACAAAAGGCAAAAACTGACTCTCTCATAGTGATGCATGTATATAAAACAGTAAAGCTTAAGATGTACTTGATCATTCATATATTACTGGCTCGAAATAAGTTGAACAGGATTAAAAGAAGATGCTACAGCAAACAAATCTGACTTCCACACTGTCTGAGTCTGTCCTCCTCTTATACACCAGCATTATTAATTTAATGGGTAGTCTTTTTGTTTTAAAGATTAATATTGGTTTGATTTCTTTTTTTTTTTCAGATTAATTTAGTTAATGCTATTAATATGAGAAAGTTTTGTTACATTTGCAGTTTGCAAGTGTAAGTAAAAATAAATAGGCTATTTAACTTGAACAGCATAATCTATGTATAAAAATGCAGTAGCCAATTGTGTTTTATGTGATATGAAGCCAAACACCAAAAGTTTATGATTTTCATTAATACCAAATTTCTTGTGCAAAACAAATGATTTTAAAATAAATCTGTGCGTATCCAGCTTGATAAACAAGGCCTAGTGTTCAATATGTGTCACCAGTGTTAACTTTAGTTGATTTTTAAGAGAAGTGTTGCAGGTTGTTTTTTCTTTTTGTTTTTTTATCTATTTATCTATCTATCTATCTATCTATCTATCTATCTATCTATCTATCTATTTATTTATTTATTATGAAATGTGTTCACATATTACTCACATAATCTGACAAGGGGAAAGAAAGCATACAATAACAGGATATATTCCCTGTTCCCTGTTGTGGTTTTACAAAAAAACAGTACCTTCTCAGACCAACTTCAGATGAATCATTTCATTCTGACATTCAGTAATACAGAGAGATTCAGAGGCATACAATTTTCCCATGCTTATTTACTTTCTTAACCCACCTGACAGTTGCTGGAATGGCAAAAAACATTATACACACACACACACACACACACACACACATATATATATATATATATATATATATATATATATATATATATAT
>JAQMYF010000024.1:17245305-17255845 GCA_030014195.1 Neosilurus mollespiculum
TGTGTGTGTGTGTGTGTGTGTGTGTGTGTGTGTGTGTGTGTGTTTGTGTGTGTGTGTGTGTGTGTGTGTGTGTGTTTTGGCCCTGCAATGATCTGATGAGTTGTTCAGGGTGTACCCTGCCTTCGTCCAGTGTCTGAGTGAATGAGTCATAGGGTTCTACAAAGAATCTTGAAGTACCTTAAGGAGAGAAGCTTCTACAAGGCTGAGAACCCTTAACACTCCAAAGATCCCATTTGTTAAACCATTTATAATAAGGAAAGACTGAGGTTAAGGGTTGAGTTACATTATGGTTGGTTTTAGCTGGACAAATGAACAACCCTTTAAAGTTCTGCATCATTTTTTTCCTTCTCTAAGACTGTACATTTATATTTATTTCAACTTCCATTATTGCACAATAAACCACTAAGTAGTGGTCAGATCAGGGGGTTTTAGATACCAAAAAAATATGTTCCTTATAACATTATTAAAAAATAAATAATCCATTTAGAGTAAGATAAATGGCAGAACCCTTTAGGTAGCTAGAAGTGTTTTCTAAAAGTATACATATCAGTATATTGCAGTACTTTTAAAAGTGAAAAAAGGTTTTACTCTAGCTTTACCACCAAAAATCTGTTTAATCCGCTATCACCATTTAACATAATGACATCTGTCAGCAATGCAAATTCCTGCCAAAGTCAACATTCGGTATGGAGCCGTCCTGCCAGCTTCTAAGCCATCAGGGAATTGTCAGCAAGTGCATTAAGATTTTACAAGACACCAAAGACAGATTAGTGCTGTAAAAGTAATCTATCTTCACTCAGCCCATTTAAAAGTTTTAGATCTGACAGACCTGAAATCACACCTCTGAGCTGATCAGACTTTTTTTTATTTTTACAATCTAATAAACAGCACATGTTCAGTGCCCAGTGCTTTCAGTCTTCTGCTGCTCTTGGGCTCAAGCTGTGATGTGCATCAAAGCTCTGTCATTGGTCCTCTGTACTTTCTGGTTGTGTTCCGGAGCATGTGCTCCCTAATTAAGCCGTGTGTCACTGCTGTCTATGTCTCCTAAAACCACTTCCTGCAGATCTCTGTTCCCAGTTTCTAAAAAAGTGGGCTGGTGTAATTGCCTTTCAAGGGCTGGAAATAGTCTGTATCTGTTCTGACAATCACCAGCTTGAGCAAGCCCTACTGACTAAGAAAATGGTTGCTGGAAATGATGTACTGCTAATGTTCCCAGTGTTGATGTTCATTCTTCTCTGATAGTTTGGGGTAACCGGATGCCTGCAGCTCAGTGTGATGAACTTTTTACTCTGCTTTAGTGTTACAGATACCACAAAAGTAGTGAATCATTCTTAAACCTCCTGACTGTGGTCACACCAGCCTCAGCAAAAAAGTTATGAATATTTAATGTGCTGTTTGCCTCTGGTTTCTGCTTTAAAAACTAAGGAATGGTTTTGCTGTCTTATACACTCTTAGATGATTTTGCTGCTTACAATGTATGCATAACCATGTGCTATCTGTGTGTGTGTGTGTGTGTGTGTGTGTGTGTGTGTGTGTGTGTGTGTGTGTGTGTGTGTGTGTGTGTGTGTNNNGTGTGTGTGTGTGTGTGTGTGTGTGTGTGTGTGTGTGTGTGTGTGTGTGTGTGTGTGTGTGTGTGTGTGTGTGACTATGGTGAAGCTTTTTAAAAGGTCAGGGTTAAACAATAAGGGCGAATTGGAGGGGAACTATGAAGCATTCCGAATTGGACTCCACTTACTGTTGACACTGCATTACTTTAATTGCATTGAGATAAGTGAGTAGAGCCACTTCTATGTGCTTTTGTTGGCAGAAATGCTGGCAGACAATTAGAACCATGAAGTTACTCTTTCTCCTGTCACTAGACCTTTAGTAAATCACGCAGTTCAGCAGACAACACCCTACTTTCACAGTATGGTAATTTTTTAAACTTAACATTCAAATGAAATGTTCCAGCTGAATAAAAACAATCAAAAAGTAATGTAAGTTATATAGCAAGGACATTTATCTATTCAGTTTTGCTTTTTCACACACACACACACACACACACACACACACACACACACACACACATGCCAGGGGGTGACCAGGCTAGAACCTTATCATCCCCCAAAATTAAATAATAATCACAGAGTTTCTTATGAAACTCAGGCTTTGATTTTATCCTACTGTTACATTATTAATAGCAGCAATGAGGTAGGCCTGCCTTTCCCCCAACCATGAATATCTTTTTAAAGGCTTATCTCAAATTAAACCTGCATGAAAAGACCAAATACTAGATATATAGTTACTTTACATAGTGATACTTCAGAGATATTTAAAAGAATAAAATATTTTCATACTGTTCTGAGGTTAGTTTATTATCTCAGACTGCTTTTTTTTATTATACATTAAACAGAATTTCCTACCTTTATAAATGACACAGCAGTAACTAGTCTGCACATGTGTATAAAACTTGGCAAGGCGTGCTGTTAAAGAAAAGTAATCTCCTATGGGGCGGTGTGATGTAGTTCACCATGAAGCAAATGGCCATTACCACCCCAGTGCTGATTATATTCTAATAACAACAGACCCAGTGTTTTTTTCTCTTATAGACCGAAATTTGGGAGTGCTAAGGCATTTTTATTTAATAAATAACAATATATTGTACAGTTTATCCATTTATAGTTAGATTTAATGTTGTGGAAAGTCTGTGATGCAGGTTAGTTCCTATTAACACGAGTTATAGTAGCTATAAACAATCACTGCCCCAACAACCTCATTTCCCCCCTCCTTTGTCTTTAAGGCAGTATAGTATGGCAAAAAAGAAGTGCCCATCAGGGTCGAACCTGAAACCTTTTGACCAATCAGAAAAAAGCACTATATATTTTTTTTCATTACTACTTTTTAATGGTTTAGTATTATTGCACCAAGGGAAGACTTCAATACATGATTTTGCCCCTTATTATGTCAATTCTATCAACTTACACAGTTTGTCAGACTGATCAGCATGTATAACCATAATCCCCTCTTTATTAGAACAGGTGGTTTGAGTGAAAACACCATGTATTTGTGTTCTAGAAACAGCAGGTGGGCAGCCGGTGCCAGCTCCACTCTGGAAGGCGTGTGACCAGTAATTCAGCTGCCCACATGGCAATATTCTGGAAGCTGAATAGCTGTCAATCAAGAACTCTTCTGGGACTTCAGCCTCCAACCCTCTTTCATGATTTTACTTCATGAATGGCTAACTGCTTTGACCCATATCTGTCTCTTCTGGATACATCCCAACTCCCCTCCTATCAGCCTTATTATACCTGTGAATTACAGTTGTTTGTAGTGGTGGGAATGGAGCTGGTGTCTCTGAGTAATGAGCTCATTTTGGCACTGAGTGCTGCGTAGAGAGAGAGAGAGAGAAAGAGAGAGAGAGAGAGAGAGAGAGAGAGAGAGAGAGAGAGAGAGAGGTGTACATAAATGTATTTAATGTGTAAGTTGAAATTGACATAAAAAATTAATTTAAAAAGTTCCCGAATGTTCCAAACACATTTATATGCTGCCATGAGGTGGATGATTTAACAGATCGATACTTCGCAAAATTGAAATGGAAACACACTTTTCATATTCAAATCACATGAAAAGTCATTTGTGTTGAGTATTTTCACTGTAATGAGAGGTAAAAACTTAGCTATAATGGCATAACATCACTCAGTAGAAACACTTACCATTAACAATATGTCTGTGAAGGTTCTCAGTCATCCAGGTCATGGTAAATCGTAAGAGCTAAAAGAAGGCAACAAGACTTGCTTGAAGTTATTCAAGGTCTTTAGTTCTGTCAGACTTGTGGAAATTTCCAGAATTGATCCTCTAGTGGATAAATTTTGATTATTAATTAGAGGATAACTAATTATAGGATGAATTCTGGAACTTCCCATTAGGCTGACAGAACTGAAGAAGCCTTTCAGATGTGAGGTGAAATGTCTTCAATAACTTCTAGCCAGTTAGTCCAGTTGCCTTTTACCTCCTACTGTATGATTTATCATTAACAGTTGTATTTTGTTAACTTTTTTCTCCTGATTTTAACCAATTTACTCATGGCCAATTCCTAGCCTTCTGATAAATACTCTTACCTAGCCCATGACAACTACCAACAAGGAAGACCAAGGATGACCACATGCTTCCTCTGAAGCATATAATGCCAAACTTCTCAAAAAATGCTCAAGAAATATCATGGGGATTCAAATTTGCAATCTCCCTATAACAGGGCGATAATGCTTTTCTGTTGCACTTCATTCATTCATTCATTTGCAGAATGTCTTAAGCCTAGTAGGGTCGTGAGGAGAATCTTAGCCGACTCTGGGTGAAAGCAAGTTGCACCCTGAACAATGCATAGCCAACACACACACACACACACACACACACACACACACACACACACACACACACACACACACACACACACACACACACTCACACACACACACAACCATTTACACTCACACCTAGGCTCAATTTGGAACAGCCAATTTGCCTAATGTGCATGTATTTTGGAGGAAACCGAAGTACCCTAAAGAAATGTATGCAAGCACGGGGAGAACATGCAAACTCTACACAGAGATGCTCTCATCAAGCCTGAGACTAAAATCCAGGACCTATTATTATTATTATTATTATTATTATTATTATTATTATTATTATTATTATTATTATATCCTTTTTTAACCATAATTGCTCATTTCCTATGTGACCCTTCAAAATTCCAGATTAACCACCTATGAATTCATCTGAATGAATTAAGAATGGATGAATTCAGCATAAATCATTTTAATCCCATGCCAATGCTGCTCCTGTGCATGCAGTAATGAGATAATAATCTCTTAAACAATTAATAACCTTGCCATCGGCCGAGGTGTTTCATCTCCCTCTGCTCTCTCTAGCAGAGACTGTTATTTTAAGCTGTGAATGTGGGATGATTGAAGGGTCACAATGAGGGTGTAAATGGGATTTATTAGCTAGGAAAGAGTCGAAGGGGAGGATCAGACACGAGTGCAGTGTGCGAATGGAGCTTTTGGCGTGTGGCACTATTCATGCATTCGCCTCGCTTTCGAGGCATCAATCCTTTTTATCTTTCCTGGATTTGTTATCTCCCTGTTTTGGTTTCTGTAATAACCCTCTGTCATTGCTGCTACAATGATGGATCTGAAAAAATTCTGCTTCTTTACAGCAAATTTCAAGGGTCTGTGTCATTGCTTCAGTGCAGATTAGACTGGATACCATTTCGTACATAAAGGAATTATGACACCTGCATACACCTTGTTTCCTGGAATATGTTTGCTTTCAAGTCTCAACTCATTTTGATGAAGAGGACAAAAATAAGATGACAAAATTTGGTCAACAAAATAAATAAACTACTGAATTAGAAACCTTCACATTTAGAAATAAGCATTCACATGAGTGATTTTCAGTGAAGCCTGTCTCCTGTGGTGACGCCTGTGTCCTCTATGTCCTCTTGTCTTAGAATAGAGGTTGTGCTGCAGCCTGTGCTACTATCGCTGTACCTGTCATTATCCTGAGACATTTTCTCCTGACACAAACCTACCAGTTTTCAGAGGTTACCTGAACAACTCCAGCTTCAGACAACAAAAATAATCAATCCCTCTCTCCAACCAGTTCCTCACAAGCTGCCCCATTACTCTGTGTCCTAATCCAAGTTTGTTTGTTTTTTTTTCATCTTAAACTAGATTATTTGGTAGAGCCATACAATGGAAGGTGACCAAAGTAGGTTGTTTGAATGCCTATGTTAATATTCACAAAAGTGTTGCAAAACTCCAGCAGGGGCAGATGATGAGAAAGCTTGGTGGAGTGGAGTTGCATGATAAAGCTTGTAGGTATGTGCATCTGAAAAGCCATTAGAGGGTTTTGTATATTCGGAGTTAGTAAGTTCTAAGTTCGTACAACAACCTTAAGTGTGAGAAATGCATGGGCAGTGGTTGCTCGGTGGTTAAGACAATGGCCTTCTGATCCAAACGTTCAATCTCCAGTACCACCACTGTTGTGCACTTGAGCAAGGCCATTAACCCTCAATTGCTCAGTTGTATAAAAAAAGATAATTGTAAGATGCTCTGGATAAGAGCATCTGCCAGATGCCATAAATGTAAATGTAAATGTACACCCAGCTACCCATCATCCAGTTAGGCCAATCCCAGCTGACTTCACACGAGAGGCCGGGTACACCCTGAACAGGTTGCATATCAATTGCAATAGTAACATATGCACAAACAACTATTAACACTCACACTCACACCTACAGGCAATGTAGAGTACCCAGTCAACCTAATGTGCATGTCATTCAACTGTGGGAGGAAACTAGACTACCCTGTGAAAACGCAAGCATGGGGAGAACACACAAAGTGCACACAGAAAGGCACTCAGTTGGTCACAGCAATATTAGTGAATTTTAGCATGTGATAGCAACAAGTCACACAGTATCTTCAATATATCCTATTCTACATGTACACACTGGATATGAGCAGTCATAAGTGGTTGCGACTCTCACTAAGCACTTCCATTCATTCTAGAATTGTTCAGTGAAAAGTAACAAAATATGAAATAAAAGTATTTAATTATAAAAACATTTTCCCCCAATAATCAGATGTTTTCCTGGCTACCAAACACAAGTTTAACATAAACACTGTTTATCACTGTTTATATATATATATATATATATATATATATATATATATATGTGTGTGTGTGTGTGTGTGTGTGTGTGCGTGTGCGTGTGTATGCGTGTGTGTGTGTGTGCGTGTGTGAACTCCACTTGCAAAACCTGCTAAGTCAAATTTTGTTTAAAAAAAAAATTGTTACTTCCCTTAGCTTCTTTTTCAGGCACCTGTACATGTCCCACTGACAGCTCCACTTTCTAAAACCTGCTAGCTCAAGTGAAACTTGCCAGATAATTTTTTCCTAACTTCCTTGACTGTATGTATATATCAAGTAGTGTGCAGTGAAGATTATACACCACCACTTTAGCCTAAAAGGGCTCCTAATAAAAAGAATTTAAAAATTATTTTTCTATAATCTTTTGGGGAAAATGTATTGAACAATGTTAATGTAGGCAATGAGAACCAAAAAAAATAATTCTGACAAGTATATACAAATGTCTGTGTGTGTGTGTGTGTGTGTGTGTGTGTGTGTGTGTGTGTGTGTGTGTGTGTGTGTGTGTGTGTGTGTGTGAGAGAGAGAGAGAGACCCGCACCAGTATATTACAGATTAAGTTGCAAGGTTGTATTTTGAGTAAGAGCCAAAGTAAGCTGAAAATGGCTTACATGGACAAAAATGTTATATCGTCAAAAATACATCCTTGAAAGTATAACCTTCGACATGACCAAGTTCGGATATCCATAAAGACAATCACCCTATGCTAAAATGCTTGTTTAAGAAAGGGTTTCATGTCCACGTTGTTGTAAAAAAAATGGAAAACCTTTTGGTCATTGCTCAGGGCATTTTCTTATTATCCATATTTACTTATGAAATCCCAGAAGGATTCCCATCATACAGTGGTAAACCAATTTGGAAGCCAATTTGGAACAAACATGGTTTAGTGTAAATAGAACTCATCTGTTGCTAGGAAGACACTAGGAAGATCACGCTCATTGGTCAAGAGCCAAATTAATTTAGTGTATGGTTCCTAAGCAGATTCAAATGCGGACATTCTGAAAATGGTTCTGTAACTGTAATTGCTATTTTCTAGCAAGAGTATAAGTCTCAAAGTATACAAAGTGATGTAACTCAGTCAATCTTTATGCTATAATCATGTATTATACCTCATTTTGAAGCATATTCAATTCAATTCAATTCAATATTTTCAAATATATGAATATCTCAGTATGTCAAATTTCTTACTTAATCCGTATTATGCTGCAGTTGGTTATGTTATATATGTATACAAACACACACACACACACACACACACACACACACACACACACACACACACACACATATACATATATATATACATACATACATATATATATATCTACCTCTACCTCTTTTTTTTCCCCATTGTATCCGACAGCAAGCATGTTGTCAGTGGCTTGTTCTTCTTTAAACACAAGACAGCTGCCAGTATTTTGACACAGGTGGCTGTCGTCTGCAGAGACACAGAAACCTATAGAACCTGCTTCAAAGGCCTGTCATGATGGTTGACTTGAGACTTTGAGTGAAGCTACATTCACAACAGCAGAATATGTTGCTATTAACCTCTAAAAACACACAGTATGCCAGCTGGCAAGGTTTCACACGGCAGATGCATGTTGATGATAATATTATTTGATACTTTTGATGAGCTACATTGCCATGATAGATCAGTTTTCATGCTAATGGTGCAGTAAAGTCAGGACAGCTGGTATAAAATGTGCTAATAAAGATAAAAAGTGAAAGTACATTAGCAAAATGTTTCACTAGAGCCATCTGCATCAAATTATTTGTTATTAACAAATGTCTTAAGGTAGATTCTATTGGAATGCTCAGCAGAAAACCGGGGGGTTCATGAGAAACAAGGCTGGGACTGATTTCTTTGATCCCAGACTATAGATTTATACATCCATCAGTGATATTTGTGCCAAGTAAACATACTAAAATATGGGGTAATACCTTTAAAATATAAGGTATAAAACAAGTCTACCTCTTGGTAAAAAATAATATCCATGATCCATGATACATATACTGTAAAAAGCAAGTTGCAGGAAAATGGTTGTGGGAGATTGTTGTTATGAATGACAGTAGTTGTGTTTGACAGGAGACATAAAACAAAACCAGAATTAATGAATAAAAAATTGGACACAAATTACTCAATCACTCTGGTTGGTGTAAAATGCATTCTGGGATACTAGGCAGTCCTAAGTCCACAGAAGTCATCACCCGATGCATCATCAGTAAAATAGGAGGAGCAAGAACACATCTGGGTATTTGGACTAAACTTGTCTAAATGCAGACTTGAAAATGGGAAAGTACTTGGTCTGTAAATGGTGACATCTCACAAGTCTGCAAGGATGAAAGTACAGACAAGAACGTAAATTGAGAAACAGCTAATGAGATCTCTTAATATCAATCTAATGATAGATAAGATATTTCTATCACATATACACTCCTGGTTGCCTCATTTTAGAGGTGTTCCAGGCAGGTCTAACTAGGAGGATGCCCCGGGGCAGACCCAAAACTTGCTGCAGGGATTATAAATCACATCTGGCCTGGAAACGCCTTGGGATCCCCTAGGAGGAGCTAGGAAAGGTTGCTGGGGAAAGGGATGCCAGGTTTCTCTCCTAGATACGTTGCCTCCCCGACCATTCAGATAAGAGGAAGAAAATGGATAGATTAATGGTCAAGCCATCACTCAATAAAGTGGCTCAGACACTGTGCAGTAGAGTGCCCTGTGTGTGAGTATAGTGTAACATTTTTAGCTCACGCCCATCGGGAACTATAGGAATGGCTTCTGTCCATCCGTCCATCTGTCCGTCACACTTTAGTTTACTTGCCGCCCGCTGAAGCTGGGACTTTCAAACTTGGTATGCTGGCTCACTACTATGAGTCCTAAGATAAGTTAGTGTGTAAGTGACCTGTATATTAGGTTTCAGATCACTGAGGCAAAATTTTTTATTAGGTTTCCGGACATTTACCTGCCGCACACTGAAACTGGGGCTTTCAAAGCATCTTCTATGTTGTCATATTATATGGGCTTTTCAGCGTAATCGTCTGGACCCCATGTTCTATTTTTCATTCTTGCAGTGAATCCTTGCATATAATACATTATTGTGCTACAACACAGTATACTTTTCAGAGACAAAGAATGCTATATATTGTGGCTTCTTTCAATTATGTCACACAATCTGACTCATTGCTTTTAAGGTTCCCTCATATGTCCACAGCATATGCTGAAAGGCACTGTGAAGCATCTCCAGTTTCAGCTTTCCTCTTTTAATTACTGATGACATGCTGTCGTAAAGATCCCCTGCACTCTATTATTAACCTCTGCATAGTCACGCTGCACCAACCAGCAAGCTAAAGACTTCAGCATATGGGTCTGCAGGCTTCAACAGCCAAGACATGCCTCCAAAGAGATACACTAATCATCCCTACAATTTCTACCAGGCATTATTTTGCTCAAAATGCTGAGTGGCCAACCAGTCCATTCCAACAGTAAATTGAGTTTAGTACGCTCTGGACCTGGTTCGGCAACTGAAAGCAGATGTGTGTTGGGAGCGGTTTTGAAAGCACTAGTGAACAAACAGATCATATATAATAGCTCTTTTCATCTCAGCGCTCGAGATTTTACCCCTGAGACACTGTAGGTAGTTGCACTTTTCCCAGTATAGCATCTTTGTGCATCATGGCAAATAAAGCATCTACACAGTTCAGCTCTAAATTCCAGACAAAATATTATTCCCTGGTGTTAAGCATAGCCAAACATTCTTTTTGTTGGTTTTATTGATTCAGTAAATATGGAGGTACGTGTGCTTTACTGCTGTGAGAAGCTTTTTTCCTGTTGTGGGGGGGGGGGGGGGGGGGGGGG
>JAQMYF010000024.1:17285981-17316570 GCA_030014195.1 Neosilurus mollespiculum
AATTATCAACAATAAAAATCAAAAATTAATTTTAGACGCAGCTCACTAGTGAGTTGTGCTATTTTTAGAACAGGCCTACGGGCGACTTATGTGGTCCTTGGGGGTGACCTGGTGCCCGCGGGCACCGTGTTGGTGACCCCTGATCTAGACACTGTGTGTGTGAAAATCTCAGGAGATCAGCACTTTTGAAAATATTTAAACTAGCTCATCTTGCACTAAGAACAATGTCACTGAGATCATATTTTTTTTCCTAATGAGATTTGAATGTTTGATGTGAACATTAATTGAAGCTCTTGCACTGTATTTGCTTAATTTGGTCTTATGAATTGCGCTGCGGCTACATCTGTTTTCGGTATACAGGGCTTCTAATAGACAGTGAATATATATAACAACTCAAAGTTCATGCATCAGTTCTGCTCCCTCTCTCTGTCTCTCTCTCTCTCTCTCTTTCTCTCTCTCTCATTCCATTTACAAACTGTTATTAACAAAACACATTAGGAATATCATCATGTATGATAATTGAGAAATAGAAATTATTACAAATAATATTAATAATAATAATAATAATAATAATAGCATGTGTGACCAAGTTAAATGTGTGTGTGTGTGTGTGTGTGTGTGTGTGTGTGTGTGTGTGTGTGTGTGTGTGTGTGTGTGTGTGTGATTAGCTGATTCGGGTAATACACTAACCTGATACATACTGTCTGTCTTCTCTCTCTCTCTCTCTCTCTCTCTCTCTCTCTCTCACACACACACACACACACATCCTCTCCCACATTAGCACAAGTTACTTGTTATTTATTATTTACTCTGCTTACTGGCTTTTCATCTGTAAAACAACTTCACTGCTGGACATTTACACACTAACCCTTCATGCACAACTGACTTCACAATGTGTGTGAATGTGTGTTCTGTCATCTGCAAATCAGTGACCTTTCGGGAGACACGATCAATAGTATACCGGTAAAGGCTAAAAGTAAACAAGACAATGTCTAACGTGAACTGTTGCTAATATGTCTGTTCTCTTTATGCAGTTCCACTGAGGATTCGTCTGTTAAAAAACTAAAGATTTCTTTTATATATAATCAATTCTAGGTGAAGAGACACTTTTAAAAAGCCTCGACCCAAAAGAGATGCTATTTATGCTATATATGTGTAAGAATAGAAGGTAGAAATTAGCATATTCATGTTTTTATAATTGGCTTTATAGTCAGTAATGAATTCAGCCATTGTGCTCAGACAGAGACGCTAGGTTTCACTTCATTGCATTAAATTGTTTTGTGCCCTCACATTGAGCTCTTTTTAGCAGAACACGGCGGTTTCCTTGGTGAGCACTCTGACGTTGCAAGTCTTTAATTTGCTTTGGCCAGACGCTGGCAGCTGAAGGTGTCTGCTGAAGCTTTTAGCAACAACGCTCTCCACTGAGACATTAACACAAGCACACATACACACACACACACACACACACACACAGGCCCTCATGTATAACTGTTACATAGACAGCAGTGCAATCTGAGCACAGAAATCATCATACGACAGGACAAGCACTTCACATCTCACATTTGGTGTTTTTTATTTATCATTCTTATTGATTCTGATATTCTTATTCATTTGCCAAACTGCTTAATCCTGCAAGGTTAGTGGGGAGACTGAAGCCTATCTCAGCCAGCTCTGGGTGCAGGTGGGGTACACACAGGGCCAACACACACACACACAACCATTCACACTCACATCCACACCTACATAGAATTTGGAACAGGCAATTAGCCTAATGTGCATGTCTTTTTACCAAAAGGAAACCCACACAAGCATGAGAAGAACATGCATACTCCACACAATGTCTTTGCCAAGCAAAGACAGGGCTTGAACCTGGGACCTTCTTGCTGTGAGATGGACGTGCTAACTAGTACGCCACTATGACACTCATAATAGCTTATACAGTATTACAAATCTTTACATCTAGGTGAATGAAAAAAATTGTCAGATCTCAAAGTCCAAATTTGGTCAAATTTCTCCAGACTTAAAACACAATGGGGAATTTTAAGATGACCTACATTGAAACCTAGCTTGAGAAAATATGCAAGCACCTGCCAATATTTTTATGTCTACATTAATGAGCAAGATCAGGCAATAGGAGCTGGAGCTGGCTTCAGTGGAAGTTACATGCTAGGATAAGCCAGTGTTTGGAATAAAAGCCACCAAACCCACTAAAAATATGGCGGTGGATCAATGATATAGTTGTTTTGTGGCTTGTGGTTTCAAGGCTCTTGGGAAGATTGATAGCATCATGAATTCAGCTAAATACAAAGATTATTTTAAAAGAAAAGATGGTTGTCTCTGCCAGGAGAATAAGATTAAATATAGATGAAGCTTTAAACAAGATAGTGACCCAAATATTTATCTAGATGAGCAATGAAATGGCAGGACACAAAAACTGTTTTAAAATTGATTTGTTAAAAAGCTGTGGCAGTTCACATTTGCAAAAAAACAAGAAAATAAAGGATCTTGAAAAGTTCTGGATAAAGGCATGGTGGAGAATCGTTCTATAATCATACCTCCAAAATATAAAAACAAACAAAAATTAAACAACTTTTATATCTCAAGAAATACAGTGTTTAAAACATATTGGACATGTTATTTGCTTTATAAATACATTTTTCATGATTGTTAAATTCTGATAAATGTACTGTATTGTAAAAATTATGTTGCATCATTTTTTTTTAATTAAAACCAGTAGCAACACTGTAAATAATGAAAATTAGTGTAATATTAGTTGATATTTACAATTCTCAATATTATAAAGCTGTAATGTTGAATAGAGGTACCCATGCCATATGCAAGGATTTCAGTCAAACAACGAGTTAAATTAAAGTCAGGCACATTATTAACCAAGGCTTAAACACAGGCTTTTCTTAAATACCAGGTCTGAAAAGTCTGTACAGCTTTTGGAGTAAAATAAAATTATTGCATTAATTATATCATTATATAAATAATTGAGGACTGTAGAAAAGTAACATTGTTTAAGAAGGAGTTAAAACTACAACATAAATGTTTTGCAAATCATGATGTCTAAGTGATATTAAAGGTAAATTAGAAATTTATGATCAAAGTGTTTTTATATCAAATTTTGTGGGTACAAGTCCTCTTTTGAAAGGGTGATATCCTGCATCGTTAAGAGCCATGTCCCTTTTCTTTATTAAAGTAGTCTTGTATAAGTCTACATGCATTATAGAAATTAGGAGTCTGTGCATGATCTGCATTTGTTTTCTACATTGTTTTAGCATAACAACAATTTTGAACATAGATCTATATCTTACCTTACAATGAGGTCCTTCAACAAGCATGATATTAACAAGCCATAATAAGTATATTATTAACAATATTAATATGTTGGCCATTAATTCTGCAAAATTTCAGATCTTTGTAGTATCATGAGTCAGTGCAAGTTTAAATACAGCAAAGATAATCCAATTTTTACTTCAGTGTTGTTCTGGCCTCTAGTGACAGTTTTTCTGATGCACTGAGCTCAGTGCTTGCTACCAAATCTTTAAAAATCCCAAAAGAAATTTTGTGAGGTGAATCAAGCAGTCAAGAAAATCTTAAAATTTAGAAGTGTTATTAGTTCATTTTTTCATTAAAATGGAGTGCTCGAAGTACGTGTTTAGAGGGATTCTCTCCGACAAACATACATTGAGATGCTGCCATGTTTGTCCAAAAACAGCTTTATGCTGCATATTCAACTCCATCAAAAATAATTATGATTGATTCTTTTTAATTTTTACAAATCAGTTGCTTGTGTACCTTGAAAGCTATATAATTTTTTTTGAAAGACCAAATAAAATAAAGCCTTTGTTTATGATGCATATGTCCTCAGTTCAACCCTTTATGTCACTGGAATGTTTGATCTCAAGCATGATGTAGGTATCCCAGCATGTGATCTCTAGCAGGTCTCATTATGAGCTGACAACTCAACAACTCAATGTATTATTTTGTGCACAGTCACAATTTAACCTTTGTGACATGGAAACCAAGCAGGAAAAGAATGAGAACTTATAGTGGGATTTATGTGTCATGAAATTTGAAATTATTTGATATGATTGGCAGTAGTAGTGTTGCTGTCTCTAATATTGGGGTTGTTTCAATGTCCTCCCAATTCACAAAAACATGCTAGTAAATGGATTAATTATACTAATTTGCCCCTAACTGTGGTCCTGACACTGACCAGGATAAAGTGATGTTGCTGGTTGTATTTTGGCCAATTTCCCTGATTAGAAAGGACATGACTAGAAATGTAAGTTCTTTCACATTTGGCCAACAGTATACTTTACATTTCCACCCCATATTGTCTAAAATTTCAGCTATCTCTGAAATATTGTTGTTCTAACGGTAAAGAAACCAGAACAAGTGAACAAATCCCTGGCAAAGTACAGCTGTGAGAAATTTTCAGATTACTATAACGTTGCACACCCAAACTACCCAGTGCAAAATCCAGCCACTTTAAGTCTATCCCAGTGCACAACACACTGAAATACCTGATGATCCGACTGGTCAGTTTTAGTGATAAAGGTAATATACTGTAAATAACTTTTAAAATCTGTCCTCTTTTTTAGTCAGTGTAGTATAACCAGACAGTTTCTGATTTCTCTGATATCCTTTACAAAACACAATGAAAAATAAATGTTGACGCTGTAATAGACTGGTGTGTACTGTATCGGCAGCAGCCTGTTATTGTGAGAGTGAGCAGACAGTTGGCAGTGTGTAATATGTGTAAGTGCTGATCTCCCAAACAGTAGTCATGAATGCCCCTTGCCAACAGGGCCAAATGCTTGTTTTCATAGATCTGTCTCAGAACATCAGCTGCCCGAGGCTCCACGTCCACACAACTGAAGAGAAAGCAGCCATCTGCTGAAGTCATAGAGGCTCAGTGCACCGCTGCACTTGCCACTGTAGCTTTTTTCTTCTGCTCTGTTAGAGTGTCATCCTTCTGTTCACATTGGGACTGCCAATAATGTGGGCATGGGCTCAAATAGAGACCATATGAGATGCCTACAGCCAGCAAAACTATTAAAATAACTCAGCATGGATTATGGTGCTGTGGGTCAGCAGAAAATGGACATGAAGGTTTTGAACTTATGCCTGGCTTCACTTAGACAACAGTGACTCATCAAATTGCACTCAGAGCAGGGTTCCCGGGTCCCAAAAGACACACAAGCTTGTTTTTTATCAATTAATTGATTCATTTTCTAAGCCGCTTAATCCTAATTAGGGTGGCAGGGAGGCTGGTGCCTATCTCAGCCGACTCTGGGCGAGGGCGGGGTACAGCCTGGACAGCACGCCAGGCCATTGCAGGGACAACACACATACAACCATACACATCAATCAACGTACTGTGCATGTTTTTGGAGCGAGCGAAGAAACCAGAATACCCAGAGGAAACCTACGCAGGCACAGGGAGAACATGCAAACCCCACACAGAAACACCCCAAGCCTGGGAATCAAACCCGGAACCTTCTTGCTGTGAGGCAAATGTGCTAACTGCACCACCGTGCCACCCAGCTTGGTTTTATTGTTATTGATTTTATTTTCTGTCATCTTTTTATGAATAATCTCAACATTTTTCTTTTTTGCTAATAGACAACTACATTGTCTTTTTTAATTTCCTATGAATGTATGTCTGGAGTAAGGGGTTTTATTATTAAAGCCAGGCAAAGTATCCAAGCACAGTCCGTTAGCACAAACAGGTAAACGAGCAAGATCAAGGGAACAGGTAAACAGAACACTCCAACTGAACATGCAGACAAAGCGAAATACACTAAGCAGAAGCACGTGAGGCTCATACACAAAAACAGTATCATGGCAAGGCACAACAACGGGTAGTAAAAATAGGTTATACATTTGAAATGCAAACAAACAGGAGAAAAAGCCCAGCAATACAGATCACGAGGACACAGTATCATGATGCTTATAGTCATTAGTCACCTGTTACATGGCTGATAGAATGCATGTGTGATCCCATCACTTGTGCATGTACTCTGCTTGCAGTACTTTGTAGGCGTGTTGTAGCTCTTCCCCCTTAGAAATCATGAAGTAATGTGTACGAGGCTCAGCTGTGCTGAATACAGAGTAGAGCCAGAGCAAACCATGAAATGTCATTGTTTGGTCACACATTTGGTCACAATTTTATCCTGTATGTAAATTTGCTGAATTGTGTCATGTGCTTTGTGACAAAGATTTCTGAGCATGTACTTCTCTGTATTCAGTCTGAGTTGAAAAGGTGGATTTTAGGAAGTCAAGCAAGAGAAGTCCATTTGACACATTAAAAGCTTTACAAGAGGAAAAAAAGAGAAATACAGAATACGTGTGTGGGTCAGAGCATTGATCTCTGTGTGAAGATGGTTTAAAGCCTCATTTTCCTCTCAGAGGCGAGTGAATAGTGAGCAGCAGGGCAGCACACCATAGAGGCCATGCGTCACCTCAAGCTCTTTAACTTCACTTGAGCTACAGGCAGGCACAAATTGATTTTCGGCATTAAACGGGACCAAATGAGGCATGTCCCCCACCCTTTCAAAAAAAAAAAAAAGTTATAATAATAAACAGGCGATGGCGTTTACGTCCATACAATGTATACAGGCACACAGTAGTGCTCTTTTGCTTTAGTGAGAACATAGTGGAATAAAATACTTGCTGTGCTTCATTTAGCTAAATGAAAAGCTCTTTACATTCCTATTACATGATGTTCAGTTTAACTCTTTCCAAAGGTTGAACCAGTCACATTGCCTTGTTTGAGATGTAACCACAATGCCAGGCTGTTTCTTGTGGATAAAGGTCACCAGGGAAGATGGAAACCCCTGACTTTTTACTTGAACTCTGACCAAAAATTTAGCCAAACATGTTTTAAAAAAAATAAAAACAAAAATATAACGTGGCACATAATTCAGTGTATTATTTTGACAAGTTTTGGACAGTCAAACAGATCCTTACCAGTGATAATGTGGTAATCTTACTTTATTTTTTATAAATTTTTTATAAATTTTAATTGTATAGCACTTTTTTTTTATAGATAATGGCTGGATGGATGGATGAATGGACAGTACTTTTAAAAATGACTGTTGTTACAATTCAGCTTTACAAAAATCCCTAATTTTCCAATAGTAATAAGGAAAAATCACATGAGGCCAGGTGAAGAAAATTTAAGAGGAAACTCAAATGGAAACCCAATCTTTTGTCACATATTATCATTCATTCATTCATTTTCTGAACCGCGTAATCCTAACTAGGGTCGCGGGGAGGCTGGCGCCCATCTCAGCCGACTCTGGGCGAGGGCAGAGTACACCCTGAATAGCTCGCCAGGCCATTGCAGGGCAGAAACACGCTGATGGCTATGCAGCTACTCTTGACGAAAAATCAGCAATGGTTCTTTAACATCCTCTCACTATAGACAGTGAGAGACATGGCTGGCCTCTGATAACCCAGTTAGCTGCACTAGGGGGATAGCAGTGAGAACCCGTTGATAGTGGGGCTTGAACCCCTGACCTTGGGATCAGTAATCCAGCACCCTACCAGCGTGCCTTCACTGCCCTGTCACATATTAGAGCAAGATAATAATGATTTAAATATTTCAGAAACTGCTGATTTCCTGAGATTTTCACACACAAACATCCCTTAGGTTTATATAGAGTGGTGCAAAAAACAAACCAAAAAAATCAGTGGGTATCAGGTCTGTTGGGCGAAATTCTGTGTTGATGCATCAAGTTAGACGAGAATGGCTAGATGTATTTAAGCTGACAGGAAGTCTATGGTAATTAAAATACCCAGTCTTTACCTGCATCTCTCTGAGTTCATTCATACTGGCAACAAAGCGTGGTTGGTTGATTCGATAATTGCCAGAATAAGCAGATGGTTGGAGTAGGTAGGTAGGTAGATAGATAGATAGATAGACAGACAGACAGACAGACAGACAGACAGACAGTCAGACAAACACTTGAATCCAGATGCACAATGCAAAGCCTCTTTCATTGTTTAAAACTACTGTTGGGATTTTACTAAAGATACCCAGTGAAAAGTTAGCAATGGAAATATGAGTCTGGTCTGACTGCATATGAACCTGAAAGCATGTCTCTTTCAAACTGCACATTTTGGGGGAAGAGAGGATTTAAACAAGTCATGCAACATGATTTACTCAGGTTTGCAGAAGACAGTTTATCGCTAATTGTGCCATCATTTACTGCAGAAAACACGTCTTAACTTATTTTGGGTTGGACATCACTGCAGTAGTCAAGAACAGGGAGCATGTGTAGAAAATTTTCTCCACCCATACTAATTTATTTAGAAAGCCAGAAGAAGACAAGACACATCAAATATCAAAGCACATTATTTTTAATTGCTGGAGGAAATCAGAGACAACCTGGAACCTCCAAATAGAATGGCACACACACCCATTTGCGACCTTATGCTAATGTGAACTACTCTTTGTAGATCATGTTGGTCATTATTAAAATTAACTGGATGCATTCATTATTGTGTGCATGATAGTAGACCACCCACAGAACAGGCAACTCAAATCAATTTTTTTTCAATATTTTGGCCTCTTGCTTATTTGCCCTGCTTAGTAAATTTGGCCCTTCTACACATGCTTCAGACCCTTTGTTTTTTACTTATAAGCACTATACATGTTTTTTATGTTAGAGTTGCTTCCAAACCTTTATTGTTGAATCTGTCGTTTGCAGATAGAGCCTTTAGTATTATGCAGATATGTTCATAACAATTAGTATTAAAATAAATGGCCTTTACAGATAATTTATTAAGTACCATCAGAGTAATACAAATTGGTTTTAGAATTTGTGGCTCCCTTATTGTAAAGAAATCAGCATTAGAATGAGTAAGGAACTGTCATAAATAATACTAAGAGGGTCCTACATTATCTATTAGAGCCATTAACTCCTGCTCAGTTTTGTCATTATCATTGGTGGGTCACAGAGACCTCCGTTCTTCACTTTTCTCAAACTACCAGGACAAATAAACATATCATCCAGCCCGTGCTGTTATCATTCTTTACTAGTCAAGGGGTTTAGATCTCTTGATAGGTTCTTAGTACTTATGAATATCTTTAGTAGCCAGCTCTATCTGAAGCCCTTAACATTCAGCAAGGCCCCTAGGGGTCACATTAAATAAATTAGATTTCTGAATTCAGGTCATTGATATTCAGAAACTCTGGTGTCACTGTGTTCTCATTTGTCAAAATGATTATTGCACTGAATTAAGACAGACATTTAAAAATTAAACAGAACCCATTTAAATCAAATGATGAAAATAAGCCATAATTTTTATTAATATTTATTAATAATTTTTAGGAAAGTTAAACATCTTTAAGCACACACACACACACACACACACACACACACACACACACACACACACCAGCTATAACATAAAGGCCACCTGCCTAATACTGTGTAGACTCAAAAACACTGAAATATTTCTGACACATTAGGATATAGTGAATTGCACAAGACTTTTGAAGGTCCTTTAAGTCCTGTAAGTTTCGACACGTGGCCTCAGTGGATCAGAGGGGATGGTCTAGCACATCCCATGGATACTCAGTCAGACTGGGGTCTGGGAAATGTGGAGGCCCAGTCAACAATTTGAACTCTGTCATGTATCTCAGACTATTCCAAAAACAATTATTGCAGTATGGCAGGGGGTATCATCCTGTTGAAAAAGACCACCACCATTAGGAAACATGATTGCCACGAAAGGGTGTACTTGAACTGCAACAATGTTTAGGTAGGTGGTACGTATATAGTAGTATGTCTCTTGATGAAACTACAAATTACAGACATGTGCACATCACCATCAGTGTGATCTTCATAACAGTACTGTAAATGATGATTGTGTTCATTAGTGTTAAATTGTTTATTAAGACATCCTCTTCCACACAGGCAGAGAACATCAAACACTATTTCAGTTGATTGCATTATTTGGTTATTTGTTATGCTCCTTAATAAAACTTTTAACACTTATAGCACTTTTAACATCCATTATTAACCAATCTGTTGGGGTCATCATTCACTTACACCACAAGGACACTGAAATTATTTCTTATTTTGTATTGTAAATGTTATGGTAGGCTTGGTTTATGAGTGATGGGTCCTCTACCAGCATACATTATTCAAGCTATTAGACAGTCCTACATCTATTCTCACTTCATGCAGTAGGTCCTTCAACTTTCCCTTACATGTATATTGCCTTTCTATATATGTGTAATCATGTTGTAATATTTATGCTGTCGACTTTGTGATTAGATTGATGTGTGGCTTTTCACAGAGTATATAACTAGGGGTCATGCCACCCATTGCTGGATCTGTTGTTGTTGCTGTTATTCTTCTTTTTCTTCTATAACAATATTTGCAGATTAAACTCTAAGTATTAGTATTTAATCCTATGTAGTTCCCTCTCTAGTAACTCAGGCAAGAGTAATGCCTCTGACTGAAATTATGATGGTGCTTCACTAAAGCATGTTGCATTTTAAGCCATATTTAAAAGCCTTTGCAGTGCAAATGAGGGGTGGGGGGGATTCCAGCTTAGATTAAGAAAAGAAAAACTGACAAAGCTCTGTCGACTTATCTTCTAAAATCTTGAAATTTTGTTTTTAATTAAAAATTGATTAACACTGGAGGAGACTACAGTCAAACCAAAACTGACCAAAAAGATTTTTGATATCAAGAGCTGACAGCAACAAGTGGATATCTCCACTTTAAAACTTTGAAAAGAATCACATTTAAATACACAGGTGAGATGATTCTTAAGTGGTTTAGCTACCCAAATATACTGGTGTAAAAATGTAAACTCTTAATGTTTTCAAATGTTAAAATCCCCGTTTTCTCAAAACTATGAAAAGTGGAGTTATTTACTTGTTGCTGCCAGACCTCGATATATTAAGTTTTCCAGTAACATGTTTTCAAATTGGCCACAAAAAAAGACAAACTGGAAGTGAGGCCATATATCCATGATGGTTTTTGTCTGTTGTTTCAGTGGTCTGTTGACTGACACCAAATATGACAGAAATGCATAGGAGTCTGCCAATTGTGATACATATAACTCAATAGGATTAGGCTGAATACTAAAACATTTAAAAGTGCTGTTTCTCTGGGCCTGACTGTCCAAATGTGTTTAAAGTAATGTGCACTGCACCAGTTTGCTAGGCTGTAATTAAATTGCCACGGCTGCCATAAGCCAATGAAGCTTTCAGAATGCAGTTGAAAGGGTTATCATTGAACTATCGTCATGAAACTTGAACCATATGGTCCTTTTAATGTTCTGTGTAACTTGTCATGAACTGGTGAGTGGAAGGACATTAATTCCTGTCCTCTCCAGGGTTCCTGACTCCATTTCATTAGTTTTTTTTTTTTCCATTGTTGTAGTAAGTTAATTATTGGGTAATTAGCAGAAGCCACTGGTAGTTTTGCATTTGGTTAGTGCAAGAAGAATAGAGATCAGTTAAAGGCCTTCCTGTGTCCAAGACAAATGATTTTGAAATGTAGCATTACAGCTGACCAGTAAATGATTTGTATTTTTCTCTGTTGTGCACTTACATAATTTGTCATTACACCCAAGATCAAACCATATGCTATATGAAATACTTGATCTTTGAACAGCCATATGGCACAAACTGTAGGTTTTTTTAAAGGGTCTGAAAATGGACAATCAACATTTAGCATTGGCTGATGAATTCAACCCATTAACTCATTAAACTCCTAAATTCTATCTTTGTCCTTATGTAAGGGCTTCATTCAATAGAAAGCAGCAAAACAATAGGTAAAAGTCTAAACACTGGTAAAAAAAAAAAAAAAAAAAAAAAATTTTGTTCATTTTATTTTCTGAATTGATTTATCCTTTATTGGGATCACAAGGAGATTGCAGCTCATTGCAGCTGACTGAGGCGAAGACCTGGTGAGCTGTTCAGGGTGCACCCCGCATCACGCAGGGCCAACACATACTCATTTTTACACTTAAGGGCAAACAAAAATATCCATTTAGCTTTATTAGATCAGTTAGACTAATGTCTTTGGATTATGGGAGGAAACCAGGACACAAGGAAGAAACCCACGCAAGCACTGGGGAACAAGCAAACTGCACACAGAACCACCCTCGCTAGGACGTGGCTTGAACCCAGACCCTTCTTGCTGTGAGGCGTAAGTGCCAACCACTGCACCACCATGCTGCATAAGGAAATTTATATTTGTAAACCAGAAAAAAATGGATATGTATGATGTAGTAACTGAGCTAATATAAACCTTTGTAACCACTGCAGCAACTACAGCACTACAGTTAAAGGCTTATTACTCTATAAATAAGTCTAGAGCATTGGTTATGGGGAAGCATGAGACTCAGATAATACGTATATATGAAAATGGAATATATTGCAACATACTGTCTATTTGCTCCAAAATAAGAGAATATATTGTGATATATTTTATGTTATATTTCTGGATGGGTACAGACAACATATTAAAAGTTTATGTGTATGCAGAATCATGTGCACATTCAAAATCAGCTTATTTAAAAACAAGTATAAAACAGGGAGAAATAACTGCAGCTCGAGCTGGACAGCTGTGGAGTGTGTGAGGGAACGAGGGGGGCTGTGCTGCTCCTGAAGAGCTGGTAATCAAAGCCCAGAGTGGGTGGTAAATTAATAACACCTGCTGGACACTTGGACCTCCCATTAACAATACAAAAATACAGATATGGGTGTTCAGGAAACCATGTGGGCTTATGGAGAACATGCAAACTCCACACAGAAAAGCCCCAGCTGACCATCAGGTTTGAATCCAGAAGCAAAAGAGAAGGTATACTGAATACCATCACAGCTGTTAGCACAAGGCCACAGTGCGAGTGCCATAAATAATCACTGCCATGCTGATATTCATTATAATCACACAAAGGTGAGTGTGATATTGATTTCATATAAAAATTGAACAAAGGAAAAATGTATAGAGTAACTTACATTTTGGACATAATAATCGCAAATGCAGTTGATTTTTGCTTCACGACAAGAAATAGATTCCAAAGAAGGTATGCTCACCTTACCCTGGGTTTACACTGGGGCACGATGTCTGCCCACGATTTCCACGATTTGAGAGAATCATGATGAGCGTGGGGGGTCATGGGATCGAATCATGATGGTCTTGAGGGAATTTGGTGGATTTATGATCCATACACCTTCACATTCATTGATCGTGGCAAAATTTTTGACAGATTATTATGATGTGTTATGCCTGGTTCAGGTGACACAATCTGTCATGATCTGGTCTTCCATTCAGATACAATTAGATGCGTTCCAATAGGATTGTCCCTATTGAATCCACGATTGGACATGATCATCACCCCGATTTGGGACGATCTGGTACGTGCAGATATGTTCCGATATGATCATCAGGAACCGATGCGCTCTGTTGCGATAGGATACGATTGTGGTTGTGATGTCTTTCACGATCAGGTTGAAGAATGATCACGATTTGAGCTACGACTCGACCCTGATGGATGTATACAGCCATGGAAAAAATTCAAAAGAGAGCACTTTTAAATGGGAATACCCATTAAAAGTAGTCTCTTAATTTAATATAGTATATACAGGTATATATAAATGCCCCTTCCTCTAAAATGTAACCTAACATAACCTAAAAGAAGGATGATATCTCTTTGATTTTTAACCTAATATGATTAATGTCCCCTTAATATAAAGAAATATAATAAAGTCAATAAAATTGTTTCTGTTTTTTTCAGAAGCACATAGTTTACCATATGACTTACTTTCAAACCTATATTAAATTTGAGTTCATCGTAACATGTCTGGGGGGTATTGGGAGTCCATAATTTATTAGAATCAAATAGGGGATCAACCCAATTTAATGTTCCTTTAACTAAAAATGTTGGGGGGAGGGAAGGATTTTTGATTTATTTACTCCCATTTTTGGTCGAGGGAAAACAGGAGGGGAAGGAGGGGGTTGTCATAATTTTATTTCCTTTTTAATTTTTTTGTTTTGGGGTGAAGGAACAATTGCTTGTTTATTTTATTGTTCTGTTCTGCATATACTCATATCAACTCATGAGTCATTCATGTCAGGTAGTGAGCAATGGTATGTGACAGATCGTGGGAGATCGCAGCGCATCTCAACAGAGCGTGGTGTTTGTCTTGTCCAAGGCTGATTCCGATCACCACAATTTAAAAGCACGATTAGATGCGATCTGTAGCGCTTTGGTATGATCCAATATGATCTGATGCGATGATCAGGATTGACAACTGTGAAATCGTGTTGATCATGGAAAATTTTTTGAACCGTCCAAAACTTTTCTACGATCAACACAATTGGCACGACTCACCTCAAAATCTGATAAGATCTGACAGGATCATCGCGATTACTCCATGATTAAGACCATGATTTCAATTGTAGCACGAATCATGATAGTGGGAACGTAGCATTACAATTTGACGCCAATCGTCATAGAACGTGGAAAGTGCAGTAGAGCGCAGTAGAGCTTTACAGACCTTAACAGAGCTTGACAGGCCTAGACATCGTAGGGGATCTTGATGATCTTGGCAACATGGTTACTTCAAGCTTCTTCTCCTGGATGCGAGCTGCCTCCTTTTCATACATCAATCATGCTCCAAGCGTGCTCATAAATCCTGGAGCTCCGTGCTTTTTTGAATCACACAGATTCACACGTACCACGCGTACATGGTGCCCCAGTGTAAACGCAGGGTAAAGCCAGAAAAGAATACTTATACCATTTTACTTATCAGCATCTGCACCCCTGAACAGTATTCAGATATTCATGATCAGAAATCGTAAGAAACTCACCCTTAAGTTGAGTTGTCAGAGTCAGACATGCTCCAGCACTAGAGCTTTGACCTATTCTGTACCCTCACACCACTGCAGGCCTTTGAGGCACATGGTACTCACAGTTAGTCTAGCAATGACAGCATGCTGATCCTGAAGGTTGCTCCCACAGGAAAGCCTCTGAGTGCACAGACGAAGAGGCGCTTTTTTTCGAGGCTGCTAAACGAATGTAAAAATCCATACTTACTGAACCACAGTCTTGTCAATAGCATTTGACATTTATTGCAGGCTCGACAGCATAACATTCCATCACACTAGAACATTGTGTTCATCCCAGTGTTTGTATTAATAGAGTCAGGAAGTGTTCTCTTCTTGTGATGACAGTAGATCTTTAATGTGGCAACAGGTTAGACTATGCTAAAACAAACAGATTAGAGTGTCTGTCTGCTGACCCTCACTGCCTCAAGCTGGGATCAATAAGATTATAGCAAATATGCAGCCACACACCATGGGACACCCGCCTGGTCCAGTCTTAACAGATTATTCATTTCATTCCTTCTAGCTTTGCCATCACATCCAAAATTTTCTGCTTGGGGACCATGTGGCTGTTTTCTCAGATCAAAGTGCTCTGTATTATAGCACTACTTGGTGATATTCCACTCTGTCATCAAACCAAGAGCCAGATATACAAAGCCTATATATTAATATTTACTATCTTTAAAAAACTAAACATGTTACATAAGTGGGGTGGCGTAGCAACACTGCCGCTTCATAGCTGGAAGGTTCAAGGTTTTGAACCCCGCAGCTGACTGGCGGCGTTCTGTGAGGAGTCTATGTTCTCTGCCGTGCTTGCATGGTTTCCTCAGAGTGCTCCAGTTTCGTTCCACATTCCAAAGACATGCAGACTAGGTCAACTGGATATTTTAAATTGCCCACAAGTGTGAATGTGAGGGTGGATGTTTGTATCTGTGTTAGACGTACAATGGACTGGACACCCCATTTTTTGCTCAAAATAAACTGGCATTGGCTTCAGCTTATCCTGCAACCCTGATTGATAGGTTTTATAAATAATGGGTGGATGGCTGGATGCATAGATGGATATTCTATATCACATAAATTATATTCATTTTCAAAATGCATTAATTGTCAAAAATTCCTGGAAAATCTAGAGCTTATCTGGGGAACACTGGGCATGAAAGGGCGGGAATAAAAGCTAGTCTATTACAAGGCACAAATTTACACTCTCTTTGACACCTAGACAATTTATCTTAGCTAATCCATCTACTGTCATGACTTCAGAAGGTGGGAGGAAGCCCACATTACCTTATATGTAACTTGATTTTTTTTTTGTTACATTCAAAGTAGCAACACTTAATAAACTGTTGCAATATGAACATATTCATAAAATATTAATAATACAGTATATAATTATACATAAAAAATCCAAGTTATATCTTTTTAAACCATAATGTACTTATTTATTTTTATAGACCTCTGACACAAATGTGTTCTTTCTCATGTGGATGTTTGAAGAAAATGTGTCTGGTCATGTAACCAATTACGCCTCCTGTAAAAGGTCAGATAAAATCAAGATGGCCCACAAATGGATTTTCTAACCCACCTTATAGTGGGGGTGGAGGGTAGCTTTGATTTTAGTCATTTGATTCAATATCCTCACTTGCATATGCAGATGACTATATTCTAAGTCTATGGAATTGTACTGTTGGGATGAACAAAATACATTCCCTCAATTACTGTAGAGTTTTTGAAGGAAAGCTAACCCATCAATCAATTTCTTCCATAGGGGTTCAGTTAGAATGAAATCAGGTGATTTTGAAGGCCACAGCATGTGATTCATATCACTTTCATACTTATTAAACCATTCCTGTGAAGTATTCTGCTTCATCGTAAAGAGATTGCCCCTATCACGATGAAGGGGATCAGTCAGAAGAACTTTGCATTGATTTACTCTGATACTTTTCTTCAGTTGTACTGCAGAACACAACCATTAGCTTTTCCTGAAATTTGTCAGCAGTCTGTTTTTTTTCTGCATTGTGTTAATTTAAAAATGCTAGTGTTCAACAGAAAAAGCAAAATACACCCCGTATTATTGAAATATATCTTTACTTCTGTATTAAACTGATTTCATAGAGCAGTAGGTTGCAATTTCTAAATTCTAAGCTTCCTCTATTTAGCATCTTTAGTGCATATCAGTTATAGATTTATTTCCTGGGCAGCAAGGTGGTGTAGTGGTAAGCTCCGGGTACCCTGGTTTTCTCCCACAGTCCAGAGACACACATGGCCCAGCAATGGATGGCAAGCTGTTCAGATTGTGCCCTGCCTTCGCTCAGAGCTGGCTGAAATCCCTGCAATTCGAGTAGGATTAAACGGTTTGGCAAATGAAAGAATGAATGAATGATTTATTTCACATTAACTGTACACTGTGTAATTAGATTCACATGTCAAATACCTAATAAAGTCACTTTGTAAACTCAGAACCAAAACAAACTTCAGAAACACATACCCAGTGCTCTCAGTATTACAGAATATACAGTAGGTGTACATAAGCTGGCTTCTCAAATAAAAAAAAATGAAATCCATACCAAACACATGCTCCGTGGAATCTAATAATGCACAGCATTGCACAGGACATGCTAGCAAATTTGCATGAAAGCAAATTTTGCATTATCCCCAAATGCCATGTCCTCATCCATACAAACAGCCACTTGTTCTGATCCCAGCCTCTGATTAGTTGTGCTGGTGTGCTTATTAAAAAGTGTCCTCGATTCTCTAAAATAAACAAATTTAATTATCAGTGGCCCTTAAGTTATGGGCCACGGCATTAGCCTTAGTTTCCTTTTGATTATCCTCTAATAATACATCATTTATTCTAATCAAGGATTTGAAATTACTGCCTTCAATTTCCATTTATAATTTTCTATAATGCAATTTTAGAAACACTTGCAGTCTTTGGATGTGCATCTCAATGACTTTCGCCAAACATGCTGGCTGTGTCTCTGTAATCTTCAGCCCATAGGAGAATTATGATGAGATTATAAAATGTATTTTTGGTCCCTGTCACTGCACACTTAACAAGCATGAAGCTGTGATCCCACAACACCTGTCACAATCTGTCACTACAGTTAACAATTTGTCCCTGTGTACTGAGCGTGCATGCATTCCTATTAGCAACCTTTTGTTAGGTTATCACAGGCTTTGTTTATTTTAAACACTCCATTACTTATTCATCAGCTTGCTAATTGTTTGGCGAGTTGCACTGCTGAAAACAGCTCGCGAGAAAGGCTTTGCTGAGCAGAAATGATGCGTCCACTCTTTCATTCAAAGGCATGAATAAAGAGGAAGGTGTTCCAGTTTGGGGCAGGTGTGCTTTAATTCCTAACTTTTCTTATGACACATACACCAATCAGCCATAACACTATGTATATATGCGTACATACTCATAGGACATAGTCATGGAAGAGTGTAGTTTTATTATGTGCAGACACGGGTCACTGAAGTTTTGATCAGACTTCATAGAAGTTTAGTACAGTGTCGAGTATGATATATTCCATATTTTCTGAATCACTGGAGCTGTGCACTGTATCATCTTTGATGTGTATATCTGCTTCTATCTGAAGATGGGGGCATTTTTTCCAGTTGCAGCCCCACAGAGGCCAGTGCAGCATTGTTAAAAACCACCTGATCTGAACGAAGATACATCCACTAACATCCATCTCCAAATGTCAGATCAGTTATTTCTGAAATACATATAGGTTTTTGACTTATAATTGGTCAGACAGATGTATGCAAACAACTTGAAAGGACATACATCATGTACAGAATGTCATATTCTTACAGCATCACCATCAGACCTTTAGCTAGCAGCTTTACATAGCATTCCAGATACGCCAATACACCAGTGACTGTTCCCCTTAATCTCACACAAACACACTGCCTCTCTCCAAAACAGAATGAATATTAATCATTTGTGCTAACGAGGCAGGCTGCATAATAAGGGCTGAGGGGGCTCTGCTCCACTTTGAGAGTTAATGCAAGCTACAGTCAGCTTGGCCCGATAAGCAGTAGCACGTGAACTGGTGTCATAATGGTGATGCCACAGTGGGTATACCAGAGCACAGGGGGCAGCTTCAGAGTTCAGAGGGACTAAACAGCAGGCAGCTTGTTTTGAGAGCCAATGCTAGAACTTGGCTTGAGTCTCCTTGCTGGCTTTTCTGACGGATTCTGCGTCCAGCAGACCTGCCAACCCGAGCAAAGCATTAAGAAGATTCACTGATATGTGAAGCTGATGGCTCCCAAGTGGTGAAACTGGCTAAGTGGGTTGTGTCCTAAAATGACTTCTGCTCTCACAACAATCTCTAGTAGTGCTGACAAAGTGCTGACTTCTACGAGCTCAGGAAGATAGACTCGAGCAGACACTGATCCAAGTTCCCACCAAGTGTGTTCCGCTTTTTGAAGTTCTATGAGTAGCAGTTCAAACAGATGTAGTGACAAGCTTGACATGTACTGCAGGACGTATGCAGAATCAGAGAGAAAAAAAAAATAAAAAATCAGTGAATAGTATGATGTACTGTTTCAAAAGTATTGGTGCGAAGGAAAATTAAAGAATAGGAACAACAGAGTAAAGTGACGTGTTTAGCCTTGTATCCTGGACGCAGATGCGCTTTTAACCATCTGTATGACTAATGCATCTTTTAAGATCCCTTGGAATATCAGAAGCTACTGATGAAAAACCAAAAATCCTGTACAACCTGAATAAAAACCCAACTACAATAATGGGGTTATATAAATATAAAAAATGTGTAAGAGGCATAACAACGACATCTGAAATGCAGGCCTGCTGCAGTGTATTTCATTACCTGTTGCTATTTATTACACAGCCTGCAAAAGCAGACCATTAGAACACTGGAGTGCTGATACAGGGAATAGGAATCGTAAGGCTCGCTGATTCATAGTGCACAGTATATGCAGTGATTTAAAATTTTACAATGTCATTACCATTCCAGATTAAAAAGTGTACCATGGTTACAATTTGGGATAAAATTAGTATGCATCACGCCTGTCTCAATCAACACTGAGCGAAGGTGGGGTACACCCTGAAGTGCTCTCCAGACCATCGCAAGGCCAACACACACGCAACCATTCACACTCACACCTAGGGGCGATTTGGAACAGCCAATTAGCCTAATTTCATGTCTTTGGACTTTAGTCTACTCTAGCAAGCTCCACTCAGAGAGCCCGGGACTCAAACCTAGGACCTTCTTGCTGTGAGTCGGACTTGCTAACCTTTAAGCCACCATGCCGCCCTTCTGACCAATCAGCATTTTGATTAATAAATCCTGGAATGATTCAATTCATTTCAGTGTGGTTAGTAAATAATAGTAGTTACGATTTTATATGTCTGCGATGGCCTGGCCAGCTGTCCAGGGTGTACTCTGCCCTTGCCCAGAGTCG
Source organism: Neosilurus mollespiculum (assembly GCA_030014195.1). Taxonomy (NCBI): domain Eukaryota; kingdom Metazoa; phylum Chordata; class Actinopteri; order Siluriformes; family Plotosidae; genus Neosilurus; species Neosilurus mollespiculum. The sequence continues at coordinate 17,306,291 of JAQMYF010000024.1, forward strand.
GCTGAGATGTGCGCCAGCCTCTCTGCAAACCTAATTAGGATTAAGCGGTTCAGAAAATGATGATGATGATGATTTAGTATGTTTTAAGATGAACAACTTAATAATAAGCTTGGTTTAAGTAAGTAATTAAAATACTTTTTTTTTAATTAATAATTTATACTCATGATGTTTTCAGAATGAAGGAATCCTTGTTTAATAATTCTCCACATTCAGTTTGAGATATTATTATAATAGCACTATTTGGTATATTACATAATTGATATTACATCCGTTGAGCTAAATAATAATAAGTCTAGGGGTTTTTTTTCTCTCAGTAAAATGTTTGATCACAAAACATTATAAGAACCCGAATTAGACCACAATTTTAAATCCATCATAATTTTATGAATCATTTAAGAAGAAAACACAGTTTTAAATGAAATAAGATTATTCTCACTGATGCTTTTTTTTTTAAAGAAGCAGGTGAACAGCATCACTTTGTCAGCTGTAATATAACAGGCATGAATATAGCTGCATGGTGTGATGTGAACATTCCAGCTACAGTGCTTTACAGATACAAAAGGCAATTTTGCGTGCTACACCCGGCTTATGGTGTCTCAATCACGATGCGCTGAGGAAACGAGATGCTGCCTCAGACGCAGGCTGCTCAGCCACTGACATATAGCTCAATGTTGATGGAGGACATTGTGCCCAAGGACAGCAAAAGGTAGGGACAAAAGTGATAGCAAAAAAAAGGAGTCTGGCGAAATTGATTTGGAGCTGCACTGTTAGCATTTGTCATTCTTGAGGGAACTTTCAATGGCACATGAGGGAATGGGTTCAAGCTCTCCATCTGCTTTCATGGCCTCCGACACCAGCAGAGGCTGCGTCACACAGACAAGGCAGGGGGAAGATGCAAAAAAAAAATAAAAAAGAGAAATTTAAAGATGCTTCATGTTGCTATGAGAACAGGTGCTAAAACACAGGACAGTGGAGACTGTATCTTGCCTTCACTGGTCATATATGAGAAAACATAAGAATAGAATGAAAGTACAAATTTACTATGCCTGAAGACTGTGCATATGAAGACAATACATTATAATCTGCCTTGATTTTAGCACTAATATAACACCACACCTGCAGGGCTGTAATACACTGTGTTCTGACACCTTTCTATCAGCCAGCATTAACAGTTTCAGCAGTTTGTGTTACTGTAACTCTTCTGTGGGATCAGACCAGATGTACTAACCTTCACTCCCCACACTCATCAGTGAGCCCTTGGCACCTATGTCACTCTTGCCAGTTCACTTGGCTGTCCTTCCTTGGACCATCTTTGGTAGGTACTCACCACACCGTACAAGCACTTGCTCTTTTGGAATCACAAGTAGGACCTACACAATAAAAGGTGAATGGTTTGAATGTCGTGAATGATTGACGTATATATACTGCCATGGAAATTTTTTGAAAACTTTCAATAGGCATCCCATTATCACAGCTTTCTTAGCTGTTACTCATACTGTATTTTAGATTTAAAGACAAAGCTAAAGAAATTGACCAAATCAGATGGTTCTTTACAGATTAATGTATAAACTTAACTTGGTGTATACAGAGATTTACAGAGATATTCGACCCTTGGTATTTTTCTTATTTGTTGCCTTACAACCTGTAATGTAAATAGATTTTTTTTGTTTTGTTTGGTTTTTTTTTTTATTATTTCATGTAATGGACCTAAAAAAATAGTCCAAACTACTGAAGTGAAATTTAAAAATCAGCAATAAATAAATAAACAAACAAACAAGTAAGTAAGTAAGTAAGTAAGTAAGTAAATAAATAAATAAATAAAAAGATAGTAATAATTAAAAATTTAAAAAAGAACAATATATACAGTATATACTTTTAATTTTATATATATATATATATATATATATATATATATATATATATAAAAAACACTTTGCTAAATAAGCCCCTACATAATATATGCTGCTATGAATTACATTTGGAAGTCATATAATTAGTTAAATAGGAAAAGTGGCACCATAAATAACAAGTAGGTCAACGAACAGGTCAGGGACAAAGTTGTGGAGAAGTACAAATTAGGGTTAGGTTATAAAAATAAATCTTAAAGCTTGAAAATCTCACTGCTCACCATTAAATCCATCATCAAAAAAATGGAAAGACAAATGGCAACAAAACAAACCTGCCCAGAGAGGGCCATCCACCAAAACTCATAGACTGAGAAAGGATCCTGTCTGGTGAAAGAGCATTAATCAGAGAGTCAACAAAGAGACCAAAGGTAACCCTGAAGGAGCTAAAAAGCTCCACAGTGGAAACTGGTGAATCTGACAATAGGACCACTCTAAGCCATAAACTTCACTGAGCTGGGTTTTATGAGAGTGGCCTGGAAAAAAAAAGGATAAATAGCATGTTTAGAGTTCACCAAAAGGCGTGTGGATGACTCCCCAGACTTATGTAAGAAGGTTCTTTGATTTAAATTTTAAAAAAGACTAAAATTTTACTTTTTGTCCATCAAGGAAAATGCTATGTCTGGTGGAAACCTCTCATCACGCCAAGAACATCATCCCCAGAGTAAAGCATAGTCAGTATCATGCAGAGACTGGGAGATTGGTCAGAATAGAGGAAATGATAAATGGTGTTAAGTACAAATTTTTGAAGGAGCTGGAGCAGTGTTGCTTTGAAGAATAGGTACAAATCCCAATGGCTAGATGTGCTGAGCTCACAGAGCCATACCCCAAGAAACTTGCAGCTGTGATTGCTGCAAAAAAAAGTAATGGCTTTGCATCTTCAAGGATGTTGGCATGTTGTGTAAATCTACTGATAAAAACTCTCCAAAGACATTATTTAATTCCAGGTTGTAAGGCAATAAAATAGAAAAAAATGCCAATGTGTATACTTTTGCAACCCATTGTATGTATATCTACATCCAAGTGTCATGGAAAGCTACAAGGAAACAGAATGTTATAAATAAATCAGAATTAGTTGCATTTGTTACCAAAAAACTAAAAACCACACACATATTTGTGTGTGTTGCACTAGTAAAAACTGCTGCTGGCGCTCCAGTGCAATTTGACTTTGTTGAAATGACTGGGTGTGAAAATCTAGGTGTAAAGCACTGTTTGCTCTCCATTTTCACAGCTGGATGATGATTGATTTGGAGCATTTACTTATTATGTGATTTTTTTTCATTGTTAATTTGCACCTACTCTGTCCCAGATGTTAATCGAATCTGTCATTGACAGCCTGTCCGTCTGCTTCCATCAGCATCTGACTTAAACACTTGACAGGTGATATATTCTGTGAACACAACCAATTTGTCAGGTTGCCAGATTGTTATTTCTAGATTAAGCAAAGTAGAATGCCTGGATGGAAGGGTCACCGGGGTTCGAATATCTAAGCCACCAGCACCACCTGGAAAAACAGGTGGATATTGGCTTCAAAGGAAAAGTTAATTTTAGCATTTCCAAACCATAAGAACCATGATCCTTGTTTGCACCATGTACTCATGTTCTTCATACAACCCAGTTTGCATGTATAGAATTAACTTCCTGACTGAACTAGTTCTGTCTGCTACAACGTTCATGTATTTGAGAGATTGTGTGTTGAGTTAACAGCCTTGCAATAAGAGCTCAGAATGTGAGGGACAATGAGATTATGCCTACACACCGTTGTAATGCGGAGAGGAACTTACTTATACTATTTCCTAGAAGTCACAGACATTGAAAAGCATTAAATGTTTGCCATCTGAAATCCTTGTTTGTGCATTGTATTAAAGCATACCATCCAGAACTAAAAGCTTTTTGCACAATTGCTGAATTCATGCTGACAGTCCATTGCAGTTGATAGGATATTAAGTCATAAAATAACATCATTACAATGTGCTGCTGTTTACAATGTCTATAGAAACAGAACACATTTTATAGCCCAAAGTACTTTTTTCCTAAGATTTTTAAGTGGCCATATGCTGTTGCCTGAAACCGAGTAAAACTGTCCTGCTCCTGTGACTTTTTTATTGACTCCCATAGAATTCATTTCCAAATCACACCTGTTGTTTGATGCAGCATGTGACTGGATTGTATATACATATGAATTGAACCACACATATTTACAGTCAAACTGTGATTTTAGTATTAAAGTTTCAATCTTCCATTCAGTCTTCACCCAGACAGAGGTATATAATACTAACCCCCCCTCACACATTGGTGTTTCAAGCTTGCATATGTATGGCATACCAGGATACATGGCAGTAAGAATGGAAAATCACAGCAGAAACATCTTATGTAGCTAATACTCTTGAACAAATAACACAATCTCCTTGTACACCAGGGTGCAGGTTTTCTTTTAGTTTTTTTACGTCACTTCAATATATAAATCAGTAGCCCATACATAGCCGCTTTGATACGTCATTTAATATGTCCACCGTAAAAACTAAAGCTACGCAGCAGTGCTACAGCAGAAACGGTGGCTGAACACGTTGTGTCGTGCGAACGCTTTAGTTGACAAGCTCACATCTGATCAAAAATAATGTTATTATAGGATTGGAATTTTCAAGGACGTTTTTTGCTTCAACACTTTGGAAATATTCTTTTCCTTCTTATAAATATTTTAAAGGTAAGCCTAGGAGTGTGGGACTTGGAGGGAAATTTTATTTTATATTATTTAGGGATAGTGGGTCTTAATAAAAACAAATACCCTTATTTTTGTGTGCACATAATTCATCGTCAGCAGGACTTGGTAAAAAAAGATGAAAAACCTGCCAAAATTATGAGTAAAGCCTTGAACTATTTTACATTTTATGTAAAGATTAAAAGCAAACAAGGACATTTTTTAACAAAACAAACTGTGAACACAGGCGGCACAGTGGCATAGTGGTTAGCACATCTGCCTCACAGCAAGAAGGTCCTGAGTTCGATTTCTAGATGGAGTTGCATGTTCTCCTCATGCTTGCATGGGTCTCCTCCCAGAGCCCTAAGATATGTACATAAGGCTAATTGGCCATTTTTTTGTTGTCGTTGTTGATATACTATATTACATTTATCTGCTCTTTCTGCTAGATCATTTGTCACTCGCAGGGAAAGGGGGCAGTGGTGGCCCAGTGGTAGGGTGCTGGATTACTGATCCGAAGGTCGGGGGTTCAAGCCCCACTATCACCGGGATGTCACTCTTGTTCCCCCAGTGCAGCTAACTGGGTTATCAAAGGCCCTACATGTCTCTTCACTGTCTGTGGTGAAAGGAATGTAAAAGAACCATTGCTGCCTTTCGTAAAGAGTAGGCTGCATTGCCGTCAGCGTGTTTCTTCCCTGCGATGGCCTGGCGAGCTGTCCCTCGCCAAAAGTCGGCTGATACTCAGCATCCCTGAGACCCTAATTGGGAAAATGGAAAATGAATAAACTCGCAGGGAGAGTACAATAGCTTGAGCCTCTTTGTATGATTGTTCTGCTTCCCATTGTTGTGGATCCTTTTCAAGAAAAGTTTGATCCAGTTCCAAGATCGCATTATATAGTCTCGCGTGATAGACTTGGCACCTAGATGCTAAACTTTGGCCACATTGAGCAAGTAAATATTGAGCTATCTGCCTCAAAATTGATAGTTGGTGTTTTTGTATGAAGTGTCACAATAATTTAACCTGGCCAGTATAAAATACTAAAGTTAAAATGTTCCCATATTGATAAGACACACCCTAATAAGCACAGAACAAATATTGTTGCAACTGCACCAACTGTGCAGTTATTATATATATATATATATCTCTACAGTATATATAAAACCCTCCACTGGACCAGAGACTTTATATATTTTATGTGCTGGTACCAAGGTGGTAAAATAAATGTCCCACCTTCAATAATCACATATTAGCACCAATTTATTAAAAAAACAAAAAAACAAAACCTTCATTTGTTTGTTTTCATTGTGTACTATATTCTTTGTAAGAGAGGTTTTAAGATTACACACTGATCTATTAAAGTAGCATGAAGAAATATTTTTTGATAGAGACTATAAAGCATTTTAAATGATGATTGCTAAGCACTCAAAACACAAATGTATTTAGCATAGAGAAGTGTAATAATCCTCATATTATCTGTGGGTGGATTCTGATAAATTAATGAAATACATGGAGTCTCATTACAATTTAAGAAAAAAAAAATTCTAATACCCTGCTCTAGGAAGCTCTGACATATGATGAATGGCAATAAACACAGCACACCCATTCTTTGCAGTACCACAGCAGCAACATCACATGTAAGAACGAAACGCCTTGCCCACTAAACTGTTATGCAGTGGCAACGATTCAGATGCCTCAGTACAACATGATTTTTTATTTTTTTTTTAAATGCGCTGCTTAGGTGGCAAGATACGAGACAGTGTGATAGGGGTGCAAGGTTTCTGGGACGGCAATTACAAATAAGTATAAACTAGAAGCACATGGAGAGCACAGACCTCCACCAAGGCAGCTTATTTTAACTCTTATTTTCATTTCTGCAAAATATCATACACTTCTTTTCTTAACAAGCCTGATTTATTTCACATTCCAGATCAGTAGATTCAGGATGCTACTTGGATCCTGACCAAACTTCAACTTGTGACAGATCTTATGTAGATCTATCTAGATTTTTTAGACGCTTTTAAATCTTTACTTATGGAGTTGAACAAAAAACTGTCAAGATTGCTCATAGCCCACACTGGTAAAGAGTCTTTTACAAAATTCCCAGATCAGGACTGTGATCCAGATGACCTCGAAAAATCTAAAGTGTTACTTGGGCCATGATACACCCATCTAAAAAAAGAAATAAATGAAATTCATTCATAACTATTTGTGTAAGGTTGATAAAATACAAACAAAAAGAAAACAACCCAGCAACAATAAAGCAACCTCCTTGAAGGTCACCAGCTCATAACTGTTGACTTCTGTTTTTTTTTTTTTTAAGCTTTATGCAGAATGATTGTCTTTTAGTTTGAATCCCAAAGGAAAGTGCACAATGCCTTTAAGGAAGAGTTTTGGGGTATTATGTGGTTTGACAAAACAGATATTTACACTTGTGTAAGATCCGACTGTAATAAATTGGAAATCTGAAATGGAATGTGTCTGGGGGTTATTTAAAACTGCATTTTATGTCCCACTCCAGATATGTTCCTGACACTCAAGAAATATAAGATGAAACTTTTAACAGTGTACATGACTGAAAGCCTTCCCAGGCACCGTATATAAATGTGAACTTATCCTCAGTGCTTTGTGTGCTTAGTTCAGTAGTACACCTACTGAATCTCTTTTATGCCAATAAATAAAATAACCCAGAAGACCATTTTGTTGCAATATCCACACACAACTCATTCTGTTTCCTGGTACCAGGCTTCTTTCTGCTCCTTTTTTTAAAGCATGATGAGCTGGTCTTTTTATTATCCTCTGCATATTAACGCTCCTGATCCTTTGATTATGTGCTGCTATGCACATCAGTCAGCCTAATGATGAGGACCACCACCAGTGTGCCCATTAAAAGTAATCATTGTATGAGCTGCCTGCTGCAACAGGGAGCACAAACATTCCTGTTTAGCAGTCCAGACACTTCTATACAAATACTGATGGTAATCTAACAGTAGTCTGGTGCATTGGTGTATGAAAAACATATGGGACAGTCAGAGGGAGATCCGGTCATATTGTTAAGGCAACCTATATATACTATATATATGATACCTCGTATCTTTATAGTCAGGACTTCCTTGTCTGGAAAGTATCAGTATCACGACAGTTTAATTATGAAAATAACTGGGTGCTTTATGATTTTTGATCTAGGTTTCTTCCTATACAAGAGATTTCTTGAGATTTGGAGTTTGAATGCTGACACTGCCTAACATCTGTAAACCGTGTGCTATAGAGGATAAATCGACCTTCTCTCTGAATAGGACCAAGTTTTCCTTTCTGGGTGGCACAGGGGCATAATCTTTAGCATGTCCTCCTTATAGCAAGAAGGTACTGGGTTTGCGATGGCATTTTTGTGTGGAGTTTGCATGTTCACCCCGTTCTTGTGTGGGTTTCCTTCAGGCACTCCGGTTTCCTCCTGCAATCCAAAGACATGCACATTAGGCTAACTGGCCATTCCAAATTGAGCGTGAATGGATATGTGTGTTGCACTGCGATGGACTGGCGAGCTGTTCAGGGTGTAATCCGTCTTCGCCCAGTGTTGGTTGAGATAGGGTCCAGTCTCCCCGAGACCCTAGTTGGATTAAATGTTTCAACGAATGAATGAATGAGTTTTTCTTTCTCTCATCAACCAGAATGATGGTACCAATTCTTAGGCATTATTGATACTCAGCACTAAGGCAGGCCGTGTGTGTTAATGCTCTCCTAAAAGTCTGTTCAGCCGCCCTATGAGGTTACATGCTAATATCTTCATTCTGCCAAATGCACTAGTAGTCATGTGCTAGATGAAACTTTAACTTCCTAGTGAGAATAATATGGCAGGGAATTTGATAAATGAAGTCATTACTACAAATAAGTCAGCTGTGCACTGAGGTACACTCTTAGTGTAGGTCATGGAGAGACTCTCTATCTATCAGGATCTTCTTAGAGTGGATCATTGGGAGTTTCAGGGTAGGTCACCAGTACTCTCAGGGTGAGGTATCAGAATTCTCAAAGTAGGTCATAAGGAGTCTTACGATTCGCTAATTGGAATTTCAGGACTGGATATCAGCATTCTGAGAGTGGGCCACTGGGAGTCTCAGGGTGGGCAGTTGGGAGTTTCACAAATGGCCAATTAAAATCTCAGGGTAAAGTACTGGGAATGTTAAAATATGCTATCAAGATTCATAGAGTTAAAGATGAGGATTCAGTGTGGGTCACCGTGGGCCATTAGGAGTCTTGGTCCAGGTGTGTTGCCTTAGATGCATGATTATCTGAAATAGAAGCAGTGCATAAAGATCTGTGGGTGGGAGGTCTCTAATGGTAGCACCACTCTTTGTGACACATTGGCAGGACATTTTGACAGAGAGACATGGAGCTGGCCTCAGGTCAAGCATTAAATGGTCTGCCCATTGCAAACTATACTGTATAATTGATGCACTATTTAAATAGCAAGCCAGTAAAACTGTACACAGTCAAAAGGAAATTAACCAAACAATTTTTCAAGGAAATCAATTGATTGTGAAAGGAGCAGGGGCATGTCAATAATAACGACTGAATATGAAAACACTTCCACTAGCTTGCAACACACAGACTGAATAAAAATATTTTTTTTTACCGCTGTTATTATGCAGTAGGAAAGGTGTGAAGTGATTGCAGTGTAGACTTTGTATTTAATTAGTATGAGAAAATCATTCGACTGGGATTCATATCTCATGGCACCTAAGCAGTTGATCATATATAGCATTTATTTACACAATTCTCTCTATTTACAGACCTTTGAAAAGTCATTGTTCTGTACACAGATTTGAATTCAAGAGCAGTTCAGAAAATGTTCCGACACCCTTTTAAAATTGGTAGTTTTTAAAGGTTAAACTCATGAAACTCTTCTTGTCTGATATCCAGGACTATCCTTTTCACTGAGGGAAGAAGAAACTCTGCAGGAAAAAGGAAGCATATATATAGAATAAAAAAAAAAAAGAAGGGTGGGGGTGGGGGGCAGGTAGTGTGTATCATATGTTAGAACTATGAGTGAGGTAAAATCAGACAGAAGATGGTCAGTTAACAACATTAGCCAGTTCTCTAGGCATAGAGACCAGTATAGCAGTACTACTCAGTAGGCTTGTGCTGATGATCACTTCTCCAGTATTGCGCAACACTTCAAAACACACACTACTCCTGCATGCCCTTTGAGACAACGCTGTCTCAGTAGGAAGCGTTTCTGCAGAGCATTTGCATTCCTAAAATTAAATCTTGTCCAGTTCAATGGGTTTTTCAGTTTCAGCTGTATGTACGCTTGGAAAGAAACACCTGACCTCTCATTTACAGTTAAAATGATGCTCAGCAGGAAGCACGGCATTGATTGGTCATTTGTTCTAAACTGCAACTCTGTGATATGGTAAAAATGCAATATCAGCATAAGCCTACTTACTTTGACTGGAGGTTTCAATGGTAAGGAAAATAAATATTTGAAATGGTGTACACCAGGTCTCATCTGTAAAGAGCCGACGTGGGTGCAAGTTTTCATTCCAAACAAGCAGTCATGACTTCCACCTGTTTAATCCACTAATCTAAATTTTTAATTAATTAAAAGAGAGCGAGAGACAGAGAGAGAGAGAGAGAGAGAGAGAGAGAGAGAGAGAGAGAGAGAGAGAGAGAGAGAGAGAGA
>JAQMYF010000024.1:17338184-17362351 GCA_030014195.1 Neosilurus mollespiculum
TCTGTGTGTGTGTATATATAGACACACACACACACACAGATATATACACACACACACACACACACATATATATAGATAGATACATAGATAGATAGATAGATAGATAGATAGACAGACAGAGAGAGAGAGAGAGAGCACACAAAAGATAGATAAATAAATAGACAGATAAAGTTAGGCTGTATTAGTTGTTTTTTCCAGAGCATACAGTAATTGTATACTGTATATTATTATTATCCTAACAGGCTGGGGTTATTATTGCAATGTTGTGCTTTGCCAGATTAAATGGCCTATCAATGGAAACAACAGAAGTGCTTTAACTATAGACAAATGTAATGTTTAAACAGCAACAGTGGATCTGTTTTACAAAGTGAAGAGCTATTTTCTCAAAAGGCAAAAGGAAACAAGATCACTAATATTTTACATAATGTCTATATGTCTGTAAATATATAAGTCAGTGCATGAGTAAAAGAAATTACAAAATCAAAGGGAAGGATTGTTAATATTTTGTTTTGACATGGCACAACACACATTAGTATATACAACATGGGAACAATGCAATCTGATTGGTCCGCCATCTCGGGACGGGGGAAAAAACCCCAACAAACATTTTTTGAGAGAATAATGTCGTGTCAAAACAATAGACACTCATGGTTTATTTTGGCCACTTGGATATATACTAAATATAGTATATACTAAACCTCTGAGTGTAAAAACCAACCTTTATAGACCAGAGCTTAGATAAGTTTTCATGTAGTACCTAATAACTGAGTGAGTATACAAAAAAGGTACCGTTGGCTCCGCAGCGTTTATGCTTGAGGCTTGCGCAGAACTCCGTTGTTATGTTTAAAACATGCAAAAAATAAACTACAAAAATCTTGTTTTAGTTTGATTTTATTTTATTTTCATGTAGTGCATACCAAGACTCTGAAAAGAGTTTAAAGAGACTGCATCTCTGGGACTAATCATTCATCCACCCCTGCCTTAAGCACATAATTGTTAATTAGCCTGAAATAGCAGATTACATCAAATTGTTTTCTGATCTAATCCAATAATGAGTTTTGTGTAATACTTAAGGCCCACATGACATATCTTGTATGTAGGAACAGAAACAAACCACTGAACATTGCTCATGTTTTATATATTTAGGTAACAGGAGCTCATAGAGAATCAGGTTGGTTTGTGTAAACATGGCACATCAGCCAAAGTGTGTTACATTGCCATGTGATGCAGCATGAACAAGAGTTTGAAAGGATGCAACTGGAATGCTTCACATATCCTGAAATAAGCAGGTGTTAGGCCACCCTCTTCCCATTTCAGAGTTTTTGCATGATAAAGAAGAGCTGGCTAGTTGGTGGGAAATTGCAAATGACCAAATCCTTGCCACTGACTGTACCTTACCTGTGCATGCTTTCTGCAGGAGCAGTTAGTAGATTTTTGCTTCATGGAATCATATAATTCTCATTAGCTTCCCTGTTGTTGTTACTGAACAAGATGCTATAAAATGAATAACCAAATAATAAGCTGGGACTTTAAGGGGTTAAATAAAGCAGTTCTTTCCGGTCCACTCTGCAGCCTACAGTAAGTGAATGAGAGGGAGGCTAAACAGAGACTAATGTGAAAGAGAGACTTTGTGTTGGTGTAGAAGACCCGAGGAGGGCAGAGACAGATGTGTGTGCCCCTTGCTTGTGGGTGGCTCTTTGAATGCCAAGTGGAGTCTGGCTGGCTGCTGCAGTAGTGCTGCATAGCATCATACTGAACCAGTGGGCACTGTAAACACGATCAATCAACTGCCTGCCCTGCAACATAACACCATACACCGCGCACCCCTGACTCTCTACATTTTCAACACACCCACAACCCCTCAAATACATGCATACTCAGGCACACAATCTGAATCTACAAAAGACACTGGGGAGAGAAAAAAAATGGAAAAGAGAAACGTTGAGAGGAAGAAAGAGAGCATGAAGAACAAGAGACTAGTGAGGCAAAACGCTGCAAAAGGGAACAAATTAATGTGCTATAAGTGTTTGACATACAATGCTGGCAAGAGAGAAATGCACTAATTGGTGTGTACTGAGTTGTAAAAAAGCGCACTAATAAGATGTGGTACAGTTAGAGATCAACTTAAAAATGCCTTCTCAACCTGTCCCCGGAGCTCTGCAAACACTATCATTTCTCTCCCAGATCCCAACACTGAATTGCTGGTTCAGATGGGGTGGGAGCTACGAGACAACATGCAGACTGAATCAAGGTCCCTAAAGACTGGGCTGGAAAACACTGACCTAGAGATAAAGTCATAGGTGGTAAGTGGGTTCTATGTGGCGCTGCCTCAGGGCATAAGTAACCAAGAGGGACTTTAGAAACTCACAAATCTTTCTCATCTAAACTCTTAACTTAACATTTATCTTGGGGATGGAGAGAGAGAGAAAGAGAGAGAAAGAGAGAGAAAGAGAGAGAGAGAGAGAGAGAACAACCATCCAATGTCACCTTAAAGCAGCTGCCACAGTCATCACGCTAATGCACCTGCAACAACCCAGTGACCCCCACAGTTAATGAGGATAGAGGGGCTTGAACGAGGACACTTACTGTAGCTCTGGGAGTTGAGGGAGGCATGGCAAAGACAACACACAACACACACACACCAGACATACACAAACAGGAATACTTCCAAACTCACCTGGAAGTCCTTCTCCTCCAAAATCTCCTTCCTCCAATGCACCAAGAAAGCAGCACACACATACAGGTGGAAGTGGGAGAAGCCCTCGGGCTCGGCCTGAAAGCAACATACAAAACAGAATAGGAGAATCATCAGAACATGAGCTCAGAACAAGAGTAAATTAATGAGCGATGCTCGAGCCCTCGGAGAAATAACTGGGCCAAGGTTAGATAAACTGCAAAGGCTTTCGAACATCCCCCATTCACACTAACAAAGCAAAACCATCTATTATATTCTACTCCAAGGTTTGTTATAAAATACTCCTTCAGCCTTAACAGTAACACGCTATTCCCCATGCACCGCAAGTTACAATGCACTGTTTCATATCCAGCATTAAGAATTTCTGCAGGTTGTGCTACAGTAGCCCTGTGAGATTAGACCAGACTCACTAGCCTTCGCTCGTTGCGTGCTTCAATGAACCGTGAGCCCCCATGACACTCCAGTTCACTGACTGCCCTTTCTTTGACCACCGTTGGTAGGTACTTGCCACTGCATACCAGGAACATCCCGAAAGATGTGACATTTTAGAGATGAATAAACCCAGTTGTTTAGTCATCACAATGTGGCCCTTGTCAAATTCCCTCAGATTCTTACACCTGCTCATTTTTACAGCGTGCAACACATCAACTTCTAGAACTGACTGTTCACTTTCTGACAAATACAACCCACTGATAGGCGGGTATCACACATCAGACCAGCACACCAGTCAGGTATTTTTTAACGCTGTCACTGTTCATTGTATATCTGTATATACTGCACATACTAAAGGAAATTAAAGATATGGGATTATCACAGGATTACATTTAATCTGGGCTTAATTAAGAGGGCCTCTAGAAGTAAACTTATTTTTTTGATAAATGCAGGTGCTTAAGGGATAAAGGAATGCTGTTGCTATGGATTGCTAAGGAAAGGTAATCTTCATCCAACGTGTGGATAAAGAAGTTTATAGGTGGGTAGGAACATTAGAACCCAAGAGATAACATCTTTTTCTTCTGAGAAAGGGGACAAAGACTTCAATCAAGTCAGATTTTTTAAAAATCTCAATTTTTAAAAAAAAACTCTCAGTAAATGAATTGGCTGATCTGAGACTGCCCGATTGGTGATAACCCCATAGAAAATGATAACATCACTTATCTGCATATGTACATATTATCCCAGAATAAAGCTCGAGCCCAAACAAGGCGCATGACACACAAAGCAGGACAGGTGATAACCAGCGCTGGGAGAATATGAGCACTCTGTAAGCAGGACACGGCACAAAGTTGTTTTAGCTTGCAAATGCAGGCAAACATGAGTCAGCATGTGCAAACAGACAGTAGAGAGGATAGCCACTGTTGTTCAAAGAGCATAGATTCTACAAAGGGCGTGAGCAGCGTGGCTCTTCCAGCCGGCTGTGAGAGAACTTCACACAGCAGAGACCACAATCATCTTTTATGCCAGCCACAGACAGGAGTTAATGAAAATCAATGGCTGCCCTGCTCACTGCCAATAAACAAGCAAGATGGGTCTCCCCTTCAAGGGTAAATGAGAGCAATGGAAATATTCCTGACTACGGCCTTCGAAAGCGCAGTAGTCTTTGGGGCCACGTGTCCTGTCTGCAGCAATTAGCCTGAAGTCATCTTCTGTCACCTCATTGTCAAAGTGACCACACAAGCATGAAATCCGCTTAATTAGACACTCAACAGACAAGCTGAGGCTGCATAAGTCTAATTACATTCAGAAAAAGCAGCACATTGCTGCACTGTGCTCTGGCACATTTACATACATCAGACAAGAGCCTATGTTCAAAAGCTTTCTACATTCCACACAGCAGATGGGAAATAAAATTCCATGTCCTTAAATAACTGGCCTGCGACCGGCAGCTATGAGCAGACTCTAAACATGCTGTGACAGGGCAGGATTCCCATCCTATTAAATGTACACGAGAGATGAAAATCTGAAGTGCTCTTCATGTACATGCTCAATACATTCCCATTACAACTGAAGTACCAAACCCTTATACACTACTGGAAACGTTAACATCACAATTACTGCCGCCTTCTGTGTAAAACACATGAAAAAATAAACACATAAAATAAAAAATAAAATGATAACTAAACGGAATAGGAGGGATAAGAGGGGAAAAAAAAAAAAACCATTTCACTTTACATTTCATTAATATTCATCTGTGTTGATTCTGGTGTTGTGAATGTTCTTAGAGAAAATCTGAACATTATGCATATGAACAGTGTGGATGTGCACTACTTAGCAGAGGCAACAAAATATATTCACTAATTAAAGATAATGAACATTTGCTGCTACTAGGGTCGCGGGGAGGCTGGTGGGAATTTCAGCCAACACTAGGTGAAGGCTGGGTACACCCTGAACAGCTCGGCAGAACATTGCAGGGCAACACACACAACCATTCACACTCACACCAAGGGGCAATTTGGAACTGCCAATTAGCCTAATGTGCATGTCTCTGGACTTTGGGAGGAAACCAGAGTACCTGGAGGAAACCCACACAAGCACAGGGAGAACATGCAAACCCCATACAGAAATGTCTGAGCCTGGGACTCAAACCCAGGGCCTTCTTGCTGTGATGTAGACCTGCTAGCCACTACGCCACTGTGCGGCCCGTGACCCATCACAATTATTGATATATATGATGCATGTTGCGTTTAGTATTGTGATCGCAAACCTTTTAACCTGCCTACATTTTGCTAGTCCCATCTATAATACAAGGATATGTGTTAAAAATCGGAAAATTGGGAATCGAACCCAGGATCCACCACACAACTGTGATAATGAACAGCAGTTTGCTTTTGTGTAAAAAATATCTAATCAGGGATCACAAATGAAAGCCACTCCATAACACTTTATTATATATACACAGACATGACTGTCTACAGAAAAATCACCTGAGAGTGCCTTGACACATTCAGAAAAATAAAATGTTAAATATAGCAGCTATAAAATAAGGCAATATTGCGTGACTAAAGGTAGCTCTGTGGGTGTGAATGAAGAATGAAGAATAAAGCCCAGAATGAGGGAATGAGGGCTTCACTGGCTATCCTAATTGGTCATTTTAATTATTTTTCTGCTTATCCCCTGGGGAGCAGGGCTGATTATGGAGGCTTAATTAACAGGGACAGTGGAGGATAGCTGCTGATACACTCAAGTAACCAGGAGAAAGAGTGCGCATACACACAAAATTCACTGAGCCACATGCCGTGGTATTGACTTTTATTGTCATATCAAACACAGCACGAATACCTAATATAGAAAACAGCAAGAGAAAAAAAAATCTCTTCATGATGAAACAATCGCGTTCGTACGCACGCCAACCTAGGCAGTGTTCACTCTGACGCATCTTTCAATTTATCAGACTCCACAGTCCCTTTTCTGCATATGAACACTCATAGCTCCCAAAATATGACTCTCAGACACAGGTCTATTTTCAGTGGGTATTTTTAGAAGCCTTCATAAGAAGAACATCAGGAGACTAGGCACCATTTTCAGCTACCAACGATTAATTTGCACACGTCGCTGACCAACTACGGGGCATTTGAGGCTTTTAAGCTGGGGGTCTGGTGGATCCAGTATCAATCTCTGTTTAGGAAAGCTGTAAAGGAGATGAAAGAAAAACGATCAGATCTGTTCCTATGCCTGTGCCAACCGGCTCTTATAAAAGAACTGACACCAAGCAAGGTTGTCACATGTAAAATGACTCATGTTCCACTTGAACACAGTACAAAGACTGCATACATTGGTTCAGCACCTGTATGAGAGACGGTATCTATCCATACAACATGGTGGTTGTATAGTGAGTATTATTTCATTTTATTCTATTTTCTGAAATTATTCATTCTTTATTAGTGTCACTTAGAGGCCAGCCGACTGGACAGGGTGCACACTGAACAAATCACCAAAACCATTGAGCATTCCTACTCAAATTCCTACCTTTGACAATTGGGAATGACCAGTCAGTCTAATGTGCACGTCTTTGATCTGTGTGAGGAGATCAGAGTACCCAGAGGAAACCCAGGCAAGGACTGGAGAAAATGCAAACTCTACACCGAAATGCCCTCACCAAGTATATGGCTCAACCCCAGGGCCTTCGTGCAGTGAGGTGAAATTGCTAAACAATACACCATTATGCTGGTCTAGTGAGTATTAGTACTCACCAAAAGATAACTTCTACCAGTAGGTCTAACAGTCAATCAGCCAGCGAGTCTTAACAGGCAATCTGAACGTTCTTCGTCCCACTTGATTTGCCATTCTTAATTGGTACTGAATGGACCTGACAATTGGCCAAGAAGGACAACTCTTACAGGAAAAGTCTATATCAGCATTTGTGTGGCATGAAAGCCACTGATAGTCATGTGAAAAGCAAACAACTCCACTATTAAATGCCATCTTCTATGAATCAACATATCCATACCAGAAAAGTTACCATAGCAAAGGAAGAAATGCAGGAAGTATGAGTCTGACCTACACACACGCACAGTTTTAAAAGCCTGAAAAAGGCTGAAAGAAAAAAAGAAAAACATGCATACACTTCTTTATCTATCTAGCTATCCATCAGCACATGCTGTGAAAGACAGGCAACAAGAACTGAAAGAAAGTGAGTCAGAGTGAGGAAAAGGGACAGAGACAATGAGATTGTGAGTAAGGGCAGTTCTTTCTGAGTTATGTGCTGGGTGATGATTGCCTATTGGTGTAACCTTGCGGCCTTAATCAGAGCGGCTGAGAGGAGGGCTGTCTGAGGGTATCAAACTGTGACACACACACTGCTACAGCACTTTATTACTTTATTAACTCCCACTACCTAGGAGATATGAGACTCACACCGTCATGGAAAAGCGTCTTTACTTTTGAACAGCACTTGCTGGACGCCACATGTGCATGCCAGATTTTATACTGAACATTTGTGTGCATGGTTGTAGCACTGATTAAAATTATGTCAAAAGAGTGAAGTGAGACTGCAGAGGGACTGATTACAGCAACCAGTCCACCTCAGTCTGATCCTTCCATAGTGCAGTTACCTGAAGCAATCATCCTCACTATATTCTGGCATCAAGTTCTGAAGCTTTGACATCAACCGTGTCCATGTGAGCTTCAAGGAATTTGAGGCCTTTTGACCATTTCTGATTCGCTTTTTTTGGCACTGTATCAAGATGGACAGATCCGTGGTTTGACGCAAATGCCAGGAACTGAATTGTGCACTTTGTTCATCCTGATTCGGCTTGTTTGAAGTGTGCTGAAGTTTTTTGCCTTGCGCCCATGATCAAACTAAATCCTTTGAAGCTCAGGTGGCTACACAATTCTCTTCCATACAAAAGAATTCTTTTCAGCCAGTGCTGCAACTGACTGAAATAAAACATTTACAGTCTCTATCTTCCTATCCAGCTTCTTGAGCCCCTTTACAGCAAAGTGCAGAAGGAAGCTCAAGGTATGTTTGGCGAGGCGTAAAAACTGTGAAAGGTCCAGTTGCTGGAACAAAGTTCACTGTCACCAAACCATGCTGTGGTCCGTAACAGTGGCGGCTTTCCATGTGTGGACACTATCCATGTGTAGAGACTATCCATGTGTGGAGGCTGGCTATCCATGCCTGGCACTGAATGCCCAGTAACAACTTGTCAAGTTTCAAGTTTTGTGTTGCTAGGCAAAGGGTTGTTATGGTCAAAAGTGGGATGGAATACATATAAAAAAAAAAACATAGATTTTTGGTATGCTGGAATAAATTGATGCTTGTGTTGCAAATTCTTGCACTGAGAACATCAATGGCTACAAATGTTCTTATACAGGAACAACTCCATGTACCAAAACAGCATTGGTACCAAAGGACAAACCTCATGTCGACTACTTTGCAAACCAGAACGCAAAAAGTGACATATGGAAATGCACAATTGATCCGGAGAGTCGAAGAAATTCTCCTGTGTGAAAACAAATCAGTTGTTGGCTTATGATTATTATAATCTTCTTTCCTAAAACAAGTTCAGTATTGATCCAGGGCGCAGACTAAATTATTAAGGTAAGGTATGAAAAAACTCTGGACAGTACTGTGACTCTGAAAGACGGGGTCAAGGGAACACTGGCGATATTGTTGACTTTATTTGAGTAATCCAGCAGTCTGCTACAGAATGAAGAAAACATGATGGGGAACATGGGGCTACTGTGATGAGGAGCGCCTGGGGTTTTTCACCAAGAAACAAGAGATGAAATATTGATGCTCCAAGGCATGTGTCACTGACCCGGGACTTGACCGCTGGGGTATTGGCTTTTCTGTGTCAGAAAACAGTCCAGTCATTTGAAAGATTTCAGCAGGCCAGGCTCAAGTGTTAAGGGTTACTGGTTTAAAAATTCTCAGTGGGCCATCTGTACCAGATGATGTAATTTTCACAGTCAGTTAGAGGAAAATGAGGATAACTTTTACTCAGTAGCACATTATGCCATACCAACTTTATTTATATCGCACTTTCACACAACCATGGCTGAAACAAAGTGCTGTACATCACAAGTAAAATTAAGGCAAAACATAAAACACTCAAAACAACATAACACACACAGAATGTGTGACTACTCTTATATTAGTTGGGGTGCATAAAGTATCGGGATTTGTGCATTCCGTATCTGACTTTATTCATATTCACAGTGAAAGCCTTCTTGAACATAATGCTGATGGAAAAGGACGTCAGAGCAGGCTGAACCTGAAGTTTATCTCCTCAGTGGAAGCGCAGTGCAGATGAGCCTGTCGAGCCCATGTCCATCTTGAGGCTCTTTACAGCTCCTACCGTACCTCATTGAGCTAACTAAGCAGCTTAGAGCAGAACAGCGGGGAGTACATGGCCATTTTGACGACAGCACAAGTGACTGTTCTTGCTGAAGCTGCTAATTTATGGCCTGGTTTGGCTCTTTTCATTCCAACATTCACCAGGCCTGGGGATCAGTACTTTCATTACTCAATCGGAAGCTTGGGAAGCCAGGGACAGCACACTTCCTTGCATCAACACTAAGCCGTTTTCACTTAACAGGAAATTATGAATGTACAGCAGGTGAATTGGACATCTTTCAGGCAGAAGAATCTGAAGGAGCATACGCACCAGAGTATTACGTTGAAACAAAGAACAAACCATCTCCTCCTCAAGGTTGTGGGTATCATGTTATAAGGTAATTTTTAACAATTCTTGCTCATTCTCTTACTGTCTGTGAGCTAAAATGCTTCAGCTAGAGCTCCTGGATATACACTACTCCAACATGCACTGGAGTACGAAAGGCTATAGGGTGTTAAGAAGTCAGAAGAAGATGAGTTTTAGATTAAAGAGGTATCACTGACAGCTGAAACTGCTTCGGGGGTTTGTAATGTGCACACAGTCCAATGTGCATGATTTAATGTGAATATGATCTAAAATATATGCACATACAGATATGTGTGCCCTCAACTCCATCCTCTACACCCTGTTCACCCACGACTGCACCGCCTTCCACAATGACAACATCATCCTGAAGTTCACGGATGATACTGCAGTGATAGGCCTACAGGAGGGGGGTAGTCAGCCTGGTGTCATGGTATGAGGACAATAATCTCATCAACACAGAAAAAAACAAAAGAGATGATAGTGGACATGAGGTATTAGAGGAGACCTCATCAGCCACTGTTCATCCGAGAGCCTGAGGTGGAAAGGGTGAGCACCTTTAAATATCTGGGGATCCACATCAGTGAGGACCTGACCTGGACATTCAACACCACACAGCTGATGAAGGCTCAACAGTGGCTGTACTTTCTGAGGAGGCTGAGGAAGTCTGGCATGTCACCCAGGATCCTCAGCAACTTCTACAGCTGTATTGTTGAAAGCGTCCTGACCAACTGCATCACCGTGTGGAATGGCAGCACTACTGTTATAGACCACAAACGCCTGCAGAGCATCTACCACCGCAGAGTCTCCATCATCAAAGACCCCATCCACCCCCAACATGGACTATTCACACTTCTACCCTCAGGCCAGAGGTATAGAAGTATGAAATGCAGGACCTCCAGGTTACGGAGCACCTTCTTCCCTAACGGCATCAGACTCCTAAAGAGATGACAGGAGTTTAGAATATCTCATTTGACTGTTTACATCCTCGCCAACTGCACATGCAATATTGCACATAAAAACGATGATGTTGCATACAGTTTTTATAATCTTATTTTATAGTTGTTGTTTTTTTGCACAATCTATTTACATTGCATAGCCACAGTCTAATGTCTATATAGTCCATTTCTATATTTCTAGTTGTGTAGTTTATCGATATTCTTGTTTGTTTGTTTTTGTTTAACCTATTTTTTTATACTGTGGACAGCAAAGGAAGATTTTCATTGTACAGGGAATGATGTTTCCTGACTCTATATAAACTCTCTGAACTTGAACTTAAAATAATATTACATTAAACAAAAATAACATTGTGACAGGTGGTCTAATAAATTTGATAAGCACTGTATGTACATAAATATATATACATACACACACACACACACACACACACACACACACACACACACACACACACATTTTTTAACATAATCGTTGCAATAGATTTTTATAATTTGTATATTAGCAAGTTAGTACAAATAACACTTTAGATTTCCAAACATTTGTTTTCCAGCACAAAATGAAATGTTACATAAAATGATGTTAGTACAGTATGTCAATAAAGAAAGCAGCACATTAAGTATAAGAGACCACTTTTCAGATAAAAATATGATGAAGGCTGCTGTGATTTACATGCAAATAAAGAATCAAGTGTAACAGTCAACATTTCCAGGAGAACTGGGGCTGGTTCTGTAAGACACCCGGGAGATACTGCACAAACTCTACCTGATGCCATTCTATTTTTAAACAAAAAGTCATCACACCTAATACTGAATAAGTTTCATTTATTACTGCTTACTGTGCTTCATAAAATTTTTATACAGAGATCTTGCATTTAGTGTATTTTTTTTAGTATATTTATATGTGAATATAAGGCATCCTTGTTCTACACCATTCCTTTGTGTACAGTATCTAGCAGGTGTCTTACAGAACCAGCCACAGTTCACCTAGAAATGTTGACTGTCACACTTTATTATTTATAATTCAATAATTTTATATTAGATTAAGTATGTATTTCTTCTGAAATCAATGACGGGCCTTTTTTTTTTTTTTTTTTTTTGCCAGAAAAGAAACGCTTTAAATGTGATCACAGAATCTTTATAAAAATTATCAAAAGAATACATTTTTTTTTTTTTTTGGCAAATAAGGAGTTTTCCAATGTTTCTACTGAATTTTTGGGGAGAATATCAGTTCAATAATTAAAAAACAACCCACAAAGACCTTAAAAGGGAGCCCTGCTTTTAGGTAGTGCCTAAATGAATATTTCAAGCTCTTTTAAGGATGTAAATCTCTCTTTTAAACACAGTAACGGGTTCCCGTTTGAAATTACACTGCCTGCATATTCTCGGCATTAAAAATGTAAATATGCATACTATCGATACTGCTATTAAGACTGACTTTTAGAACTGTAGTGTATTACAGTACTCAAAATGAACAGCCGTACAAATACTTTCATCCTGACTCTCACTCATTTGTTTGAGCCGTTTTATCCTATTAGGGTTGCGGTGAGGTTGAAGCCCATTTTGGCCAACTCTGGGCGAAGGCGGGGTACACTCAACAGCTCGAAAGACCATTGCAGGGACAATACATACACAAAAAAAATGAGAAAAGAAAACGTGGATAATGGAATGGAATAATTACCATCATTATAATGTAAGGGATAATGGGACCTAACTATCCTTGCTGACATTGCACACCGTTACCTGAAATGTGAAACATGTTCTTCATTAATAGTTGACCCATTGTAATGATTTGCAAATCACTCTATTAACCAAAATAACACACTCCAGACCCCATAATTATAACAAATAAATAATAATAACCACTTCAGGGCGGATCAGCGAGTATATGTTCTATGCATGATTAGGGAAGATACATTTATAACATCCTGACCTCAGGCCAACCCAGGCTAGTTGTCTATACAATCTAGATTATATACCAGGCGAATAAGTCAATAACAATCAATCACAAACACATAAATTAAGCTGCCGTTTCCCACATACTGCACACATAAACAACATTTGCTTACCACAGTATAAAGTGTGAACTCACACAGGCTAGTGATAGTGATTTCAAAAAATGTTTCTTGGTCCTCATTAGAGAGCTGCAACACAGGATGCCGATACTGCATGGTTCCTGAACACCAGAAATAAACTCAAAACAAATTAAAAAAAGCTAATGCTTAGGGAGCACAAGAAGCCAGACAGAAAGACAGACACACACACACACACACAGGTCTGTATTCCACAGACTATTGCGAATGTTGCAAATGATGCACTAACCTTGCTCACTGCACAGAAAGAAACAGCTGCTCAATAATTGATGGCCACAGTATTGATGTGTGTGAAGGACAAGAAGATACTTTATATAAAGAAAAAAGAAAAAAAAAAAAACCTCACCACACACAAGTTGCATGAAATCCTATGGTACGTTGCCCAAACTCCCAACTACATATTGAATAGAGGGTAGGCACATATGCCAATCAGCCATAACTAAACCTCTGGGAGGTAAATGGAATAACAGTGCTTATTTCATTATAACAGCATCTGTCAGGGGTGGGGGGTTTATTAGACAGCATGTGAACAGTCAGCTCTCAAAGTTGATGTGTAGGAAGCAGGAAAAATTGGCCAATACATGGATCTGAGTGACTCTGACAAACGTCATTCCATTGTGGAGGCTAAAAGACGTTCTTTTTTTTTGTTCCCGGCATGCAGTGGTTTGTACCTACTAAAAGTGGCACATTGAAGGAGAAACGGTCAACCAGGAACAAATTCACAAGCACTGAGGGCTCACTGACTGCCATGGCAAGTGAATGCTAGCCTGTATGGTCTTACCACAAATGTAGTCTGAGAGCACAAATTGCTGAAATAGTTCATGCTGGCTATAATTAAAAGATATCAGAACAAACAGTGCATTGTGGATGAGGCTATGTAGCTGCTTAAACCCTGTCCATGACTGAAAGTACTTACAATGTGCACATGAGCATCAAAACTGGACTATGGATTAAAAGAAAGTGGACTGGTCTGATGAATCATATTTTTTTCCCATCATATGGTCAGCTGGGTGCAAGTGTGTCACTTTCGTGAGGAACAACAGGATGAACCATGTGAAGAAGCCAGCAGTAGCAGTGTGATGTGCTGGGTGATGTTCTGCTGGGAAATTTCGGGTCCTGAGAACTCATGTGGGTCATTTACCTACCTAAGCATTGATGCAGACCAAGTACAGAGCTTTATGGAAATGGAGTTCCCTAATGGAAGTAAACTCTTCCAGCAATATAATGTGCCCTGCCATACTTACAAAACATTAAAAAAAAAAAAAAAAATCCTGTTCAGGAATGTTTTAAGAAAATATCTACCCTAAAATTTCCCATATGTGGGATAAGCCAGACAAACAAGTCCAAACCATGAAGGCCCTACCTTCAACTAAATGACTCATTCAACTTGATGAGTTAAAACCGCTTGACCTACACAATAATAGGTGGGTGGTTTTATTGTTTTTTTGAGTTTGAGTTTATACAAACATGGAAACACTCACATACTGACAGACAGGGACATACAGGCATAAAGACACACCACAGTGACAGACAAAAACACAGAGACACACCCTGACACATGACAATACACATACGCACAGATGCAGAGATCAGAAACGGGGATATACAGAGAGACAGAGACAAAGTCCTCGTATTACGTACTCAGTGAATGGGACAGCGCAGAGGATAAATCCACACTCTGATTAGCTGGTTGGCAAGACTGAGCCAAAAGCTCCTGATGAGTGAGAATTAATGTGGCACATCATTGTAATGGCACACACACACACACACACACACACACACACACAACCTGTGGAAACACAAATAACTGAGAGGAAAGCAGGTAAACACCGGAAGGCACATGGGCATGTTTAGAGAGGGATGGAGGGAATTAATAAAGCATATGCACGAGGCAGGACCGACTAGCGTTTCATTAACCTCACCCTCAGGTACACAGGATGATCATATCACCCACTGCGTTATGTGACTGAAGATAAACACATACAGAGGAATATTACTGTGAATGACACTGAGCTTTATATAGAGCAATGGCAAGGCTTAAGTTTAACCCTCCTCACAATCTCTCTTTCTCCCTCACACACACAGACACACACACGCAGAGAGCAAACAGCAGATGACTATGCTGCACATAGACGGCTCATGGCACAGACACAGAGGAACTATTACTGTTTTCAGGTTAAAGAACACTAAGACATACCGTAGCTCTAATGAGGCATTAGCAAGGAGGACATGCCTAGCACTGCCACTGCACCGCTGCCATGCAGCCATGGTACATAATGCACACAATGATTTTGACACTGACTGGATTATATCCCTATCAATAGGACCTGGTCTACAGCTATAAACATTACTGGTTTAAAAGTAGAATATAGCACAATCCTACTTCTCCTTTTTCCAATAGCATTACTGAAATGTTGAGTGTTGGCCAGTAGTGATGCTCATCATGTTTCTTTAAAAAACAAACAAACAAACAACAAAAAACTATTAATTTTTTAAAACCTCAAAGCTGCCCAAAAATTATAATAAAATAAAATAAAACTAAAAAAAATGAATTCCTATAAACATGAAGACCAGAGCACTCAGAAACCTCCACCAAGCCCCACAAGCCCAAGCCCCCTAAAAAGTGGAGCAGCCAGGGCCTCCTAGTTAGAGAAGCAGGTTTGGGACAGAAAAGTCACTGGTTCAATTCCCAAACCAGCAGGAAAAATGAGCAGCCCCTTTCCTTTCTCTACCTTCAAGTGCTCTTAAGAAAGGCACCTAACCCTCAACTGTTCTTTGGGTGCCACAATGTGGCTGCCCACTTCACATTGAGTGTGGGCTCATTTTAGATGAGTTAAAAACTTGCCTTATTAGACACTTAAAAAGTGCCTTATTTCCCTTAATATAGGGAGATAAATACAGTCTATTAATTCCCCATATGATATAAAATGTCAAATTCTCCTATCCATGTTAAACAATCTTTAAAAGAATCCTTGGATCCAGAATTTGATGCAGATCATCTCCCAAATTTGATGGGAGTGTTTCTTTTCCGAAGCCCCACCTCTAATAAAAATTCCGTAAAAATCCACACATAAACAGGCACATAAGCCATGGGTAAAACATAACGGGCTTGGCGTAGGTAACAAATTGTCAGATTTACTTAATTAATTTCTGACAAGGCAAACATTATAAAATATAATAAATAATAAAACAAAATCTATCATCACAAAAATACAAACATATATGCAAACATTTTCAGCTCCCCCAAAAATCTTTAACCAGATCTAACCATTCCCATCATTCTGGAAGGCACAACTGAAGGTACCTGAGCACGAGGCATACAGAGAAGAAAGCAGAGCGGTGACATCAAAGATTGGAGTATGACATAATTTTACGCAGAAGCAAAGACAGCAGAGAACAAGGATAGATGAAGATCCATGGTGGCCAACCTTGGGATCGAGAGTGGCACATGATGATGATGATGATGATGACGACGATGATCTCTTTCCAAGAGGTTATTTCAGGAATAATTGTTCTTCTTGATCTGAAATCCCATCCACTTTTTACCCAATGCGAGTATCGCACTAAGCCATGCAATTTAGGCTTCAAAAATAAGCACCTGTAGCAATGCAATGAAGCTACGAGCTTCTAAAACCACTATTTGTCTTTTCTCTATATGACTGTCTATAATAACTATTCATAATTTCACTATTTGTTCTCTCTAATTCTTTTTGAGTCCGGCTTCTCTCGAGGTTTCTTCCTTATGTTGTCTGGAGGAGTTTTTTCCTGCCACTGTTGCTTCTAGCTGGCTCATTAGGAATCTTGGGGTACATCTGGATTTATAAAAGGCTGCTTTGTAAACACTGTCTATTATCTATAAGAATAAATTAAGCTAAACTGATGGAGAATCAGTGCATTGTTAATAGTTGATGATGTCCTTCTCATATCTCAACGCTATTAAGAAAATGAATCGCTGAATTGCTTAATTAAATACAGGGGTTAATATTCTTGGCAGTGCAAATGAGACTGGTGATTTTTTAACAATTAAATAATCGGATTAGTATGTTTCTGCTATTATCCAGCCTAACCCCTAACCTATCTCTATTCACTTCAAGCCTTGTGGAAAACAACAGAGAGCCAGGAGCTACACAGTTCATTTCTCCACGTTGTGCTATAGTCAGTCAAATTCTGAAATAATCGGTCTTGACAAACCAGAGAATGCATCACTTACTCTCACAACACAGAAAGGTATGAGTATGCAGCCAGGACTGGGCAGGAGATCAGGAGCATCATTTTAATATCTACAGGCTAAATAGCCTGGGAAAGTGTTTTAATTGGTTCAATTAAGTTGGTAATTAACCACTCTGATGAAGAAGGCTCAGGAGAAGTGTAGCATAATGAGCATAATTGGGAAGCACGTCCATTTTGGAGGTTCTTACATGCATAATGTGGAGTAATTAGGTGGCCTTGGCCAATGAGCAGTCAGACACAATCACCATGATGTTCAGGAGCTCAAAGGGATTGCAAAAAGGGCCAAACCAGATGTGGGTTTTAGGTAGAAATCATTTAGTATATGGTAAAAACAAATAAACTGCTATTTCATCAATAATAAACCCATCTGTGATGGGAGACACCCAAAGTTAAGAATCCTGCAGAAAACACAAAAGTAATAGTGGTCTCAGATGCAGACTAGAACATGCTAGAAAAAAAAATCTTAGAATCAGGATTAGGGAAGTGTGGCAATTGCCCAGAATGCATGTTGCTGCACAAAATCCTCTATCATTAGGTCACATGACAATTAGACAAGTAGGATAAACCCTGGTTTACTCAATAATCTGTATAAAATAACATAACACACAAAAGAACACAGATGAAAACAACCTTGCTTCTGTGTCCTTTAAAGCACTATCTACATTTTGCTTTTCATGGAATTTTAAACTCAATTAAAGTCAATAGTCTCATGTTTTAGTTTAAGCAAGAAATGATACCAAAAACAGGCAAAAAAAAGCAAAAAAAAAAAAAAAAAGTGTATACATTTTTAATGTGTAAAACTGCAGTGCGATTAAAAAAACCCTACATTTAACACAAGAACATATTTTTCTACCTCTCAAGCTTTGGAAACATTCCAATGCATCAAACGGTTCTATAAGAGCACGGATTGCTCTGAACGAAGTACGTGACTGAAGTCTTTCTAGCAAAGTCTACATTGAGTGGGTTTTGCAAGTATCTGGAAGCTTGGAAGTAGCATTTCTTGTCACAGCTTGGCAGAGTTACAGCATGGAGTTTTACTAATAGGGCCTTGGAGAGGAGAAAAACAGGCTTCTGAGAGGAACACAGAGAATGAGAAGAAACACATACTACAACAGCATGACATCAATAAGCAGCACAGATGTAGACACACAAAATGCATTCTGGCTGCCTGAAAAACAAACTCGCTTGGAAAGACAGATAGATACCCTTCATGTTTTCAGAGGGACATCAAATATTTAGGTTGGAAACTTGCCTAATTCACCCTATCAAGATCTTTAAGTTGAAGGAGTACAACACAGACTGTCAAAGTCAGAGAAGGAGGGCGAGGCACGGAGCCGTCATCTAATGCATATTTGGTTATGCATTAAATATGCATGGGCGAATTACATTCTATTCCTGGGCTCTGGTGAGGAATTCACAAAGGGCTCTGAAAATCTAAAAGGCAATTCATTTTGCTTAGCAAAAAGCATGGGGAAAGGGTTAAGATAAGCAGCACTTTATTCTTTTAAATTCTGTGAGCCATCTCAAAATCCACTTTAAAATGTGTTTGTTTCAGTGCAGCTTTCAATCTGTATTCTCCAAATTAAAGAGGTGGTGTCATGGCTGTTTGAGGAAAATAGCCTACATACAAAATAAAAGGTGTTATCAAACAAGAAGTAATAATTCACATCGATGTCAAAGAGTCAACGTTACAATCTATTTCCATCCGCTCCATACTGCACTCAAAATCCCTAGACTTCTTTTGATTTGCAAGCTGTGTGATCTCTGCAATTAAAAAAGCGTGGAGCTCCACAATTTATGAACACACTTGGAGCATGATTGGGGTATAAAAAGGAGGCAGTGTGCATCCAGGGAGATGAAACTTGAAGGAATCATGTTGCCAAGTTCATCAAAATCCCCTACGATGGCACATCAAGCTCTATTATGCTCAGTTAAGGTCCATTAAGGTCTGTTAAGCTTTACTCTCCTTTACTGCGATTCCCACGTTCTATCAAGATTGGCATCAAATCGTAATATATCCACCAAGTTCCCTCAAGATCATTACGAATCCACCAAGTTCCCTCAAGATCATCATGATTCCATCTCACGATCCCCATGCTCCTCATGATTCTCTCAAATTGTGGGCATCGCAGACATCGTGCCCAGGTGTAAACCCAGGGTAAAGTGAGACATAAATATGGAGCATATTGACTTAACATTTACAGCATTTGCCCCACTTAACAAAAGTCAAAAGGTCGCATGTTCTACATCACGAAGTGGTGGGAAAGGTAAATAAGACAAAGGAGGTGGATATTTCATGTACCACAGTGGAAACTCTGGCAAAATTATCATTTGGCTCTAATTCTCTGAACGACTTATCATGAGCGCCAGTACAAACACAAACAGTGAAGAGCTTCTTGTGCCAATGGTTTCAACTGGCCAAGTAGGAAAGGTTGATTTAAAGACTGCACCATTATATTCATAAATCACATGCAAAAAGCTTCCTTCCTCAACCCCCACAACACCGCATGCTTCTTTTCTTCTTCATTGATTCCTTATGTTTAAAATTTTGAAAACAGAGATGACAGACTGGACCAGCAATTACCATTTTAACCAGAGAATTGAAGTTTGAATCCCAAAAGTGCAACAGCCATTCATGGCCAGGAGTCCAAGACAGCAAAACTGGCTGCCTTCTCTCGGTAGGAAGAATGGTATATTCACCCTCCCCTGTCAATCATAGCATCTCCAGGCAATCATGCGTGTCTGTAAGCTCATGTATGAGCCTAATAATCTTTGCAATTTCTCTCGTTGCTGTTTGGAGCCTCACATACCTGAAAATACCTGACTGCTACTGATGATGGCCCAAAATTCTTAAGCTTCATCAAAGCATACGTGTACTGTGGATATCATTCTTGATTTGATAGCTTTAACCAGCAACTGATGAAAACATGTTACACTTAAGTCTCGATCACTGAACAGCTGATAACTCTGATACAAGAAATCTAAAGACCTTATATCAGGATTTCTGCAAAGCTGCTTTGTGAAACTATCCAGTGAGGTGTGTCTGCGGAAGCATGGGTTAGCCTTCACCTTCCTAGGTGCCGATTATCAAAATTCAGCCAGAAAAGGATGGAGTATTTGTCAGAACATGTTTTACTAGTAAGGTACTGACACAAAGGCCAGCATATCTAAACCTTGTAAATTATTTACCCTTCCAAACCATCCGTTCTTTCCTTGTCCTTCTGTATAGTCAGACCTTTCTCTCGAAATCGATACAAGAAACACAATTCAAGGAGCTCAGAATTGTACACAATTATATCCAGCTGTACAATCTAGACCGTACATAATTCAAGTGAGTCATCTGAAAAGAGAAGGCTAAGCATCTAAATCTGGTTTATGTGTATAATCCATCATTTCTTTGCGCTTTCTTGCTTCTTTCACCCTGCTAGAGAAAATCAGAGAATCAATAACAAGCATTAAGTAATATCCTTCCATTATTGACTTCTGCTTGGCCTAGCAAGGGAGGTTTTTTTTTGTAAGCCCATAGTTTTGGTGTGTAGTGTGGGTGGTGTTTCTCTTTCCCCAGATGTAGTAATTCATACATTCCAGTTATATTTCTACTGTCAGTAGACCTTGTTGACTCTGTAATCTACACTGTAAGATGGCTGGTCTGTTGGAGGGCCAAATATGGCTGCAATAGATG
The DNA here is from genome assembly GCA_030014195.1 of Neosilurus mollespiculum. Classification (NCBI taxonomy): domain Eukaryota; kingdom Metazoa; phylum Chordata; class Actinopteri; order Siluriformes; family Plotosidae; genus Neosilurus; species Neosilurus mollespiculum. The sequence goes on from JAQMYF010000024.1 coordinate 17,358,980, forward strand.
CAGACCCTAAAACCTGTTGACGGGCTTCATTTAGACCTGGCTAACGGTAGATGCACAAGGAATAAAATATAACAGTACAATAACAATAATAAGAATGAAAATAATAATAATAAGCGGCTTGGTGGCATTGTGGTTAGCATGTCCGCATCACAGCAAGAAGGTCCTGGGATGGTCTCCCAGGCATGTTCTCCCTGAGTTTGCATGAGTTATCTCCAGGTACTCTGGTTTTCCTCCCTCTGTCCACAGACATGTACATTAGGCTAATTGGCTGTTTCAAATTGCCCCTAGGTGTGAATTAGAGTTACCCCACATTCGCCCAGAGTCCCAGTGCCCCTAGTAGAGTTAAGCGGTCCAGCAAATGAAAATTCATATTATTATTATTATTATTACTACTGATCATCATCATTATTCATGCTGGAGTGGTGACATATGGCTGACCACTCCAAAGTGAATTATTTTCCCATAACATCATATACAGAAGTGTTTCATTCCTCACATTATTAAAGAAGGCAATCATCAGATGAATATTGCCACTAACTCCTATTTTTCTTTTAGTAATGATTGACACATCATGCCTTTTAGTGTTGTGAAGTTTCTCTGCTACTCCTTCACAAGTCTCTTGGTACCTCTTTCTTGAAGCTAATAAGACAAATAAAAAAAACCATTTAGTTTGTTACAAAGAAACCAGAAAGTCAGTCCTGTCCTGAAGACTGTCCCATGGTGGAAAAAATACTGACTGTTAGCAAACTCTACCACCCGAGACACCTTTCATCATGGGTAAATAAACGCCTACAAACAGAAAGCTTGAACATATCAGTGATTATTCATTCATTTACTGTTTGCTAATGAACTATACTAACACTTGATTTGTTTATTACTAGCCTTGGATTATGTAGGGTATATATCAAGTCTCTGTGAATGATTTCTGATTAAAGAAACAATCACATATCAGAAGGAGCATATTAATATTAATATGTTTTAGAAAATGAATTCCCACCCTCTGACCAAGAATTGAGAACACAACAGTGCTGTGGTATAAGTACCAATTAATACACTGATTAGCAATTATTTTATCTTATTAGCGCCATGTGTGCGAGACCGTGAAAGGCAGGAATAGTACATTAAATGGTTTGTTTGCACTGGACTGGACTTGCTAAATAATGGTCCTTTTGTTCTTTGTTTACTGCCATAAATAAATAAATTAGTTTTCTCAGCTGTGATATTAAGGAACGTTGTGAATGTATACACTGCCAGCCATTGCACATTTGATGCTCTAGGCAACAACATAGTCTGTGTTTGCAGATTTAATCAGGGTGTCTTGCAGGTATAGTCGAGTTCAAGGGTCCGTGAAATCAAAAGGGGTGTTTTTGCACTTACTCTTAGTGATATGGACATCAATATTATAGTGTATCAAAAATAAAAACATTACTAATTTAAATAAAAATAAAAAATTACTACAGTCATTACTAATTCATTTTTTTTCATGATTCAATCTATACTAGTGTGCACACAATTTCCCACCATCCCCTGGTCAGTCCTTTAAACACCACTGGGATTTCTCAATCAGTAAAAATAATATCTAAATGATATGTATTATTGCATATATAAAATATTACTGTCTACACATAAAACAGTCCAAGCTCAAAATCATACATGCATTTAACAGACATTTCTCCCATGTCCTGCAAGTCTTCGATTAAATGAAAACCATTTTTGTCACTGATGGTTAACTTCCAAATGGACGACTGTTAGCGAGTTAATGAGCAGATGCTTCTTCAAACCCGTGACTCCTGATAAGTAATGTAATTATAACTACTGTAGTATAACTAATGTATTTAACTACCAATGGCACATGCAGTGGATATCTCCAGCCTGCTAGCTGTTTCACTCTCCTGTAGAGAAGACTTTGTATACAATAATACATTTCAGCACTCCATAATAAGACAAAATGTCAGGCCTTTCATACATCAGCACTGCTGCACTGTTAATTACTAGGGATGTGAATTGAACAACAACTCACGATTCAATTCAATTCAGATTTTTGGGGTGACGAATCGATACAGAATCGATTCTTGATTCAAACCCATGTTTGATTTATAACCGTTACAAACAAAGGGAGCTAATTTCACGAGTAACTACGTTCTTCTATAAGTTAGGAACAACTCTTCTATAAGAAAGAAAGAAATGATATAACTAGACAGCTGGTTTTGTAGATGTACTGATCCGCTTTGCTGGTTCAGAGTTGGTTGGGAGTTTAGTGAAGTGATGGAGTGTGCGTTGGTCAGGAGTTGGTCGTGCTGCTGCTCCGGTTCTTTTAGCTCCGGGTGATGGTGTAAGATGTGGGCTCAGGGATTTGAAGTGTTTCCGAAATACTTGACTTATTTTGCACACCGCATGTCATGTCAAGCTCCTTCTTACCCGGAAATTGTAAAATCCGAAGTGCAAGCGTTATCCTTCAGCGAAGACGGCGCTGGCTGTATTTTTTTTTCCTCATCCATATTAAAGCTAGGCTAAAAGCTACCATGTTTCCCCGATAATAAGACAGTCTTTTTTTTTTTCGGTTTAAAAAACACCACAGGGCTTATTTTGGGGGTAGGTCTTATTTTAATTAACATTAACAGCAATTTCAATTAGATAATAGGCAGAAGATAGAAGATAATACTGGTAAATAAAATGATGAGCGTTATCTATACTACATTATGCAGCTTGGGCCCATAATCTCAACAGTAAATGGTCATATTTCATCCTGTAGTCCCTAGTGCAGCTGTACATGTTTGAAAATCATGCGGAAACCCTCCTTTCTGCATCCTTCCACCATGTCATGGACACAGTTGTATATTTGATAAAAATAAACAATGCTCTCATACAGCGAGTGTATGTGGAATGGGAAGACATCAAAACGCTCCATGGCAACCAAATATACACAAGAGATGAGATAGTTACAGGGTAGATTCAGGGAGAAAAATGCTGGATCATTATTTAAGGAATGTCTGCAGTATAAAATGTAGGAGCATGCATACAAATATATTCAAATGTACTGCAAATTAATATCATACAAATATTACCCTATTCAATTTCAAAAGGGAATTAAACATGATATAGATGACAATCAGATATACTTGATTAGCTGTATGTTCAGCGCTACTGCACGGAGATCACACTCGGCTCGATGGATGTTGCTGAATTGAACAGTGCTTACGTTCCATAACGTTCTGTCTCTGGAACGATTCAGCAACATCCAACTTACTTTGGGCGCAAAATTGTTAATTATGATAGTTTTTATTTTATGTTAATATTATTATAGTTTTTGTTTACTTAAGTTTACCAAAGAATTATTCACATCAGACTGAATGTTCCATCTCAAGGATTATC
>JAQMYF010000024.1:17424891-17440303 GCA_030014195.1 Neosilurus mollespiculum
ACACACACACACACACACACACACACACACACACACACACACACACACACACACACATATACATATATACATATATAGCACTCTAAGTATCATAGAGATGACAGTGTGCATGAATGGGGTCACACAGACGCTCGTCTCGGGCAGCCATGATCACTGTAATTGCTCTTCTTCTGTTATTAAACATATTAGTACAGCAAAAGTACACTGATCCAATTAGCAGCATTATCGGATGTACTTAAAATGGCACTTGCTCTTGCATCGTGATACAAAAATTTGGAATAATAGAAATTGCTACGCAAGTACACATTGAACCCTCCTTGACTATGAATCAGCCCTTAGACTTACATCAACAGGCAGGAAAGTTCTGTGCAGCAGAAAAATCTAAATCCTCACCTTATCTCGGGATGAATTTTTAAAAAAAAAGCATCGATATCAGGACAGTGAAGTGAATAATTTGAATGGTACAGATTCTTTTTTACAAGAAAGGGTTTCTTTCTTTCGCTTCATATCAAAATAGACCTAACACTGCCAGCAAAACTTCAAAGATCTGTTTATCATTTAGGGTGTTGGTGAGGTTATGTGGTATGCTGTTTTTGTCCAGCCAGTCATTGCAGCCACTTTTGCACACGTTTGGTCAAGTGACGTAATGTAGATCAGTAGTCACCTCAATGCTCCATGTAGGAAATACAGGACTAAGATCTTCTCTGAATTTTCATCTACTAAACATTCTAACAGTAAGTGTTAAATTAAGACGTTGCCTATGCTACAGCACCAGAGATCATAATAATAATATATTTTTAGACCAGTTGTAAAAAGGGATTTAGCTGCAGACTCTACACAGCTTAATGAAAATTCAAACATTTCCATCTATGGTATCTTTACGCCCAGATTCCTCCAGGTATGTCAGCGTTACATTCTGGCTGCAACCAGGCAGCCACAGTTGACCGCAGCCACTCTAGACAATGTCTGTGAGTCAACACGACAGCATGGTGTGTGTCGGATGCATCCCAGAAAAATACACTCCTCTAAAAATACACGCCTGGTCTATTTTTACTGCTAGCTGCATTTAAGTGTGTGCATTTCGAGACTGAGAGTTAATAGATGTAAACGGGGCCTAAAAGGTGAGAACCTTTTACCTGTTCCTGCTCAGATCAGCCCATCAATATCTGGCGCATTCTGTGAATAACAAACATTCACATACACTGAAGACCAAGATGAGCAAATAAACTGGAGCAAAGAAGGAAAGCAAAGGCTTTTTTAACTCTTAATATCTAAACTGAAATGTGGAAATAGTCTGTGTGTGTGTGTGTGTGTCTGTTCCAGCAGCAGTAGGAGTAGTAGTGGTGGTAGTAATAATAATAATAATAATAAGATGATGACAACAATTTAGAGAGATGTAAAAATACCTATATTGTAAGCTCTCAGTTCAGTTTGCGGGGATTCATTCAACAGACTATATAAAAATATAAGCTTCTCCTAAGTAAATGGCTAGCATACTAGCATATTATCTTGGGAAAACCCACAGTGGTGATGGTCAACAGCAAGCAAGAGCTGGACGATTCCCCCAGAATCCTGAGGGGAGCATTGGCTTCTTGGAAGGTTTTGCTGATGCTGATGGCTAATAACTGGCAGAGACACTGCAACGTGCTTAAGCGGATGACTAGTCATACATTCATACCGACCAGCCAAATCTGATCAGAGTGACAGATACAAATGTTATTTAATATTTGAAAATTAATCTTAGTTAATATTTGACACATAAAATTTTAACAAGGACCAAGAACAGAGTTCAAGGACTCCAGACATGGGAAGTAGCCAAGTACAAACACTTTGTTGTTGTATTAAGTAGATTCCAGGCGTCTGTACTTCACGTAATTATTTATTTTTTATGACAACCTTTTAAAAATTGTACCCACTAGATTTTAAAACCCACATCTCTGTGCTTTCCACGTCTTGCATTTTCAAATTAAGCTTTACTTTTAATGCACAAGAGGAGAATTTCCAATTAGGGTTTTTTTTTTTCTTTTTGCAACATCGTACACCTTCCCAACATACCAATTACAACCTAAATGGATAGAATAATAGCACATGGAAAAAACAATCCCTTGGTGTTTCCATCATAGCACATCATGTACTGCAGGCAACACATTTCATAACCAGTCCCTGTTTGCATTTACTTGAATAAAAGACGTCGAATCAATACTTCTACTTCACCCGAGTCTTAAGTGCACAAGTGTCTGTACTTATTCCGTTCTACTTGAGTAAAGAATGCGTACACTTTTACCACCTCTGATTCTTTTTTCACTCTTCTTGCAAATGGTTTCAAACTGACATAAGTGCCAAACAAACAACCAAAATATGACTGCTTATAATGAGCACGTGGCTCTCCTGTTAGACCTCTGAATTCACAAAAAGAATTTTAGTGAGTGCAGGTGTTGAATTTCTCACGCACAGCCAGACAAACAGGGAACAGGTGACACTAACAACTTGTGAGCAAACGCTGTATGCCATTAACGGTGTGTATGTGAAGGTGTGAGGGAAAACAATGAGCCGCGGAAGTCATTAGTGCCTATGAAAATCCGCTTTGTATACACAAATTACCGCAGTAATTAGTGACAAAACAGCACAAAAGCTTCTGGGGCTCCAAGTGCATTTTAATCTACTGCCAGCATAGAGAGGTGATTCACCGAATATAAATGACCTCCAACGGTGGAGGGGACTATCATCAGCACCCTTTGCGTGTACGCGTGTGTGCAGCAGAGGGAAAAAAAAAAGTGAGGCGGGGTACTGTGTTCGAGAGAAAGAGTCCATTTCTCTCTCCCGGCACTTCAAACACGCAGGCGTAATTACACAGTCTTTCATCAACGGGGAAAAACAGCCGTACAAAAACACTCAAAGTCAGCCGCATGGGACTTTCCCGCTGACTTCTGGGTAACAGTGCGGAAAATATGAGGACAGGCCAGCGCCTTGCCTGCAGCAGCTAGCCATATACCAGAGTGTGCACTAGGCTTAACACGCTGCATCATGCCAACCTGAGCAGCACTGATGTTTTCCTAGCTTTAAATCAATTACAACACAGAGAAAGAAAGACAAAGAGGGGAAGGGTGAACCATGTTCCCATGGTGATTCGTGCACTGTCGGGCCTTTCGGTGAGGCAGGTTGTTTCTGCCCACAGTGCGGAGTGAGAATATTCATCATCGGTTTCATTCCTGGAAAGAGGCCCGAGAAGGAGGGAGAAAATGAGACTGAACACCTTCACGCCTGGGATTCATGCGGCACTGCTACTGAAAGCAGGTGACACACACACACACACACACTCTCTCTTTCTAACACATCCACACAAAACACACACATTGTTTTCTCTCCCAGCAGTGCAACCCTCTGCCCGAGCATTGATGCACACACACACACACACACACACACACACACACTCACACACACACACACACAGTAAGTTTAAGCAAGCCCGGGATCTGGTGAACGGGGGAATCAATTTACCTGAATGCCATCCAGCAGCTTGCTCATGCACCAGAAGCTGTCAGCCTCGATGTTCCGTAGCACCTCTTCCTGCAAGCTGGAAACATCAAAATTTTCCACCTCTTCCTCTGAAAACCAAAAAAAAAAAACAAAGGAAGAAGTGAGTGTGTGTGGTAGAGAGAGAGAGAGAAAGAGAGAGAGAGAGAGAGAGAGAGAAAATGAAGAAAGAGCAACAAGAGACAGAGAGCAGAAGGAATATGAGTGGATAACGTTCATACTATACACTACGAGTCATGACAGGGATTCACAAATAATGGTCAACTTTAACTTTTATTCAAGTCAACTAATTTTCAATTTAAATAGAATGATGGAGGGAGATGTGGGTGCTGCAGTCAGCACTGTCTCCTCACAACACAAAGGTGGTTCTGGGTTCGAACAGCACAGCTGACTGGCGACAGTGATAGACCGTTCAGGAGACTCCCTGCCTCTCACTCAGTCAGCTGGGACTGTCTCCAGCCTTACCCACAACCCTGATGGACAAGTGGTGCACATAATTGTGGGATGGATAATGGGTGATAAAGTGCAATAAACATGTTTAATCTCTAAACTGGATGAACAGTTTTCTGCATCAAATAAAAACTGTAAACTATTTTTTAGTTTTACTATTTTGGTTTTCTAATTCTAACATGTTCGCTGTTCTAAAAGCTACAACCTATATTGTAGTGAACTACACCGCAGTTCTCACTCCAGCACTAACATGTTTTCTGTCATTTAAGTAATCCAGTTTGATGGATGTAAAAATAGTGCAATTCTATCAGCTATTTATGACACTCCTGTCAATCATCTTAATCATATTTTGCTAATAAAGTGGCAATAAAACAGACGGCCATATTTCATTAACATGGTTATGTATGATTTCTATTACAGTTTTAATTCACACTTATAACAATTTATTGAAGAAGGAAAAATACATTATAATCGATACAAACGTCAGTGTTATGGATAATAGTTTAGATACTGCTTTGTTTTCTACACATAGTGAATACTATCAGAGTATCATTTAGCTTATATATGAACTGTGACCCAAAAAAAAAGGCTCCAAAACATGACATAGGGTCATTATTTCATATTCTTAACATAGTCGCATCATGTGATGTCTGAATATGTTTAAAAATACAAGTAAGCCACAATTGTCTCATGTCCTTAAAAAAAAATCTAATAAAATATCAAACCTTTTTATTCAGAAAGACTCAATCACACTCATTCCACAAATAATCTCAGCTATTCAAAACTAATAATCACAATTTTGCATGTACTTCATTGGTGCCTTATATAAAATATTGAATATCATACACAGTATTGCCAAAATAATGCTGATTATCGAGTTCTGCATTAAAATGTCTTTCTTTTCACATGTATTTACATTATTATTCATTGCGTTACACTTCTTACACCAGCATATTAATATTTTCACAAAATTGTAATCTTTACAAAGAATCACTGATTTTTGAAGGTGATACAACAGGAACAGAACATTACATAGTGTGATTAAGTTTCTTTTATATGTCTTACTGTACCACGCGGCATTTATATGGAAGTGTCACACGCCTTACATACTGATGGGGCAGTGATCACTGAAGCACCAAAAAATATTTAACTTGATAAGAGGACATCTCTAATGCTGTCCAGTTAAAAATAATACGCATATTTCATAACAGTAGCACCATAAAAAGTGTATCTTTTTAAAAATTATTCAAATATATTATAATATTCATGTCACAGTATTTTTTTAAGCTACATTTATCATATTTTTAAAATATTCATCCACTGAGTTACAGAATAATCTGAACCCTCAGGACTCGTGCATAGTGATTCAGAAGTGAAATTTCTTATCTATGCACAAGACCACTGAACAGCGATTACAGTAGCACTTCATTCTAATTAACCCTGAAATCAACACTGACCTCTGAACTACACTCTGACCCTCAATATAAACCAAAATAAAGAAACAAAAAAACAGGTCTCAGGAAAGCAGTGACCTTTTAATTCTAGGTAACATCTCCTAAAAGTATTGAGTAAGATTATCTATGAATGAAAATCAGCACATCTGGAAACACTGATCTGGGAATAAACCATTATACAGAGTTCGCAAAATAGACATCAAATATAACATGGGGCAAAATTTCTGACAAGGGTATCAGCCCTGGAGTTCTGTATAAATGTTTCTCAGACTCCACTCAGTCCTACATGAGATAAGCATAAGTTCAGCAGTACTGTGCAAAAATTCCAAAGAAAACTTAAAAGCAGCAAATGCAGGAGAAAATAAGGTCCATTTCCTCCAAAATACTAAAGAGACTGGAATTAGGCCACCCAAACCCAAACCCAGCTATCAGGTCCTGAACACAAAGTCTGAACTGGCTGAGTTTTTCTTCACTGTCAAAAAAAACAAATCAGAGGCAGATCCTGACTAAGTGCAGGCTCACTGATCTCAATCTCACCATGGAAACAGGAGACACCGGCTGCCCAATGGGCAACTCCATAATGTAAAGAAGTTAACAAACTGCAGTCACCAGTTCAATGCTGAACAGTCGGTTAGAGCAGCTCCTAACTCATTCCCATGCAACAATGGAGGATGTGACCCTGACCAACCACCAGCAGCAACAACAAGTCTCCTATATTACAATAATGTTCTTCATAGAACAGGAACACAGGTTTATTTATATAAAATAAAACTGGGGCAAAATACTTTGTTACAGAAATCTTCTGTTATATTTAATAAGCATATAACACAGTGTCAAACCCTTTACTACTTGTAATAAACTTGTCACACAGCACATTTTAAAGCATTAGAATTGCTAGATAAGGTTCATCCAAATCAGTACCAGCGTCCTGTTGTAAATGCTATAAGGTGCCATTTTTAACGCTGTCTCCTCCACCGCAGATCATTTCAAGAGCTAGATGCCCTCTTCAATATAGGCAGATAACATCTTCTGAAGAAAAAAAAAATCCTTATAATGATGTATTGCAATGAATTTAATAAAAAATGTACCACATAAATATATATTTAAAAAAATAAATAAATGCATCGGTAGAGTTACATTTAAAAAAAAAAATAGAAGCACTGATAATTATATTTTCTATAATAAATGTAACATTAAATGGAAATAATACAATTTGGTGGTGTCAAAAAAATCTGACAGTGATTATGTGCTGGGGTGAGACAGAAAACCCCACCATGAAAGAAGGTTATTTAAATTAAATATCTATCGCATCTTATATGCATCATCTGCAAATACTGCACTGCTATACTGATATGCATTGACGTGATATATAAAATGTGCATGGAAAGCTTTTTAAACCTAAAATAGACTATACACAAGATTCCCTAACACATCAACATTAAAGTTGCAGTGTGATTAGGTTTTTTTTGTTGTTGTTTTTCTTCACATGCTCCTTTGTTTAGCACTGCACTTATGAAATGGGGACGTATACCATATATGAAGGATGAAAGCATATATTCCTGCGTTCGGTATTGCACATAATTAGAAATGATAGTCGGTGCTGTGTTCCACATACTTGAGTATTTTTGGCTGAGGAATACCCTTAGGCACATTGAGATGCTTGCATTTAGTCAGAAAGAATTTCGGTAGGACTAATGTCCACTGTGGGATCACATTAGTTTCCAAAATCTAAACACAATGCTGGCACTGCTGTAGTGGCTTTACAGACATCAGTACAACAGAGCCTCAAGCACTAATGATTTCCTGACATGCTGCTTAATTGGGTTTAGCATAAAGCCAAATCGTGCATGGGTCAGAAAAAGAAACACTCCCACACACACACCCACACAACCCTGGCTGTCAAAGACATTAAGAACAGCAGAGACCTATTTGCGCAATTAGCAAAGCTGTGGTGGTCCGCGCTTACTTGTGATCTGCTCTAGACAATACAAAAGTGCAGGTCTGACAGGTTACTCGGGTAAGGCAGAGGCACACAGGAGCAGATCTAAGAACTTCTCTCACACAGAACTACACACACACACACACACACACACACACACACAGGCTGCCAGCCCAGCTCTGTCTCCTTGGCAACAGAGGCAGAACCTTGAGGCTCTGGCAGTGCTAGAAGGCTGGATGGAGCGGCACATTTGTACCGCTCTCATTCCAAGACCCGGAGTGGACAGAAAGCGGACAGCGAGCCTCACCCGCAGCAGTTCACATAAAGAACACCGAATGACGCGCCTCACTGACTTCTGTGATACTTCACAGTATGACCTTTTCTCTGAGTAATGGAGGACTGCCAACCTCTGCTATTGTTGTAGGGTCAAAGCTCCTCCATTCCTCAGAGAAAAGGTTATACTCCAGGAGAAATTCAAAGATTGCAAGGACTTTAATACTACTCTTGGACCTGGACTCATGTTTACATGTCAAAAATGTTGTTCTCCTTGTATTGTACCCAATGCATTCATAGATAGCATTTACCTAACACTCCTCGCTGTCTTACAAACATTACCAATCAGAAAGGGTGAGGGTCAATGTTCATTATTTTAGACACTTAAACTTTTCTAAGCTACTGTTAATGAAATCCATGAATGGACTGCTGTTGAGCTACTGTAACACAAAACATAAACCTGTAAGCAAATGCTATACGCCTTTACCGGTGTATATGTAAAGGTCTGCTAAAAACAATGAGTGGAAGAAATCATTTTTCATCACTGAATTCAACAAAACACTGAAAGAAAACATGCATTCAGCCAGTTAACAATGTGCTCAGCCATTCCAAGCACCATTCTGATTTTTAAAGGTTTATAGTTAAATTTTTCTCCTAAATTAGTAATTCGGATGAGTATTTGCATCCATGTAAGCGTCATTAAGTATGCCAAGCCGGTGGAGTAGTGGTTAGGGTGTTGGGCTCATAGTCGAGAGGTTGTGGGTTTTAATCCTTGAGCATGATCTTAACCAGAAGTCCACCTAGCAGTATAAACAAGTAGCAGCATAGATAATGGGAAGGTAACCTGCGATGGACTAGTCCCATTCAGGAGAAGTTAAACTCCTAGTTACTTCACGCTACGGAAACCAGGGATAAGCCTGATGAGCCAGTAGGCTCGAAGTGTAAAAGCCCAGAATTCAAATCAGTCAATGCAACATTTTGATTTGTGCATTATTTCCAGTATTCATTAATGGTAAATGAGTCCAGGTTAGCTATATACATTAAGCTATAAGGATTTGTGTATGATGGTTAATTAAATTTACAAATAAATCCAACAAAAAAGTTTTGAAGTAATAATTCTGCTTCAAAATAACAGGTTACAGTTTGGAGTACACTCATGTTTATGATTTACTCTATTAAATTACTTCGGTGAAACGTGCACTGAAAATGACACTAGCAATGTTTAAAAAGTCTTTTTCCTTCACTTTCAATACATTTCCCTTTTGGGCAGGTAATTAAGCATTTTGATACATTTAAATACGAAATCTACAAAGATATAAGTGTACTACCTTCCAGTGGGACACAAATTGCACCCCAATCATGGAATTCCTCAGCTAAAACAAAGTCGGTATGCAGTTTTTAATGAAAGCTTACAGCACTATCCTGTACACACAAGCTCAACAGTCTCCCTGATTGGACAGACAGAAAAGCCGTCCATCTCACCCAGAGAGCAGAGCCAATTATAGATGGCTGTGGCATTGTTGGGACTGGAAATCTCATTCTCCTGACGATAGGTCATACCTTAGATAGTTGTACCACTTGGGAAATCAACACCTGCCACTTGCAGAACTAGTGTCAATTTGTGGCTGGGTAAAATTGTCAAGTTACATCAGGTAGGTTTTTTGGGATTAAAATGAATGAAATATATATTCTGTACTAAAAATCTTACTAAAGCTGAGTATTGAAATAGCAAGTGTATCCCAAAGTCTGTAAGCCATGTGCTGTGTCTTTTAAACTGATACTGTGTCTTTTCAACTTGACTTACTCTAACTTTCATGAGGGTCACTCACAATAAAAGCACTTAGGCTCCTGACTTACAACTCCTTACAATTTTTATACAAAATTCCAGTAAAAGAAAGATGTGAGAAACATAGGGCTAGATGTTTAAAGCACTCTACAGTATTTCGTAACAATTCAACATAGAGATACTATTATGTACATTACAGTCATAGACAAAACATAACATTGTCCAAAAAAGCAACAATTACTAGATATCCAACCACTTTGCATTTGAAATGATACATGATGAACAAAATGGATTTCTCAAGCGGCAGGGAACACATTAGCAGCCTCAGCATTGAGTGGAGAAAGTTCATTTCAGACCATAGCGTCAGGTTTGCTGAACATTTCAGGAAACCAATACTTTCACAGTGCAGCTGTCCCTCATCAGCTTCCTTACTCATCACAAAACAAGGACATGTATAGCAGACCTGAAGTGTGATATTCAACATGAATCCACAGCACCCCCTGTGTTAAACAGGGGAAATGCAACTCATAAATGACAATAAAATGCTCCTGCTGCTTCAGTAAGTATACCTTAGGGCCAAAAGCTCATATGGAACTTGAATGTGCATTATCATACTTATTACTGGGAAGTAACAGATGTACTGTGGCTGGACAAGGCAAATCCATCTCCAAATCAGAGTGCAGAAATCATCAGTGGCATGTTGCTCACATACCAGATGATTAAAACAGACAGGCGGGAAGCAGAGCAGCAAGCAGATACACACCCACGCTCTTTTGGTGTCTAATGTCCAGTTGCTGTGAGGTGAACACAGTGCCATCTGGCCGAGTGTACTGTGATGGGAGCGGGCGGTTGCCCATGGAGACACACCAGCGGTATGGAGGCAAGGTGACACAGTCAGTGCATATAAAGAGCAGAAAGGGCAGCAAGACAACAGAGAGCAGAGCAACCTCTCAGACACTGCCTCCACCAAATCCACTTTAATGTGGTTAAATGAAGAGAGAATCGCTTCAAACTCTCAAAATAAACTGATCTGCCTTACAAACACACACACACACACACACACACACACACACACACACACACACACCAGATACGTCTTCACTTGTGCTATACCTATTAGCCATTTAATCAGGTTCTACTACAACACTTTCTAGATATATTATAACTGATTGCAGCTATACACACCTATACACACCACCATATCAGTGTCACGCTGCTCTGAGAATGCTTCACCATCCAAATAACATCTGGCCACATCTGGTGGTCCTTCAGTGGCTCTTTTCCAATGATGGATGGATTACAGATGGGCTACGGTCTGTAATCATGTATAAGTGCATCTATATTGCATATGCTTGATGAAATGGCCAAAGTAGGCATTCCTAATAAACTGGAAAGAGAATATGGCTTTATACACACACTGATCCTTTTAGGTCCTTAGACACTCTGTCTGCGCTAATAGTCACAAATCACCATTCAGTATTCTCAGCCTGCATGGATGAACAAACCACTGGATACGGGGGACCACTACGGACACCAGAGAAGCCAAATTTCTTTCAATTCCTTTAGATGCAAATGTTCGCACAGTTGTTAAAGCAAACAGCATCCTTGTCACAAGAGGTAAGCCAGTCTTAATTACTAACAAGAATCTTTCTAATTTAGATACCAGCCAGGCCATATTATGCAATAAGCTAGATAATATAAACCAGGACTGGTAAAAGTGTTGTTATGGTTACAGTGCACATATCACATGAGCTGGTTTTTCGTATCAGTACACAAAGAGCTGCAGCCAACTCATCTCTTCTTTTAAAAAGGAAAAAAAAGTGAAAGCAAGCTGAAATTTTGTCTGAAGTGTACAGGGCTCTGCTCTCTGACACTAACACAGTAGCTCTGTGCATCAGTGAATGGTACAGAAATTGCAACAGGATGTATTATGCTTAAAACTCTTAGTACTTTTCTTAGTCCTCCCTATAGGGGTTCTTCCTGAAACCCTTCCAGAAAAATGAAATGGTACGGTTTCATACATGAATCGTTAAAAGTTGGATGAAAGGAAGAAATTGCAATAAAAGTACCTGTTCCTTCTGCATTTTCAGAATGCCAATTACTATAAAAGCTACAAATAACAGTTGTCCTTGCCACAAACTCTTTAACCTCCCATCAGATGGCAGGAGGAGCTGAAGTATCCGGGCCACCACTGCCAGACTCTACAAGAGCTTCATCCCACTGGCAGTCACACTCCTCATCATCCTGCTTCCTGAATTACAATGAACTGCACAACCCAGGCTTCCCAGCGAATAATAACACAGTATTACACACCACGCGGTACTCAGCACTCTACTTACTGGCCTATTTAGCTTACGATAATCAGAGGCTGCTGTTAACAATTTCGTATATGACAAACGTTGTGCTCAGCATTTGCACATTCTATCTTCGCAATGCTCCTAACATAAGTGGTGCTGTGTTGTACATGAACTTGCATAATTATTGTATGTATACTAAACAGATATGTAGTGCATCTAATGGTGAATTATACTGTACATATTATGTGTTACGTCTATGCACTATGCTCCTATATCGCACTGATATACAGATTCACAAGATGATGTGGAAAAATTTGAGCATGGACTGTATATAAGCCACTTGAGCCAAAATTAAATGCATCCTTTTATACCAGTGCCCTCGACATCAGAAATATTATGAGAAGCAATGACCGCAGTGATGGTGGCAGGAATGGTCCAAAATCTCAGCAGGGGCAAGACTTTCTAAACTCACTGTGGTTCATGACTCCAAGCCTTTCATCCAAACTGTATAATTATGTGACCAAACATTGGTGACAAAAATGCTTAAGCCTACCATGACTGTAGATCATAGGCAACAACAATCTACAGCACTTTTAATGTGTGATTTTCCTTTCAGAAAAAAAGTGGGATTTTGTAAGGGTTACTTCAGGCACATGAAAATTTGTTCTTTCGGACAATTTTGGGTTAGAATGGAAAGAGAGTTGACTTGAATCGCTGCGAAGAAGTGAGAAAAGTTGCCAGAACAGAGAACACATCATGGCGATAAAAACTGGTCAGTAGTAATTGGGAGGTTGTATTTGCTGGTGATTTGAGGACAGCTTGTTTGAGCCGGAGCTCCGCTGGGACACCTGGTCCAACCCAGGAGACACTCTGAAGTGTGCTTTATCTCCGCTGTGTGTTAATTAGCACATGCTGCTGGTGGCCTTCTTCTTGAAGGGGTCGGCATACACAACCCTCATCAGATCCGAATAACTATATACATACAGTATACCTGATTTCCATCAAGCACAGAAATGTCACCTAATATTCCAGACTCACCACACTACCTGCCTAACTATACATTCTACAAGAGACCCCCCAAAAAAAAAAAAAAAAAGGAGCTACAGGGGAAAAAAGAGGATGTCCATACGGTGCAGAGTGCATCATTTGACAGTTTTGCACCAATCCCTCCATCTGGAGCCAGGTTCCTCCTGCTAACGCTTCCTGTTGGCCTGTGCTTGCTTCCTGTGTGCAGAGAATAACAGACAAGCTTCCCTTGGCATGCTGCCGCTGCCAGCTGTGAGGACCTGGCACTAGTTCTGACGTCGCACACCATGCAGTCCTGCCAGGCCATATGCCCTCCGTTTGCCAGGCCATGGGGAGGAGAGGAGCTCAGACTCAGTATCACCACCCACTCCAGAAGAGGCATTCATATTCTGTCATTCGAACCATCCCACGTCACATGACCAGCAGGGTTCAGTCATCAAGAAGCATGTTTGCCTGCACCCAGCGCCGGCTAATGAGTGGAACGCAGATTCCACAAAGGTGTAATTGAATGTGGGGATAATTAATATTGGAGTCGATTTGGCAAATCCGTCGCCCTAGCAGCAGAATAATGAGAGCTGGGACCATAATTACTATGTAAGCGTGGCATTGCGCAAAACGGAAGGTGTGGATCCATCTGTGATTTATGAGGATCGTCATCTGGATGTAATGAATAAAAGGCCTGTAGCAAAGAAGAAACACAGTGCTCGCACTCTCCAAGAGTCAGGTGTTCCCACATTTCAGCCAAAGCTGGGACATGAAGTGATGAAGCATCTCTCCCCGAGAAAATACGTACACTCTTTATCATCACGAGTATGAGCGATGTAATAGAGTTTTTCAAAGAAAGAAAAAGAAAGAAAGCCCTTAAACAGATTGTAATTCAATGAAGAAATAAAGGAATGAAACACACTGATGAAACACTGCTGGAATCAGACAGCCTGATTTATTTACCAATCACTGAGCATGCGCATGTGGACTCCAAAATGAAACTAAGAATTCCCCAATACAAGCCATAAAGCATCATCCACAAGTCCCCTTTTCATGAGAAAGAAAAGATAAATCAAGGACTTGTTACCTGGCGGTCTCTCCATGAAGAACATCATATGGGCTAAGTTTTGGATATAACAAGCAAACAATGGAGGAGGCATAATGCCAAGAAAACAACACGGTGCCATTGCTCCCCAGAAGTGTTCAAGGCATGCACAGAATGTTGTTTCCGAGCAAACAGTTTTTAAATGTCTGTAAATTAAATCTGGATTTTTCCTGCATAACTTAATGCTTTATGTGGATGTAACATACGATGTGAGACACTAAAAGAATCAGAACATTTAATCTTTCTCAAAAGAGAATCTAACAAACCAACAAATTTCCTTTAACAAACAGATCGATGGGAAGCGAATATCTTTGAAAGTGTGGACCACACAGTCTTGGGTAGATTCTTTACTTGATAAGTACAGTTGTTGTGGATGAAACCTGATGAGACATCCGTAGTTACGTCCACATCACTAAGTCCGTGGGTGTGTAGTGAAGAATACTTCCGGGGGAAAATAATTAAAGGCACCACATGATGGAACTTTAACACTTTGTTCAAAAGTTCACACAAAGACCCCCCCCCCAATTAAAATATCATCATGTGACAAAATTATGTGACTTTTATGTGTAACAATTTGAGGACTTCCATGAAGGCCAGTCTGACCTGAACATACTTTTTTATCCTAGGTATATCTACTATTAAAGGACATGTCTTAAGCTTTTTATTTACCACGATTATGAGCATAAAGTGATAACAATGCTAATACTAGAGTGCACCCAGGTCATACTGCACTCACACTGGTCCCGTTAAAGAACCAGGACACTTTAAACTTCCCGCTCTCCGAATGCTTCCAAAAACGCTCTCTTCGGCATTTTCCGCCGAAACTGACTGCTGACGTCACTTACAGAAAACACTTCAGTGCGGAAGCGATTCATTCGAAATTGTGACATCTTGCGTTGTTGGCGGGGGTAGCAGTAAGCTGAGTTATCTCTCTTCATCAGTGGCTGACTGACCCTGTAATATCCGCGAAGTGGAAACAATTTGTGGAACCCATGAAGAAATGCAGTACCCAGTATTCGCCCCATGATGACCAACCCACACACAGCCCGAGGTGCCTGTAGTGAGAAACGGAGAACGACCGTGACTAAGCTGAATTTTAGAAGGGTACGTTTACTTTTAATCATGTATAGCTTAGCTTAATCGGCCCTCATACTAGTAGTAGATACATATATGTGTGTGTGTGTGTGTGTGTGTGTGTGTGTGTGTGTGTGTGTGTGTGTATACATTACATGTACTAATACTATTACTAGTACAGTACATAATGTAGGATTTTCTGGTTTTGTCATGTTTTAGAACTAATTAATAAATAATGCTAACGTTAGGTGCTTGTGATTAATTCAGGACAGAACATAGAAATAAAACTTACCAGTCAGTGTTGTTGGCACAGTTTTCATGGACATCATTTGCATCCATTGGCTCGACCGGGAGTTCTGCATTGTTAGCAACTGCAGCCTGTGGAGGGGCTACCGGGTACCCAGATAAGGCTCTATAACCGGGGCCCGTAAATTGTTTAATCCCCCATCGACACTTTCATCACTGTCCGATGTAAGTAAGTTGGGGGCT
>JAQMYF010000024.1:17446431-17495130 GCA_030014195.1 Neosilurus mollespiculum
CACACACACACACACACACACACACACACACACACACACACACACACACACACACACACACACACACACACTCTTGGCTTTAGTTACATCTCAACTGTCACTAACACTGCTTTGTTATTACTAAGTACAAGACAATATGAAGATCAGAGAACTGTCTGAGGGAAAAAGTCATTTTGAGCTGAGGAAAGAGGGGCAACCAATCAGAGCATATGTATTAGGTTTATACAGCATCGTGGATTGTCCTACATGAGTAGAAACCACTGATGTACCAACAGCTAGACATCGGACAGGCCACCCAAGGAAAACAACAGCAGTTAATGACAAATAAACTACAAAACAACAGTCAGTTGTTCAATCAGCAACAACCTCCACAAGGCAGGATTGAAAATATCACAATCTCTTGTAAGAGTGAGAGCAGGAAGATAAAGAGCCACAGAACAAGATGCAAATCAGAAGCCTAACTGGTATCCACAGAAATACAGAGAAGGGTCACAAAAGGTTCTGGAACCAGGACTAACTTCTACCAAAGTGAAGGAAAGACCAAAGAGTGAGAAAAGAAAGGATCTGCTCATGATGCAAAATGAACGCGCTCGTTGGGCAAGAAGAACAGTGGAGGTAGGATCATCACTTGGGTTTGCATAGCTGGCTTGGAAAGGGCTCACAAATCTTTACTGATGATGTAACTCAACGGTAGCAGCAAAATGAATTCAGAAGTCTATCGAAACATTCTGTCTGCCTGCCAATTTACAGAGAAATGCATCCAAAATAATTGGAAGGAAGTTTATCATGCAGCAAGATGACAACCCAAAACATGCTGCCAACACAACAAAGGACTTCATTGGGACAGAACAGAAGGTTTTAGACCTGCCAAATCAATCAGCATAGCTTAGCCCAACTGAGCATGCATTTCACCTCTTGAAGAGAGGACTGAATGGAGAAACAAATAACTAAAAGAAGCTGTGGTGCAAGCCTAAAAAAAGCATCACAAAAAAAGATTGCATAAGATGTCCGTTATTGCAAGCAAGTGATGTGCAGTCAAATACTAAGTGCTATTTACTGTCATTTACTTTAAGACTGTTTCAATACTTTTCCACACCAGTGAGCCTTGGGCACCCATGACACCTATGTACTTTCCATCCCATACCAGGAACACCTTACCAAAACTGCCATTTTGGAGATAAATAGGCCCAGTCATCTAGCCATCACAATGAGGCCCTTGTCAAAGTCACTCAGAGCATTGCTAACTTTTTTCCTGTTTTTAATACATCAACTTCGAAAACAAACTGTTCCCTTTCTGCCTAATACATCTCACTCCTTGGCAGATGCCACAATAACGAAATAATGAATGTTTTTTTCTTCAGGTGTCAGTGGTCATGAAGTTTTTAATGTTATGGCTGATTAGTGTATAGACAAAGGTAAGGTCTTTATTACAGGTATTTAGGTATAGGTGTTTTTTTGTGTCTAGCAATTAGGTATTTACACAGTAATTATAAGAAAATAGCTATTTTGATAATTTATCACTCTGGTTTTATCTGTATGAAAAGAGATGCTGGTCATTTTTGGTCAGTTATCAAATTCAAGCCAGCACCAATGATGGTAATATTCAAAAATAAATAAACACAAATAAAGCCACAACTATATTTGCAGCAGTGTGCTAGTAGCTTGACATTATATTAATTTGTTAGTCTATAAAAACGTAAAGCCAGCAAAGCAGTGGCACTGGAAATGGGATGAGAATGTCAGGATCTCAGTAGGTAGTAGCGCAGGTGCAATTCTGAACCAAAGTGGATGGGAAAATCCAGAGGCACTAATGAATTTTTAATGGCACATCTCTTGTTGCACCACTCAAGCATGTTAGTAAAAACATTTATTTCTGACACGAAAGAGGCATTTGAGTGCAAACGGAACCAGCTAGCCAACACAAATCATAAAGCCCAATGCCAATGAATTACAGTTTGGTCCACAAATATTTGGACAGAAACACAACGTTCTGCCTCTGTACACAACCACAGTGGATCTGAAATGAAACGATAAAGATGTGACTGGAGAGTAGATTTTCAGCTTTACCTCAAGGGGTTTAACAAATATACTAAATTAACCCCCATTTGTTATAATGGCCCTACAGTTTCCCATGCTTAAAGGGTTTTATTTTTTTTTTTTTTTTTTTTTTTTTTTAAATCGATTCGTTGCGTGACTTCTCCATTGGCTTACCTTACCTAACTTCAGCTGTAAAAGGACAGCGGCGCTAAGGGCAACTGTGATAACGAGAGGAGACGAGTAAGTTTCCCAGAGTGTGAAATATGAGCTCAGATCAGTCCATTAGGGAATTAATTTGCAGTTCTCAGCGGTTTGAGAGAAATCATTAGACGTACAGTAATGGGAAGGTCATGAGACATTAAGAGAATGGTCAGACAGTTAAACTGCCCTTTCCAAGTCCTTGGAATTGATCAATTACAACCATACTTGGTACTCTTACAAATAACTTTAGAAGTCTCACAAACCTATAACACAAGACGCACAGCAACATGACAACTTAGAATTTCAGCAAACAGTGCTCAGACAAGCATGACACATTTCACTAGTAGAAATAAAGAAAGGGCAATTGCTCACAGCATGGATCTGAGCAGAAGTTCAATTTATAGCTTTTTATAGCTGAGTAATTAAACCGAATCCAAAAATATTCAATATTATCCAATTCCTCAAAGAAAACGAATGACTTGGTGACAGGGTAATTTCTCTGTATTATACTCTGCTCAAGTTCAAAGACCTATCACAGAACATTATGATGACTTTAAACCATATCCCATGAAGAATTAAGCTTACCTGCTAATCAAGTCCTTAGGGGTCTAATATCTGTACCTGTTTAGTGCAGGGGTCTCCAACCCTGTTCCTGTAGAGCTACCTTCCTGAAGACTTTGGGTCCCACCCTAATCAACGCTTTCAATGCCTTCCAAACTCTCCTGTTACGCTGAAAATACGTATTTACCATCAGGTGTTTATTACTTACATCTACAAAGTTGCAATCTGCTAAAATATGTTTGATAGTTTGCATTAGCCTGTTTGAAAAGGCCACCATATGTATTCCGTTTCACACCCATATCAGTTACAGTAATGAAAGATAATGGCAATAATAACGGTATACAGATTTTAAACTGACAAATCAATTATAACCTAGTGAACATCTGAATAAAATAAGGCCAGCACATAATAACACGTTACATTTACATACATCAGATCTGTTCCTTCATCTGTTCATCATTTACATACATTTAATGCACACACTTCTGTAAAACTATTTCTTTAGCGCCACTTGCCCCACTTTTCATAGTACAATGGCATTTGTAGGATGAGGATTCATTATTCATATTCCACAAAAAAAAAATGTATAAACACAGTCTGTTTTGATGGGTACGGAGAGAAACTTTAAAAAGCTTTTAAAAAGTGTGGGTTTAATTCCCTTTTAAAAAGTGTTTCATCAGTTAAAAAAAATTATAAACTAAAAAAAATTTAATTCAGGAAGGCAGCTCTCCAGGAACAAGGTTGGAGACCCCTGCTTTAGTGGTACAAATATCCAGACCTCGATCTGTATTGAACTTAAATGTAAAAGAAAGTGTCTCATTATTTTATTTTATTGATTTGTTTATTTTTAACACTAACATTAAATCTTCTTAACCAATACACAAAGTTAGAATTCTATGATAATTCTAGATATAAATCTGATTGTTTGGGGATGTATGTGATTTTTCTAATAAATTGAGCTGTATTTCCCAAAATATTAAAAAAAAAACAAACAAACAAAAAAAAAACTTAGCCAAATGTGAAACAGTGCAACCTTAACCAGGCCAGCATGAATGTTGTAAACACATCATTCTTAGATTACAAACTTCATTGTGTTACATGGGATTCAAGTTCAGATGCACAAGTCTGAACTTAAGCACACCCCCTACACACCTTTCTGGCAAGCTTTGTCAAATAATAATGATAATAATAATAATAATGTCTCACATTTGTAGTTGCATTTATTTAGAACACACTGCTCAGTTTGAAACAATGCACGTGTATTCAGTTACATGTCTATTCCTCTTTAATTATTAAGCACCAGATCAAATCAAAAGGGTCTCAAAAGAGGCGGGAGTTAGGTCTCTACTGTTTCAACACTTGTTAATGTCTCCATCAAGTGATTTATCTGACAGCAATAAAATATCCGGTAAATTTTTGAAAAAAGTCTTAAAGACTGCAACCTTAGCAGTCACTGTAATAAAATGAGCTCATGCTAATCATGGCTTCAGCTCATAGTGTCTCTTGTTCTCTAAGCTCAGAAAGTAGAGTGCCTCAGTTCAATGAGGATCTCATGCAAAGAAGAGTGGGAAAAATACCCACCACACAATGTCCAAGGACCTGACGGGCAATCACTTAGCAACTCGTTAAAGCAAATCAGAGATGGTAATCAGTGCCACATTAAAATCACCACTTGGCTCACTTACCCGAATGGAGGAATACGAACAAACCGATACTCATTAAAGACTTGCTGCTGCATCTCACACACCACTGACCACTCATTTCTCCAGTGGAAACCTGGAGTTCTTGGTCAATCTGAAAAGTCTTACTAATGAAGCAAGGCAAGGCAATGTTGCTGGTTGAAGTATGGATCGAAGTGATGTCTTTGCAGCTGGACATGGAAGTGTTGGCAGAAAATACTGAAGCTCTTAATGGCTGTGCAGGGGGCAGTTTAAACCAAACGAAGGACTAATATGTCCTAAACCGTTCCACATGCTTCCTGTTGGGTGCCAGACTAGTACTACTTCCAGACTGAGAGCACATGAAAGATGAAGAACGCCATATGTGGTGAGGAGCCTCTCGTATGAGAGCGATTTCTCCAGATCTCAGCAGGACTCCCTTCATCTCCTTTCCTCTTTCCACCACAGGCAACAGTTAAAGCCACGCGTCTTACCCCACCTATGTGACTAGATGCGTTTCAACACACTGAATTATGAAGACACATTTACATGAAGAAAAATTAAAAGGATACCCACTTTCAGGCTAAGGGAGTAATATTTTTTTTGGTGATCCTCAAAGACATTTAGCATTAAGTACTTTTGAGAAGGGTATTGCTGTTGTAGTGATCTGTAATCTGTGTTCAAGGCTTTCCACAGTGAAACATTCTGCATGGAAAGCTTGCTTGTGGTTTTAAATCAAAGTCACATCTTTGGGTCAAGCAAGAAGTGGTAACTGCTATTTTCTTCAAAGTAACAAGCTTCTAACGAATTCACCTGATGTTCACACTAGCAACTGACAGGTGGCTTGTCTCTTATGGGCACAGAGCAACCACTAATCTGACGCTTGCAGTCATGTTGTTTCTTGGACAGCATATTTTTAGTAAGAAACAGCTATATACAGTAACATATTAGTACTACTACAACATACTAGTTATGTACACTCATCAGTATCCTTACAAGCTTTATCCTATAATTATATCATGGACATTAAAAATAATGTATATGACAGAAACAGGTGAATCAGCATCAGGGTAGTAACTGTAGGAACAAAGAAAAAGTTGTCCTTAAGAAACTGATGAAATTGTAATGTATGTGAACATGTTACATTACTGATCTAAATAATTAGGTATAAACATGCCATAATCAATTTGCATAAATCTGAGAAATGGTTAACTGTCACCCTGTCACTTTTTCACATGCGACTGTCACTGAAATCCTAGCTTTATTTCATAAATACACAAACACAAAAATGAATGGTTGTCTGTCACGTTGCCACTTTTTATAGTAAATATAGCTAAGCCCAAGAAGTAGTTTTCATTTTTTTCATCACTTCAGGTTCACTTAAGGTGAAATGAAAAGCAAGCCTCCAACCTCTTCTGTTACACAAGAACATATACATATTTTCATCATCCGGTCTTTGCTTACACGTTCAAAGCTGCAATCTGCTAAAATTAATTTGATGGTTTGCATTAGTCCGAGTGTTTAGTCAAGTAAGTCAAGAATGAAAAATTACAATAGGATGTGAATCCCCCAGTTCATATAAGGCAAGTTAATGGCAATGATAACAGTATACAGATATTAAACTAACACTTCAGATATAAACTAGTGAACTTCTGAATAAAATAAAACTAGGCACAAATACAAATCATATCGCTGTAACTCCTGGGCCCTGGTGATTACTAGAGCTTGATATGTATGCGTGGAAAACCTGTTACACGTCACCTCCACACTCCCCAAGCCCACGATGCAATCTTGCAGAAACAAAGGGTTCGGATTACTTGAGTATACTTCAGTAATAATGCACAAAGTACAATGCTGCCTCTCATAAAGGAACAGCTGTAACTGGTGATGTATCACATCCCAGACAACAACAATTCGAAAACTGGTTTCTAACAGAGGAATCAGGTCTTCAGAAGGTACCAACTTGACTAAAATAAGTTCAAACTATTTTAGACCTCTATTTATCCACTAATATTTTGTTGGACTCCCTTTAGCCTTGATTACAATGCATAATCGTCGTGACACTGTTTCAACAAACTTAAGCAACATCACTTTTATTCACATGCAGAGTAGGGCTCATTTTGCATCATCTTACATTCATGATGGGAAATATGAACCACTCCCTAAAGTCTTTTCCAGCACATCCTAAAGATTTTTAAACATGCTCCATGAACCACTCTTTCACTATTTGTTCCCCAATTATATATCCGTGCCATTAGGAAAGATATTAATGGGATAACTTGGTCATTCAGTACATTGAGATCATCAGCTGAATTATTTTTCCTGACACATAATATTGCTAAGCCTTAACTTGACAAAGGGAAGCAACAGTGTCATGTAGATTACGCACAATACTCAATACTAAAGGCAGTCCTACTATTTAAGAGAGTCATTGCCTGTTTTGGGGGGTGGGGGGGGGGGGGGGGGTCCACGCAGTGTATATAGACTTGTGATAAGTATTAGTATAAAGACTAGGCGTTTTTATTCTTTTCCACTGCTGAATTGAGCCAGATTGGATAATAAAGAGGAGGAATGGTGAGTAAGTTGATAGTGTAACAGGTTAATTAAGTAGAATAACCATAAACACAAGCTTTAATCATTTGACAGGAGAAGTATGAGTTCTTTCACCCAATAACAATGGCAGCTTTACAGTAATAAAAAAATCAGTGCATTAATACCTTTATCATCAAGTGTGGTGCCACTGATGAGTATTTAAGACAACATCAGTGAAGCACTTCATCTCGAGGACTTCACCAGGGGAGAATCCATACATCGGCATGAAACAAATTACAATATAGATCTACGTGTGCTCAATAGCGTGCCATTCTAAAGAGTCTATACCACTCCATCAGGTTCATCCTCTTTAATTACGCACCCTTAATGTTGCCTAATGAGAAGTCTACAATAAAAATAGGTCTAGACTAAAAGGAAGCAAACTGCATAGTTTCTTAAAGCAGGAGCCGGCATTCAACAATAACCTTTCATTACGTCACAACTCTGCAGAGGCGGCATGGTGGCGAATTGGTTACCACGTCTGTCTCTCAGCAAGCAGCTCCTCTTGCATTGTTCTGTGCTTGTGTGGGTTTTCTCCGGGTACTCCGGTTTCCTCCCACAACCCAAGACTAATGCTTATTACCGTGGTGTGGATGTAGGTGTGAATGCTGGTGTGTGGTCTGGTGAGATGTTCAGGGTGTACCCAGCCTTCACTTAGTGTCAAGTGAGATAGGCACCAGCCTCCCCGCAACCCTAAAAGGATTAAGCTGTTCGACAGATGAGTGAGTAACAACCCTGCAGATCAGGAACACTGATTGAACTGACAGACAAAATCAGAAGCTCAACTGGTGCCAGGATCACCCTTTCCAGAAAACTTTATCAGGTAGCCATCATCATTTTCAATAACTAAAACAATATCTGACAATTCAGCAACATGGGATTTTTACTGAGTATTTATATTTTAGATTCTTTCAACAGATCCACCCTATTTGTATGTAGTTGATCTGCTGTAAGGGACCCAAACTAGCCTCGACTGTCTCACTCATGGCCAGATGGGAAAGAAAGAATAAGGCGTAGT
Source organism: Neosilurus mollespiculum (assembly GCA_030014195.1). Taxonomy (NCBI): domain Eukaryota; kingdom Metazoa; phylum Chordata; class Actinopteri; order Siluriformes; family Plotosidae; genus Neosilurus; species Neosilurus mollespiculum. The sequence goes on from JAQMYF010000024.1 coordinate 17,454,499, forward strand.
TTGTTCAAATCCTCCACATATGGCAAATAGATGAAAAAAATATTTAAGATGGGTTTTAAGGGATTACTAACAGTGAATCTGTACAGGTTTCTCTACACAGACGTGACAGAGTGGGAGTCACATGCTTTCAAAACAAAAACAACGAACTGAATTCTACGAATTGTGAGATGGCTCCATTAAAACAAAAAGTCAGAAGCCAAGTTCTTGGTAGTTCATAGTCACGTCACATAGCAGTATCTCACACTGAAGACATCAACTTGCTTTTTTGGAAGCCTGCATAACCCCCAGTCATCAAACTGATGCTAAATTTACTTTAGTTACTGAAATTTCTAAATTGTCCTTTTATTACAGGGCTCCTGTCTTTTCTTTAATACTGAAACATTTTCAAAACATTTTTTCCCATCAGATATTTTTTCCAGGCTCTTTTATATTCTAATTTCTTACTATTTTTATATGAACTTAAACATGAAAAAAACATGAAATCAATTGCAATATACATTAGAGAGGGTCTATTAGACCAGAGAATAAAGGAATGTCTGAGGGAAAAGATTTAAAACCAGTGTCTCATTACTTACTTCCAGAAAGGAAAAAGGGGGGGGAAACACAGTGACACTAGCTATGATTTATTGATTAGCATTTAATGCAATATGCAGCAAATTAAATAAGAAATATAAAAATTCCCACAAAATCAATGTGTAAAAAAAAGAAAAAAGAAAAAAGAAAAAAAGACACTTTGTCCACATGTATATAAGCAATCACTCAATATAAGCATTACCTACAGCAGTCCTCAGATTTATCCATTTCGGCCTTTCTACTTACAGTCGCAGGTAAATATCAGTCATGGCATTTGACAAAAAGAAGCCTGATTATCGCGATTCACGTGACCGATCGCTGTCTGTTATCATATTCGAGTGCTGAGCACACAGTCTCACCAAACAGTGAAAAAAATACACAAGCTGTTTGTAAGCATTGCCAGGAAGAATCCCTTCCTGAGAGCACTTCACAAAATGCAGTGCATGAATTTCTCCAATCTTCCATCATTAGAACTACAACTGGCATTGTGATGAGAGCAAAAGGCATCCTTCTGGCACACAAGCATTTTTGGTTATTGAAAGGGAATTGGAATACAAGGAAAAAAAGCCTGATAGCCACTGTAAAATCTGGTGCAGGATCACTGATGCTTTCGTGAAGATTTAAGTGTCAGGAGATATCAGTCCCAAACATGGTTGCCTTTGCCAGGAGGTTTAGACTTGGCTCAGACATGAGATTTCCACAAGATGGTGGCAAGCATACCTCCAAAATCAACAAATCAAACTTAAACACCATACTGAAACCAATGGTCTGATGAGAGAAACCCAAAAGAGTAAAAATATAAAGAAGCTGAAATGGAGAGAACAAAGATCTCTCTAAAAGTGTCTCCAATCACCTTTGACCATACCCACCGATACTGAGAACTGAAAGCTTCTTAGTGGGGCCATCAAAACATATTTATTAACATAAGCAATTACATATAAAACAGTAAAATATAACTTAGAGCACATGTAATTCTTTTTATACTTTTTTTTTTCATTGATGCTGAGGTAGGGTGCCAATATTTCCAATCCTGAAATTTATATACCCTTTGATGGGAGAAACCCTGTACTAAATATACTTCTTATTGCTCTACACTCACTGGCTGCTTTGTCCTGTAAGCCTAATAATTCATTAAACTCTGGAAAGTTAATAATCTGGAAAGCCAGCAAAAATTTGAACATCTTCGGGGCTCTGGCTGAACCCTCCCCTGTCCTCAGAGGTCCTTCTAAATCAACGTCCACCTCCACCTCCACATGCACGAGCTCTGCTCTAACTGCTAGTTTATGCACAGTGGGACTTCACAAAAGCAGGGATACACAGGAGCATTTGATTGGTTATTTCTCAGCGGACGGTAACTGGTGAGCATTTTTTACAGGATGACAGCGGCCGCAGATGACGGATTTTGTTTAGTCCTTTTTCAGATCTCATAAGTCATTGTTGTTGGGGTGTAAAGACCCTTCCAACCATTATAACAGTTTGTGCATACAGCTAAAAAATTACCAACCCCAGCTTTAAAGACAAGGTACTATTCAATACTTTGATGTTTTTCCAGATGGAACAGGTCACATGACATGCACGATAGCCTGTTTTGTTCTATGAATGTACTACTACATAAAAGCACTGAAATGCAGCTATAAATTCAATAACCTGATTTCTGACATTTAATAAAAGGACGAGATTTATGTTCACCTTTAAATGACAAAAAAATGAGAGAAATCTACACAGACAGCGTCTACAGTGAGCTGCCAGTCTAGCCTTTCCCATATAGCTTTGTCGATGTGACGGGGGAAAGTTATTGTTCAATAATGCATTAGCCTAACAGCATCTTACAAACAAGCGGCCTGCCTGCTTTCAAATTATATCCTGTCACCATGCATTTTTAAAAGCATTGAGACTCTGAGGATACACACAATCAACATGAGAGAGGAACGTACTTCCTGAACCACTTTTTCATTCCCATTTTTGACAACAAAAGACGTGTTTTCCTCTGAAAAGATTTGTGCGGACAGCAACAGAGAGAAGAAGCAGGAAAGGTGAGCAGTCATGCTTGAAACTCTCACAACTGACACAAAAAATAAGATGGAGCTGAACTTTACACTGCTACAGGTACACTACTTTCAGCAGAGTTCTTCAGGTCAGTGTCTGAGGTGGGTCCAGGCTTAAGTTCTCATACTGGTTCTCTGTCTGTCGATCACTGACTGAAAATAGTAGACAAATTTATTTCACAGTCAGAAAAGGTGCCTTCACTTGCTGGAAGTGTTGACTTTAACGGCTTAACTGTCTGAATTCACCACCAAAGCACTCTGACAGAAAAACTGCCACAGACCTTATGGGACCCAACGGAACTCTGGGTAATAACCAGTCGAGATGATCGAATGTGGATGCAGAGTGTTATAGCCACCATTACAGAACTTTTCTCAAGCTGCGATATCTTTGTGATGTAACACTATAAATACGAAGTCCTATGGTATGAATTATACAGTGGTGTTCCTTTTGTTCACAGCAACTGGAAGTTAATCTTCAAACAGTTATCAGATAAGACAATATCTACAATAACATTTTTTCTCCTGATAGTACACCGTGAGATTGTTTACCCTCCCAGATGTGTAGAGGTTGCATGCTTCTGCACTCCTAAACGCTTTGAGGCATGAAAGATAATATAGAGTAAAGGAGTATTTAGGTTAAATATAGCAGAATACACAAAGAGTGTATCTGATCGCCTTGTTCAAAATAATGTTCATTCTTTTCTTTTCTTTTTTCCAAGTCAAGTGTGTACTCTTTGACCTCTAGCTATCCTCACATTGTGCTGTGAAGCTAGAAATTCAGTGCCAAAGCATAAAAAAGTGATCTGAAATATTCAACTACGAACAACTTTCTGGTTCATCAGAGGTTTTCTGGCTTTTTCTGTAAGTGATTGGTTTTCCATTTGCCAAGTCATTTTATTTACTTTCAAGGAAGTTCAAGTGACAGGATTTTGGTCATTTGTAGGGTTGCAAAGGGGCAAAAAAGTTCAGATACATTAAACTGAGGAACTTAAAAGAAAATGAAAGGAAAGCCTGCCAAACTCTCCTGTTACGCTCACAATATGAATATTTTCATCATCATATGTTGTTTTGTTTAGTGGCACAGTGGTTAGCACGTCGGCCTCACAGCAAGAGGGCCTGGGTTTGATTCCCAGCTCGGGCGTTTCTGTGTTGAGTTTGCATGTTCTCCCCGTGCTTGCGTGGGTTTCCTCCGGTTACTCCAGTTTCATCCCACAGTCCAAAAACATGCACAATAGGCTAATTGGCTGTTCCAAATCACCCCTATGTGTGAGTGTTGGTCCTGCGGTGGCCTGACGAGCTGTCCAGGGTGTACCCTGCCCTCGCCCAGAGTTGGCTGAGATGGGCGCCAGCCTCCCCGCGACCCTAATTTGGATTGATCAGTTCAGAAAATGAAGGAATGAATGTTGTTTTGTTGCATAAGCCTGCTTGAAAAGGCTGCATTTGTAGTCCGTTTATGGCTCAAGAATAGGATGTGGATGTGTCCGTTCCAATAAGGCGAGATAACAATAATAACAGCATAAAGGTTATGTATGAAGGCTTGGCACTTGTGCACATAATACTACATTTCATTTACATTCATCAGACAGGCATCTGTTTATTCACATGAATGTGGTGGTAGATACATTTCCACGCACATAATGCACAACACTTCCGCATTCACAGTTTCTTCAACATCAGTCACATCCCACTTTTCGCAGTTTAGTGGTGCTCTGCTGTGTGAGGATTTATCCAGATTTTTTTTTTTCCCCACAAAAAAAGGTTCTATTCAGCATAGAGTGTTTTAATGGGTAGGGAAATGAACTATTCATGCAAATTTTAAAAAGTTTGAGTTTAATTCTTCTTAAGGCTAAGGAATTTTGGAAATATTTCAAGATGGAAATTAAACTGCCCGGGTAAATAACAGATATATTATAGGAAATATATATTCCTATATATAGGAAATAACTGGAAATTTAGGGTAATTTACACAAACTGGATCAAATACGAACATAATTATAAACATTTTGTTTTACAATAAGCAGACATTTCCCAAACAAATTTTCAAACATGATATTTTTAACTATTTATTTATTTATTTATTAATGCACAATACAAGCTAGAAATTCAACTGAATTTGAATTTAATCTGGTTGTTTTAACCAAGATTATTATGCAAGATGTTTTTTTACTAAAATAAAGTTAAGGCTACTGTAGGCTAAAGTAGACAGGTGGATAGGCAGGGTCACCAGATCAGATTACACCAATTACTGTAGGCCCATTCCTGAGGGCAACACATTCATTACCTCCTAGGGGCAATTTCAAACAGCCAATTAGCCAAATGTGCATGTCTTAGGACTGTAGGAGGAACCTAGAGAGGAGAAACCCACATAAGCACAGGGTGGACATGCAAACTCCACACAGAAACGCCCTCGCTGACCTTGTTAATAAGACAATGTCAAAAGGAAAATACAACTGAATCTTAGCACAAAACACATACACATAAATAAGTAGACAGAGCATGCTTTTTTTAAATAAAAAATTATAAACCAGGTATTTCCTAAACACCTAAATTTAACTGTAGTCTGCTGATATGTCTGGAGTTTACAACCTTACTTTACACACGCGTTACAAATTCAACTTAAGAGCATGTTTAATCTGCACTCAGGCCTATGGCAGGTAGCACATAATGATAAACAGTGTGTCAGGAAATTTACTGCTGATCAACTGACTTCATGTAAGAAATCTAATGTCTAAGCTCACTACGGGAGTAGAGAAAGTAAAAAAGCTTATTCAAGTGTCATTTGCACGTAAAACTACATCATAAACCAGTGCATAGCATTCCTTTGAGGATCCTTTCAAAGTCTCAGAAACATCTGACTCTACGTGAGTTCAGCCAGTCTGACCGCTCACCACCGTCATACATTCCTCATCAACCCCGAAGGGTTCACATGTTTCTCATTCATTAATACAAACAGAGCAGATAAAAGAGCCAGGCAGTATTTGTCCACACATTCACTGCTTATTAATGGCTTTTTTAACCTTCTTTCTTTCTTGATTTTCTTTTTCATTACTTTCTTCATTGAAAAGTGTCAATCAACTTATTTCCACACTAACAAAATTCATATTTGCTAAAGAGTATACTTGCTACAAAATTCATACTTGCTACAGGTCTGCATCCACTTACCAATATACTCAAATATGTAGACAACGAAGAAGGGTGTGACCAGATCATTGATGCCCTGTACGTATCCGCTGGCAGGATGTCGGATGGCCCAGATGAACAGAATCCGCTCAAAGATCTGAAGAAAGAGAAATTAAGCCAAAAGGTGAACCATGGTTACAACCACCAAACTCACGTGTGTATATATATATATATGGCTTAAAACCACAAAGAATAAACTTGTGCATACATGCAAAGCTATAGAACTTTGCACAAGGTCACATTTGACTGTTGTTAATTAGACACACAGACAGCATCTCCTCATTTATCCAGCAATCAATTAAAAAAATCAATTAAGCTCATGAAAGTAATTAGCATCACAACATTCAATACAGCAGACGGCAAGGGTGACCAAAAAACAATCTGAAAGCAATGCACACATGCTGCCTTGTGTTTGCTTACATATATGGAGGTTAGTACTAAGAGGGTAGACGGATGAAGATGATAGGAAACATGGATGCCACCTTGAGATATAACATCGTTGATGTCACACTATAAGTGGGGGCGACTTTGCAGTTTGTCCTCAGTGAGTGCATTCATGAAGGTCCAACAGGGTTTTGTTTTGTTTTTTAAATTAGGACACTACACAGCATTTGGATTTAAGAGTAACAGGAGAAAAACTTTACAATGTATTCTGAGTTTATGAAGCTTATTACAGTTATAGTACATATGGTTAAGGGTATCTATTTAACTCTGCCTCAGACTCCTTCCACATGAAGACAGATGTTTTTGAAAATGTTGCAAAACCACCCCCCGTTTTTTTTTTTGTTTTTTTTTTTAGAGGGGGGTGGGCACCCACATTAAAAGTGTGTGTATTGAGATCTTGAAAAGGCAAAAAAAAAAACAAAGACAGACATGGCCAAAGTATACTCCAAAAGAATGATGAATTATAATAAGTATATATACAAGTATATACTACACAGTAACAAAAGATGCATAAACTAAAACTTTTTTTAAAGTGTGACAATCGTCAGGCTTGTTCAATTATGACATCTTTTAAAACTCATTCAATGTTTGCAAAAACGCCATACTGCGTAGCTTTATTTATATTTTTTTGGGATGGCATTTTGCTGAATTTGCATTTCAGAATCAGTGATCATGGCAAACAGTAAGTCACTTTAAAGTATATTATCAAATGTATGATGTGTATAACATAACATCTTACGGATTATGCTGGAGAAGCAACTCTATGCAAAGATGTGCTGCACTGCGAGAGGCTAATGGTGGTCACACCAGATACTGACTGGTTTTCTGACCAACACCATCAGGTTGTATGATAAATAGCTCTCACATTTATCTATCTATTTATTAATTGATTGACTGATTGAAAAGGGGGATGTAGCGATCTTTCCAAAATGTCTAATTTCGTATATTGTATTTTTTATGTGCCTAATACTTTAATACTATTTTATGTATATTTAATATATAAAAAAATATATGACTTAAGAAATAATGAACGAAATTTCATTAAGATTTTTAATTTTCTAATAATCATGAAGACAAACTTTATTTCATTTCGTTTCTGTAGAGAGACACTTCAAAATATTCGCATCTGCCTGCATACAGCAATGTAGCAAAGAGAGAAATAATCATTGGGGGTTGAATACTTTCTGAAGGCACGGTTTACGACAGGAAAATACACATCATTTGTGAACTCCAACACTGTAAAGTTGAGTCCTTAAAGTCAATTTAAATAAAGCTAGATTTTGTTTCTGGTTCTGTTAAATATTTTTACCATCTACACTCCCGGGAGCTGTCGAGTCACGTCGTGGAAATCATCACTTTAACTCTAGATACATACTGTATGCACATAGTGTCTTGTTATACATAAATAATCCAAGCTCCCATTTCTACATGCTTCCTCATTCAGCATGTTTCCTTATTGAACATCTGTTGAGGAAGAAGCTTCTGGTCCTCATTCTCCTGACCGCCCCTGTTTTTTTTTACCACCAACATGCAAAAGCTTTTCTCGAAAATGACTCCAGGAAAGGATGATGCTTGCAGGCTGGTTGAAGTATGTTCACAGCTGCGTCCTTTCTCGCTTACTTACACCTTGCCCTGCATGCCAACAGCACCTCTTTAACTCTCTAGTGAACACTCCAACTGTGAGGATCTCTCAGCTTCACTTTAGCATTCTACATGCTGTGTAACTCTTACACAAGCAGCAAAAACACAGATTAATCGTAAGCTGAATGTGAAGCCTCTGCCGTGTGACCTAAAGAGGTTAGCAGAGGTTATGCTCTGCACTCCAAGCCATTTTTTTTTTAAGCAAGCCAAGGTTAAGTAATGTTTTTCGAATGTTGTTTCTCTTCATCAAGTTATTTGTAAGATGAAGGTCACTGCTAAAGAGCAGCCAGTGTGCTAACATATTGAATTCCAGTTTCATCAGTACAACTCAGATGGATTTATTTATTCGCTTATTTTTGCCTGCTTGGTAGTGGTGGGATTTCCACCTTGTGATTGGCCTTTGCAGAAGAGTAAGTAAAAGCTTACTGTGAATTCTGTGTCTCAAAGGAAAGAGAAATTCAGGGCTCCCGTGTGGCCCCTCGACAAGGTGTGTGACTATCAACATGGAGATCGCAAGTTCAAATTCAGCCATCCTCGCCTGGGAGTCCATCAGAACTAATTGTCCGAGCTCTCATCGTAGGGAGGCATTGCATACACTCCCCGGTCACTCACATCAATCACAAGCTAATCCATGGGCTTCTGTGAGCTCATTCGTACAAAAGAGGAGAATAGGGCTTTCTCTCCGAGTCTGTTAGGCCTCCTCCAAATGCTCATGTGCAGCAGTTCGCAAGGAGGCACGTGCCAGCAGTTTGCAGGGGAAAATAAATGCAAGGTTCCATGTAATCTTCCATAGGGATCACTATGTGGCATCTTGCAGCTTCACTGTTGGTCATCACACTTGCATCTTATCCTCAACTGCTCCTCAGTCACCTTATTTTAAACAAACTTTCACAGAATCTTATTTACATCATACTATTGTACACCACCTAATTTGTTTTTTTTGAGTAAATTTTTTGGGGTGTTTTCCATAGCAAAAGTGGACTTTCACTGCTCCACTAGGGGGTTACCACTGTTAATCCACAACTTCTCCTACATCTGTAAATGGATTTTTACAAAATATATACTTCTATGAAATAATTTTTCCCCCCTGGAAGACTTGTACATTTTTAGATAAATCTGAACCTTGGAATCAGCAAAGGAGGGGAACATACCTCTTGATTTGATGGACAGAAGTGGGAGTGAGTCACACCCGGGGCATGTAAGGAAGTCTCTAGCACGCTGTTTGGTGTTCTGGTCCCAGTGCAAGCAATAAGTTTATTTAGAGCTTGACAGGAACATGACGACCTGAAAGCCGCTCAGCATGAACCAGCCGTCAGTTTGACTTGTCAGACCTCAGAGAGAAAGTGTCTATTTTTTTTTCCTCCCACATTCCCTTTAATTCAAGCAACAAGCAAGCCGCCAATGAAACGGAGGCTTGTGAAATGCGCCTATAATGAAGATAGAGGTGTTTGTTTTGGACGAAAAGAGAGCTGAAGAAAAGTTGCTCAGCACCAGACAGAATAGCTTTGAGAAATAATGATGGAATGAATATAGGAGGAGAATGCTCTTTATGTTATTAAAAAGAAAACATTCATAGACAACTAGCTTTGACAGTTTTCCAAATTAAGGCAGACTGATTTTCAGTTAGCTAACTACTCTGATGCACCAAGGACATTTGTTTCAAACCAGGTCAAGTGTGAAGCTTCTTCTAAAATCAACTGGAGCTTGCTTTATTTTCAACTGTTTTCCAGAATTCATTTGGCTTGCAGATATCAAACAGCTCCGCACAATGAATGAAAACATTAATGTATGCTAAATTTGTGAAGATGTGTTGCATTGCATGAGGCAAATGGTCAAACCAGATACTGACTGGTTTTCAACACTGTTCTATTCACAGAGGGGTTCACATTACACTCACAGTGTTAAACATGTAGTGTTAAACCATTCACACTTGATGAGCGATCTATGAGCAGATGAGTAGCTGCTAAGATCTGATATTAGTCAATGACTAGGAAATCCAGGCTGAAATTATGTACTGATATGAAGTGGGGAAAAAAAATGTGAAATATTATGTATGCCTATACTTTAATCAGAACCTTTCAGACATACAGAGCACACATTAACCAGACAGATTTGCGTGGCCACAGATGCAACCCATATAATATCCCTTTCCTCTTCAATTGCCTTCAAGTTCCCAGAATATCCAAGAATGCACTTCATGCAAACTCAATTAAAGCTCATCTAGACCTAATCAGTGTACGGCTGTATACTTTTTATACAACCGATTCCACATCCCTTCAGTATTAAGAACTGCAAACCAATTTCGATGCCAGTGCAGCTGCTCACTGACCATAATGATAGCATCGCTGAGAGGGCTTTTCCCACATTGTATATGGCACTGCCATTAAAAACATCTTCATTTTATCAGTGTATCCATTGATAACCTCAAACTTCATGGAAATAGGCATCACTATTACCACCGTCATAGAAGACCACGTCCAAATACATGATACGCAACAATGTGACCACAAAAACTGATCTCACAGTGTGCTGAAAAAGCCTATAACTCATCACACAAATTGCAACTGAAACTCTACCACTGCCTGAAGCACAAACTGCAGTTTAAAAGCCAAAAACAGGTGGTGAAAAAAGGTAAATAACCGAGCAGTCAAAAACACTGGGAGTTAAAGGGGAAGGCAACAGAATATTACACTAGTAAAAGAAATACTGCAGCAAAATAGTAACATTGATGTGAAGAAAAGGCTGACATGGCATTTGATTACTAAAATAACTAGATGTCAAACTGAGAAAATAGCTCCACAGGGGAGGCATCCCAGATTTAGTATTATTAATATTATTTTTGTTTTTGAAAATCACGCTGTTCTTTGAATTGTTTGAATACCAGGTGTTTTGCTGCATCAAAGCCGAGCATACAGCATAGAGAGAATGTTTGTCACCTCCAACACCCTTAAGCTAAAAACTCACAAGGTACGGTCCATCAGCACATGGTGTGAGTGGAGCACCAGCCACAATGGCCAATCAACCACAACGCTATTAAATCCATGAAATTGTAATGCAACATTCTGGGAGGGGGAAATTATATGATTCTGAATATACACCAAAGGAGTAATTACCCAAATTTAAAAAGTGTTTCTCGAGATACTGACTGGAATGTTTCGGGTGTGGAGACGCAAAAAAAAAAAGAAAAGAAAGAAAAAAAAAAAAAACAAAAACAGAAATGCATAAGGCCTCCTAGCCCATCACCTGGGATGCCCAATAATGCTGTAAGGACTAAGCTAGAAATTGTTCAATTAAAGTGTATTATATATTTTGTCATGGTCAAATGTCAATTCATCTATTATTTTCCCTTAAAAAAAACAGTATTGACATCAGTGTGAGAAACTGGGCATTTAATGTGTTGAATTTCTTTTGATAGATGTGAAGGACATGATATAAATGAGACAAAAGTAGTCTAGTTAACAAGCAGTACTGAAAACACTTAGCTTCCCTTAACTTTGGTTTCACCAAGGTCTTTAAAATGGTCTATAAAGCTCAGAACACACAGTGCCAATTCACACCTGCTTCTTGTGGGCGGACACATTCCTATGTGAAACCGGCTGTGGCTAATTGCTCAGACCTTAGTACATCAAACAGAATATGTAATCTGTCGCACTTTCCATTTTCCCACCCTTTTCGTATGCTGCCCTCCCACTTTTTGTACGTTTCACCTTCATATGCATATGGATGAGGAGAAGAAGTGCATCTCAGCTCAGAACTGCATGTTTCACTCTGAACAACAGACTTCCCTAGTCAAACCTATGCAGGATGTGACAGGAGTGGAAGGTCTTTGCAACTCCTTTTTTATTTTTATTTTTAAACACACACACACACACACACACACACACACACACACACACACACTTCATCAGCAGGCTCTTTGGAAACATCCCACGCAATTCCACTAAATCCACAAAGTACATTCCGTGTAAACTAACCCACTGTTTAATGAAACACTGAAGCCATAAACTGTGAGAGTGTGTGTGTGTGAGTGAGAGAGAGAGAGAGAGAGAGAGAGAGAGAGAGAGAGAGAGAGAGAGAGAGAGAGAGAGATCTATTGAACTGTACGCAGGATTTAGTTGGTATGTGTGGGTCAAGCGCACACAGAAAAGAGCATCAAGGTGAGTGGACTGAGTGCTGTAGACATCTCACCTCTTGCACAGAAGCTTGTTGAAAGAGAGGAATAAGAGGATTAGTTCTCGGTATGTCAATGTGAATCTGCAGGGAAGAGAACACACAAAAAAAAGAGACACAGGAGCAGAAGCAGGTTAGGACGGATTCCGTACAGCCATTCTAGAGAGACAGGAAAGGGAATCTGGTCGTGGATGGTGTCGCACGACTGGCTGAGAGCTGAAGAATAGAGATTTCACTGGGCATGAACTCATCATCATGTATTTAACCCTTTGAAGTCATCACACCTTTTGATTCAACGCGTAATAGGGTTTGTTGTTGGAGGAATAATCAAGGGTTATTTCCCTATAACTGCATGTCCTGGAGAGTAATATCCTTCTTCTTCCATAGCCAAGATTACAATATTTCACCAACCAAAGTTTCAAGTTATATATTTATTGTTGTGAAATGTCTAGAAGGCAACTTAGTTTTATCACTTACTATGTTATAGCAGCTATAAACACTCATTCCCTCACTAGGCTCTCTTTCCCCACTCGCTTCAATTCAATATTAGATTTCAGTTCACAGTCCTCTGTACTGAACATCTTCCCATAGAGACTCCTTCCAGAAACGCTCAGCAAATGTAACATCTCCTTTCAGAAGCCGTCACTATATCAGTGTTTATACTGCATGGAGTACATCTTTGTTAAATAACACCACAGTGTATAATATACTGAACAACAAAAGAAACACAATACACATGTATATGATCTATGTAGCAAATGAGATCTTGGGAAATATATGAAAATACAGAAAGCGATCTTCAGTTTAAATGGTACATATCCCTGCATCCAGGACAGAATTTAGCAGCAAGTACGCCCCCCTTGAGCTCATATCACAGCAACAACCCCGCATCGCATGTAAACACCCATTTCATACAGACGAAAGCTGTTAGTAAAAGCATCACTCCCATTTTCACACTATTTTCTTTGCTGGTCTGCCCACAGTGGGAAATTCTCACAGACTCTATAGGCGTATTATATGCAAAGCAACATTTGTTACCACTACTTTAGCTATTTTCTTCAAATGATCTAGGTTTTAAAAACCTGCGTTTCCTTTACTGGTCAGTGTACATTTATTATTAGATGGTATGAAATATCAGGGCAGCACGGTGGCTCTGTGATTAGCAAGGTCGCCTCACAGTGAGAAGGTTCTGGGCTCAGATATTAAGGACACTTTTGGGTGGAGATTGCATGTTCTCCCCCTGCTTGCATAGGTTTCCTCAGGGTTCTCCGGTTTCCTTCTACAATCCAAAGACATGCATATAAGATCAACTGGCTGCTCCAATTTGCATGTAGGAGTGAATACGGGTGTGAATGGTCAGTTATGCTGGTGTTAGCCCTGCAATATCCTGGAAACCTATTCAGGGTGTACCCGCCTCTTGTCTGAAGTAGAATGCAATTGGCTCCACCTTCCCCTGCGACCTAAACAAATAATTTGCACAAATAGATGGATGAAGGGATAAATATAATCATGTTAAAATAAACGTATAACCCTCTGACCAATCAGGTTTGCGAATTCACTAGGACTGTGGTATAAAACTGGATATATAACTTTAAAAGTTTTCTTTTTCTTTCTTTGTTATTGTTAAATCAAACACTCCCTTATGTACCATCTTGTTCTGCTGAATAGAAATAACACTATATTTTCGCTAGGTTTGCCTTTTTTTTTTTTTTTTTTTTTAACACTGAAACAAACAAAGGTTGAAACTGCTGACTCAAACACATCAATACATCAGATGTGAAATTGCGTTAAAGACTAAATACAGAGCAATAATCTTAGAAGGAGATAAGCAGAAGGAAAACATGCCATCGGTTCCAGGAATGGCTTTCATTCGAGAAAGACAAACAGCAAAGAAGTGGTAGGAGAGCGGGGGAAACTGTTTTATGTAAATTCTTCTCATTTGAATGAAACTTTTGTGAGCGTCTGATGAAAGGCAAAAAGCCCTTTAAACACACGACAGCACAACAAACACAATTGTTTAGATGTCATTTGTAAGTGTTAATTTAATTTGCCATAGTGGTTTAAATAGTTTGTGAGTAAATATGTGTTAATATCTGAGCACGATTTTGTGTTCTTTGCTTTCTTTCCTTTTCTTTCTTGTGGCTGCTTTGTTACACTGACAAAATCATCACTCATATTTATACAGACTTTTGTAGATAAACAAAAAAAGGAATCCGTATTCAAAGTGCAGCCAAAATCATGCAAAAAGTAAAGAGTCCAGACTTCAAAGGGCTAAATACATACAAAGCTGAGTTGAACCTCTGCCTTGACTCGAAACAAGGAATAACACTAGGTCTAGATACACTGCCTTAACTGACCAATGCGTGATTGAACACTTGAGGCACTGAGGTCTTCAATTCCAGCCTGAGACTCAAGTCAACCATCAGACCAGATCAGACAGACAAGACAGACAGACTGACAGTCAGATAGATACATGGCACTGAGCAGACGATGGCTGAGTGACATGCTGCTGGCAGGAGGCGGACGGTTTTGCATTGGCGTCTCTGTTCCATCCTGCCTCTTACCTCAGTGACTTGTGGCTGGAGCACTAAATGCTCCGGACTCATCCGTGGAACATCTATGTGAATCTGATGGTGCAGAGAGAGACACATATACACACACTACATACATACATATACACCGAAATATGGATTCTACTGTACAAATACTCTGTGAGAGCACATGATATGATGATGAGATTCAAAGACACAGATGTGGACACAGACAAACACACATCAATCATAACATTACATGGAAGGGTGTTACATGGTGTTTATTCCTCTTACACCACAGATAATTGGTCATGACCACAATCTTTAATTTATATATGTCATGCTTTTAAACCATTTATAGCCTTATTTAATAATGTGGAACATCTACCAAACAAAATGGTTCCTTTTGTGACGTGAATTTTGTAACTGTAAACATTCCTGCCTTCACAGGTCTCTCTGAATCCTGAAACTCTTGCACTCTGGAGATCTCTGGGTTACATCTTTACTTCTGACTGGAACAAAACTCTTAGTGGAGACTCATTCAATTATTAAACATACCCAAAATAAAAACTTCACATTATCAACATGAAAAGTCAGAAAACGCAACCCTCCACCAAGCCTAACCTACAACACAGTACCCACTGCTTGGCCTGCAGTAACACCACACTTCACCTTTAAAAAGGAACAATTAACATGGCATTTTCAAAATGATTGCAAGCAGGATATTACTGGCTCTTGTAAATACTAATGTTTATTCGTTATAATACTCCGGTTACTGCGGTATCACATACTAATGCATACGTCCTGCTGCACTCTCATTTCTACAGTGACAGCTCATTCACAGGAACTTGTACGATGGACTCTCCACATGATTGATGTCTAATAATAATGATAAGTGAGAAAATGTGCTGTTATTATTAAAGAAAACAGATAATCTCTGATATGATGATGCTTTCTTATAAGAACACATTTATTCATCATTTATGGAAAAAGGAGCTTCCAATATTAGTGCTTTTATCAATTTTTGAATGTGAATTTTTGAGAACATTTCGCAATTTCTTGGTAATTTTTTTGTCTTTACTTCAAGAGAGGAAACTATATATCATATCTGCTATAAAATTAATGACAATTGGTTTCTGTTTTGATGACATTCCACATCATTAAAATCTAAAATTAAAAAAAAGTAAGTCAGTCAGTAAGTAGGTCAGTCAGTCAGTAAGTAAGCAAGCCTGACCAAACTGCTGTGACGTAAAAGGAATAAGGGCACTCGCATAAGACAATGTCCACCCTGGTGTGCACAACCCCATGATATTTTTGAGTGCTTTCCTATGACATGTTTTGTTGTATGTATTTTTTTATATATCACTTATTTGGCTAGCTCAGGACCCCATCACGAAGGCCCTGTTCAGTTAAACCCCACTGGTTTCTTCTTAGTCAATCCCATAACATCATATTTTGGTTGATATTCTCAATCAAAGTTATTTGTACCTCCTAAAAATTGGAGGCCGAACAATTCTGATGGCCATCAGTTACTCAGTCATGTGGCTACATCCCATTCTCTCCCATTAAAACATGAAAGCCATGCTGAAATCCCACACTCTACTTTTAAATGTGGGCTAAAATTAACAGCTGCATGTGTATTTGTCTTTCTCTCTGCATTCAGCCTTGTAATAGTTAGACATTTTGTAGCCATGAAAAAAGAGCCCCTGCTTCCTATCTTACTGAGTGAGAGGGCGATAACTGCCGTAACAACTGGCTTAACTCCCAGTGGTAGGCCTCACCCCTGCACTCCACAAACAGTGTCTCAGCAGGAAAAGTCAGCTGGGGGCCATTTTCTTATGTGCATTTCTTTTCCGGTGTCAGTAACAGTCAGCGCATGTACAGTTCCCAACAAAACTATGTTTGCTTTTATTTCAGGAACAGAGGGAAGGGCTTCATGCTGCTGAATTGACCCTCCTGTTGTGTGGGGTATTCCGTGATCCCACTGCAGCTGGCGGGCAAACTGCACTTATGTGCTTCATAATGGTTCACTAATCACCCTAACAGCACTTATCCATTTAACACTAGAAACGGATGACTGCATTGTTTGGTAACTACCATATTTATTCATTTATTTAGTTGTTTTCTGAAACCAAACTGATTTGAAATTAAAATGTGCTGTGTGTCATCCTCAATGTTTTTTTTTTTTGTTTGTTTTTGTTTTTTTTTTGTTTTTTTTTTTTGGGAATGCATAAATATGCAATAACTTTCATTTTCAATGACAATACAGAAAAGCAAACTTGATAGTAAGACATGCACAAAAATGATGTGGGCCAAAATTTGGTCTAAATAACAAAACTAATATATTGCGTTAAAATTAAACAAAAGCTGATGGAGTTTTTCAGCAGAGTTGTAGGATTCAAGTCTGGTCTTCATTTGTTTATCCAAATTTGCATAATGTTTGGAAGATGGATTTCTTTCAGGAAAATATATTTGAAATATTTGGTGGGTCCTGTCGCAATCCTGACTTGTCCATATCAAGGACTTTATCCTGACTTGGCTTATGACTCAATCTTGGATCATCTTGGTTTGGTCTTGACTACAGCTTCATGCTACCCTTCCCTTGCCTGGACTCAAATTATGTCCACAGTGGGCACTGGGTAAAGTGCCCCTTTTAATATAAGAGAGACAGAGACAGAGAGAGAAAGAGAGAGAGAGAGAGAGAGAGAGAGAGAGAGAGAGAGAGAGAGAGAGAGAGAGGGAAACAAAACTACTAAAGAGATTTCACTACAGCCAGAGGCAAATGGACTATTATGGATATTATTTTTAGCTCTATCAGTATGGTCTGACTCATTCCCATGGTAAAGACGGGTAACCAGTTTCACATGGTGCTGAAAACAGTGATACGAGGGTACCCTGGGTAATTTGCAGATCCGATTATTGTTACACCATCCGGAGGAAAAACAGCATACGAGTGTGGAACAAAAACACAGCAGCATGTGGAGGCATGTTTTTCCTCCTAGACTGAGAGAAATGCACTTTCTCCCAGTGCTTAAGAAAGAAGAGGAACAGAGGACTGAAGCCTCCCACTGGGGCTGACAAACGGCTGTGGTAACTCGACGCTGCCCTGCTGTCAGCTAACAGGGCCATTTTTTTTTCTTTCTTTCTTTATTTGTCATGAAAAGCCACAATTTTCTGGGAAAGAGAATGGGACGAACAGTTCAGAACATCCTTGACTGTGTGCTTGTATGCGAGAAGACATCAATTAAACAAATTGGGGAAAAAATAGATGGTGGAATGATTTCATGATGCACATCATTCCAAAGTAAAGCTGTCACTACAAACACCACTGTAATTTTAATTTCCATTCCAATTAGATTCACGTACTGAAAGTTAAAATTCAAAATATAATTTTTTTGCTCTTTTGGAGCTGAAATATATTTAATTTTTGGTCAAAAAACCCTTGAGAAAAATGAAAAAAGCAATGTACGGAATCATTTAATTTTATTATCATGATTATTAAATTAGTTTTGTAATTGTGTATAATTCATAAATCGTGTGCCGTCAGGCTAATTACTATAAAGTGCTTAATTTTCAACAGGCACTTGTTTCTTCAGCCTAAATTCTAATCTCATTTCATTTAGCATAGACTGCACTACACTACTGCACTTTATTATACCCAATGTGGTGAGTGTATATAGAGAAAGACAGCTGAAAATGGGTGGATTTGCAGAAAATCCCAGGTAACACAAGAAATTTAACAAATAATAAATAAAAACACATTTCTGAATTAAATATTAGAATTGATTTCATGAGCTTCAGAAAGTTACACTCACCTCTTTTCTTTTTATTGTAGGAATGGATAATGCAGCACTACTGCTAATGTTCACTTTGTCTGTTACTTTATAATATTATGGTTACAAGTCAAACACAAGGCATGTGTTACCTGTCTATATGTGTCCTGGTGATGCTCGTCGTTGCGGGAGTCATAGTACTGCTCAATGAAACCAAAGTACTCCTGCCTCTTTCTCTGCAGCGTGCTAGCTCTGCGCTCAGCATTGGCAGGCAGGTAACCCTAAGAGCAGAAATACACACAGACATGCACACACGCACACACACAAACAGTCCATTATGAGAGGGCAGTAGAAACATCTTTTCTAATCAATCCACTATCAAACCACATTAGCCCCCTGAAGTTTTTGCTGCCTGTGTACTGCACCCGAGCTCAAGCGAGGTCACACTGATTCAGTCCACTGCTGCAACTCCCACTCTGGTTTACTAGATTTAGGTCCAAGTCAATCAGGCTTTCAAAGAGTCAAATTAATGCACTAGTATGCTGCAGTGCCCGCTGCAGCTGCAGTGTTGATGTAACAGATAATAAAAGAGCTCTTAGTGTTTCTATTTCCGATTCCAATACACATCATGATGTGTTCACTGACCCAACAGATGAACGTTGGATTTGAAGCAGTCAATAATTGTATTAAAATGATGTGGTACATGGTCATATATTTATTATCGGAACCTTTATCCTATTCAGGGCAGTGATGAATACAAAGACCGTACAGGCTGTAAACTGGGCATTAGGCAGAAGTGCACTCTCAATGGGATCCAAAGTGATTCTGTATTGTGCAACTTTTCCACATTAGTAGAAAGAAGTGCTTCCAGGACTTACACACACTGGCCTTTAATCCTTCATTAGGATTCACAGGCATATTGGCCTGACCCACAGAGTGGCTTGTGCTACCTGAACTTGCAAGTACAAAAGCCATGGCTGATAGGTGCAGAGGCCACAACTTCTTCCCTGAGACTGGCAGACACAGAGGCCGTATCTACTTCCCTAAGACTGACAGGCACAGAGGCCATATCTCCTTCCGTAAGACTAACAGGCACAGAGGCCATATCTCCTTCCCTGGGGCTGATAGGCCACACCTCATTCACTGGGACTGACAGGCACATAGGGTAAAACCTCCTTAACTGAGACTGACAGGCACAGAGTCCACAACTACTTCCCCAAGACTGACAGGCACAAAGGCGATATATATCCTTCCATAAGACTAACAGGCACAGAGGCCATATCTCCTTCCCTGGGGCTGATAGGCACATAGGCCACACCCCATTCACTGGGACTGACAGGCACATAGGGTAAACCGACTTAACTGGGACTGACAGGTACAGAGGCCACAACTACTTCCCTGGGACTGGCAAAGAGGCCACATCTCCTTCCCTAAGACTGACAGGCACAGAGGCCATATCTCCTTTCCTGGGGCTGATAGGCACATAGACCACACCTCATTCACTGAGATTTACAGGAACGTAGGGTAAACCGCCTTAACTGGGACTGACAAGCACAGAGGCCACAACGCCTTCCTGGAGACTGACGCACAGAGGCCATATCTTCTTTCCTGGGGCTGATAGGCAAATTGGCCACACCTCATTCACTGTGACTGACAAGCACATAGTAAACCGCCTTAACTGGGACTGACAAGCACAGAGGCCACAACTCCTTTCCAAAGACTGACAGGCACAGAGGCCACATCTCCTTCCCTGGGACTGACTGGCATAAAGGCAAAACTTTCTTCCATAGGACTGACAGGCACTGAGGCCACAACCCCTTTCCTGAGACTAACAGGCACAAAGGATACACCTCATTCACTGGGACCGACTGGAACAGAGACCACACCTTATTCCCTGAGACTAACAGGGACAGTGAAGTCATTTTTTAGTGGGACTGACAAGCACAAAATCTCTTTTACTGAGATTGTTAAGCAAAAAGGCCACACCTCATTTACTGAGACTGATAAATACAGAACCTTGTATCTTTTACTGAGACTGACAGGCAGAGAGGGCTGTCTCCTTTACTTGGACTGATGGGCACAGCCACATCTCCATCACTCGCACTGACAGATCCAGAGGCCTTTCTTCTTCAATGGGTCTGATAGGCACAGCAAACATTACTAAAAGTCGCATCTTTTCCCAATTTGTGTCTGCTACATGCTGACCTGAGACATAGCAAACACTGTGGAATTATTGAGACACTGATTAGTCTTCGCACCAGCAAGAAAAATATGGCTGAAGCTCAGTCATTCTGGTCAAGTAAGACATGAACAATGAATTCTTAGTGTTCCTATGTTCAGTGAGCTGATTAGCCAGTCACTATCAGTCACCAATAAAGAGGCAGAAATTGCAGCCTTTTTTATTCCACAGCGAGAGAGAGCATGCAGCAGATGTCTGTGCCCGAAAAAGAAAGTCTCTTGATAAAGTAATTGATTGCATGGAAATCTAGAGCCGTGGAAATCCATTTATCACAGGAGACACCATCCCACGCGTCCATTTTTTACCCCCCACCGCCCGGACAAGATCAGCACCAAGATGTATGTGTGCCAAGCGGCAGTGTTCATGCCAGGGCTATGGGTCATTAGCATATGTACATGTAATTAAGCCTAATTGATAATGCATAATGTTGAGGATTTGGAGCTTTCAATGGGCTCACATAGTAAGGAAGAATGAGCTGCTGATCACCAGGCACATTAAAGGAGACTCTGAGCCAGGAGAGAGAATTTTAAGATGAATGCAGTGGATAGAGAAAGATATTAATTGACATGTCTCATAGAGAACGCGTTCAGGAACGTATAATAAGAAAGAATACTGCCAATAAGGGTCAATTACCATGCAACCCTGATTTAGCACATCTCGCTCTTGAATTTAAAGTATGCAGGGAACTGTTATCAGTTTTGAAAAGCTCTTTTATATTTTGTGGTGCACAGCTTCACTGTAATAACCGTACTTTTAAATAGATAAAAGAGAAGATCTGATGAAAAGAAGAACTGGTAATAACAAGTAAAAGATCCATTAGTTTTTGTTCTATAATAGAGTATCTACAGGAATGTTGTTGAAAAGTGCTTCATTCATTTGTTTTACATCAAGCATTTCAATAGATTTAAAGATCCATGTGATCTACTTGTTCAAGCACAGCTTAAGGCTATGAATCTAGGAAAGATGTGTCCAGCTTATGTTATAAACTGGTTTAACACTTATTCCTGTCTGCTGAGTCAAACATTTTTTATTTGGTTTGGCTTCACATTACATTTAAATAAACTAAACGAAAAGCAAGGAAAGAAACTCTGGCATGAGGGCTAAGGCTGAAAATGTACTTGTAAAACTTTTATTCAGCTCAGAAACATGAGCATGGAAAATGTTAATTACAGATAATTAGATAAACATCTTGCACATTCAAAGTTTAATTTCTCTGTTTGATCATCGTCTGAATTTCCAACGACATCTCATTGCTACACTTCTGTCCTCTCCAGGAAAAAAAGCTTAACGCACATTCATGTCATCGACTAAAGACTAAAAACTGTGAAAGCTCCCTAAGTTTCTTTATTATCGTCATGTACATTGGTGTGACCAACTCGAAGTATAGAGCTGGGCAATAAGCAGACATCTCATTTGTTTTATCAGTGTTGTTGTGAAAATTACAGTTGTATGATGTTGAGTTCTAGGTACAGTATGGGATTGATTGCTCTTGCAACTTTATTCATAAAATGGAATAATACAGTCTGTTTTTCCAATAATAAAAAATAAATAATTTATCACCATCACCATCATCAATTATTACAAGAAGTAGAAAAAGAAGAAGAAGAAGTAGATGAAAGAGAAGAAGAAGAAGTAGAAGAAGACTTGTTTTAGCCTATAAATAAGAGGGTCTATAACAGACATTTTGATTTTTAAATTTTATTTCACTGGGTGGTATTATTTTTTTGTTCGTTTGTTTGTTTGTTTTTAATCACATTAACTATAAGGAACGACTTGGCTTTTAACATCATGTTGTTCTATAGACCCCTAATGCTGATGTAATGAGTGTTCCCTGCCATGATAACAACCCATTTAAAATATAATTATAAAACTTTTTCTAAACAAAAACAACTGTATAACTAAAAACCCTACAAACGTGATCTAGTCACATTTAACCAGTCTGACCTTCTCATCAGAACCTCACTGAAATTGCTGCATATAAGTCCACAATACACCTTCATCACAAGTTCTAATGTCTGTGGCGTAGTATATCTGCCTCACCAAGCAGGAGCTCAGGAGCTTTCGTTTGAAATGGGTTTGTTTGCATCACTGGCACTGGCCAGGCTTTTACTTTTCTGAATGAAATAATCAGTGTTTAAAGGAGAGTTTTTACCCAAATTTAGTTGCTTAAAAGTCATCTAAATATGCCATTAATGTCCAAAATACTTGTTAATATTTGTTAAATAGCCTTTCATCTTGCAGAAGTCTAGAGATTTTGAGCTCAGTATGGAGCGGATGGAAATGGATTGTAACATGTACTTTTTGAAATCTTGATGGGCTGAACAGTTTTCAAAGATTGAGATCACATTGCCAACCCCTAACAAACTTTATATATGAACCAAATCAATGTCTAGTAAACCCAAATTTCATGTATATGAATGACTGTCTTGTTTAAAATCACCAATCATGATATATCGACTATTTTCTTTAAACAATCATGACACCGCCCCTTTAAGTATTACTTTTTTCTTTACTGCTCATTCAATGACCCGATAACTGACCACTCCTTCTGTGATGTGATTTCCTGCATGGTGTTTCAACTGTGAATGGGGGGGGACGACGACAACATTTTACACTCTCATGTCTTCTATTGGTCATGCTTTTAAGGCTTGCAAAATCCTTTTAAAGTTCACATGAACTCAGCGTGAAATGACATTAAACCTTCCCCACCCCCCAGTCTGACAGCAAGGAGGCTGTAAGTCTCAAGTGAAATCGATCGTTCTGTTCTTTGTCTTCTTTAAAACTGCCTTCGAGACGTTGGGCCTGAAAACAGCTTTGTGCGCTACCTGGTACAACAGTAGGAGAGGTTCTGCTGCTCTTAACAGAATCACTGGATTAGATTCGATCCAGAAATAGATGTCTACGGGCTCTTACATTAAAACACATTCCGGGTGTTGATTAAAGTAAATGAGGTGTCGAATATAAAAATCCATGATGATGAATTTTCTAAATCGGCACAATCGATTATGTCTCTCACTCTAGCCCTAATTGGCATAATTTCTATACTAACATTGTATAACATTTTTAGTTCAATACACTGCAAGGCTGTTCATTATCCCAATTTGTACTGACATAATTGCACTATGATACATATGACCAGATCATGTTGCCCAAGTGGACAGTGGTACCTAGTTTCCTTCAATAGGTCCTCAAAAAACAGCCTTATATTCTTCTGTGTAGGAGCAAAATCAATACAATAATACCTTGCAAGCAGAAAAACACACACACACACGCAAGCAAGCACACAGTTCGAGGTAAAGTAAGTGAAGAAGGAAAGCGAGCCAGCTTGCACTGCTCAGGCCAGGTGCAGAAGCACAGCAACAACAGGCAGGTAATAAATGCAGCGTGTCAGTGGAGAGACAGGGAGAGGACACGCTACACGGTTCCCAGCATGCCCGGCGAGCGGCGGGAGGCCTTCATGCTCTAGTGTAATGCTCAGAGTCCCAGGCCAGGCTATGGCTCTGCATCAGGCTCCTCTCCCAGCTGCTCGCTGAGCACGGGCCATTAGTCAGAGGTGTCCAGGCCACATTAGCGAAATGGAAAACACTATTTAATCACCTGCGCAGGTTTGTCCCTTTATTTATTAAAACACAGCATGCAAGCTGCACCAGGACTGTGGAACTTGTGTATAATATTACGCTAAATCGCAGATGATAGGATTACTGCACGCCTTCAAGCATGCACACTTAAATGTCTTCATTAAAACATACGAACCTGTAAAAACAAAGAGCATGTGTAAGTGACTGGCCTTCACGCAAGCGAATTTATCAGCCACATGACATCACACAACTAAACACATACTGCCATTTCAAACGCTGCATGAGTGTTCTTTTTTCTTAAAGCCGTTTTAAGGACGTATCTGTGGTTAAAGTGTCAGGAAAAAAAAGGGACAAGCCATGGGTTACTGTCTGCTTCCTTAAAATTAGTGTCTCTAACAGAAATGAACTCAATCTGCTGACATAAACAAACACACCAAATCATTCTAAGGCCTTTCAATGTTTAATCCATCTTCTTTTATTTGTTTTAGCATAATTACTCAGTAAGGCAGATCCTCCTGGCCTCATTCCCACCTGGTATTAATCTTTATCTCAGCTGATCTGACCGCAAGTGAACACTAGAGACAGTTATCTGTTTAGGACCTATAGTAAAGAGAAGTCTTTACACTACAGCATACAAACACCTATTAAGCAATCCTATGTTTCCAACTTGTGGGGCAAGATGTTGAGGGGAAAAAAAAAAAAAACACACATCACTTTTTTAGTGACATTCTCTTTTTATGGTGACAATTCAGTGGGAATCAGTGTTAATTTTATTCAAGCAAATTTAGCTCAGTCATTATCTACAAAACACTACCCATTATATATATATATATATATAACAGAACTTCCATCATACCTAGCATAGAAATACAGCATTTATAACGACAGAAAGCAATCACTACTACAGATTAAAGGTTTCATGCTGTTAAACATGAAAAGATCTGACTAGTTAGTTTAGTCTGGCTTAGCTAACAGCTTCTATGCTTGTTTCCAAAGTTTGGGTGTTTAGCTGTGCAGTGCCAACATCGCCAAAGGTTTTGGCTTGCATAATTTGCCAAACATTACAGATTTTTGGCAATTAGAATTGAAGATACCTGATAAATCGTGCCAGATATGATAATCTGTCTCCCCTGTCTCAGACATTGCTGCTGATGATGAAAAATTAAGCAAATGAAGTCCAGACATTTGTCAGGAAGCGGCTTTCATTTGTTTGGCTTCTCAAATTTTAAATGTTTTAAATGTAGTAGTATTTTAGTAGTCTGTAATGGTGAACAAAAAAAGCCTCAAGCAGTTTAAATTAATTCTACTAAAAAAATTATAGTGTTACCATGAACCCGTTCTCAAGCATATAACAAGAGAAGGTGTAGTTCCTTACGTTCCACCTCTGGCAACAAGAGTACATCACCAAGGATATCTGGGACATTGAAAGGAGAAAAGAGCGAGGAAAGAATGAAGTTTATGGTTTGTTCTGGCCACAGAGGTGCTCGCATAATGAAGCAGAGAGATACTCTGAGCAGGCAAGGTTAATGGAATGTTTACAGCAGGTCAACCAGGGTGAAAAATTCATCCATGTTTTATTGGGTTCCAACTGACTTTTACAGAACAGCCAAGACAACGACCTTTGAGAGAAAGAAAAAAAAAAAATAAATAAAAAAAAAAAAAAAAAAAAAATTAAGCAAAGACAGAAAGAAAATAAAACCATGATCAAGTGCAGGCTCTTGGTGACAGGCTGCAGAAGCACTGGTGATTTCCCCTGCCATCTCTACTCTCCTAGGAAACTCTGGACCTGCCAAGTGCTAAATGCTGAACTACAGTAAACAGCCAGTTGTTTCTTTTTTTTCCTCTCTCTCTCTCTCTTTCTTTGCCCTTCCTGAAAAAATGGTTTAGAGAATCAATTTCAGGAGTAAATGAAATCTTTATTTTTCGAGCAAGGAACTGACAAAACAAAAATGATTTCTACTTAGGGGAGCACTTGAGCAGGTTCCTGTGGAAGACGAGCGACAGGGGGGGATGTGGGATGTGGGGGATGTGAAGATGGGCGGGGGAGGGTTGTGGTTTGTGTGCAGTCAGCAGGACAGGGAATCGATTGTACATTAAAGGAACGGTTCAAACGGTGACACCACCTTCTGCCACCTTCACCGAGATCCCCAACCGTCCAGCCGTCCGTCAACCATTACTCTTGTTAAAGGATGATTTCCAGCTGTTTGAGATCGGCCCTGTCTTCACACGCCAACGCCAAGCGTGGACAGGGGCTAGGACAAATGAAGTCACATCACAGACCACACTGGGTTCAATAGCACGGATCGATGGGATTTGATTGAGTGGGAGGAACAGCCTTGGGTGCTAGTCAAAATGACAGATGAACACCCCATAGGCAAATGAAGGTCAAGCAGGTGAACTGGATGTTTGTGCATGTGTGTGCATGTGTGTGTGTGTGTGTGTGTGTGTGTGTGTGTATATATATTAGGGATGTGAATCTAACAACAGGTTACGATTCAATTCGATTCCGATTTTTGGGATGACTAATCAATTCAGAATCGATTCTTGATTCAAACCGATGTTTGATTCATAACCATTACAAACAAAGGGAGCCAATTTCACAAGTAACTACATTCTTCTATAAGCTACGGAACAAATCTTCTATAAGAAAGAAAGAAATGATATTACTAGATAGCTGGATTTGTAGATGTACTGATCCGCTTTGCTCGTTCAGAGTTGGTTGGGAGTTTAGTGAAGTGATGTGTTGGTCGTGCCTGCTGCTCCGGTTCTTTTAGCTCCGGGTGATGGCGTAAGATGTGGGTTCGGGGATTTGAAGTGTTCCCGAGATATTTGACTTTTATTTTGCGCACTGCATATGTCATGTCAAGCTCCTTCTTACCCGGAAAATGTAAAATCCGAAGTGCAAGCATGTGCCTTCAGCGAAGACGGCGCTGGCTGTATTTCTTTTTCCTCATGCATGTCAAAGCTACCCGCCACTCACTGGAACAATTCAGTACGGAGGCCGCGTCTGGACAAATGGTACGTGTTGTGAGTAAGGTTGGAAATGCTCGAAAAAACGTGTTCTTAAGAATCGATTCTTGAAAATTTGAATCGATTCAGAATGCTCATAAATAAGAATCGCGATTCAGACGTGAATCGATTTTTTCCGGCACCCCTAATGTTAACATATATCAGTAAGAAGTTAGCATGGCTGTCTGTGTAATCTGGTGTCAGTAATCCAGTCTTTACTAACAGTGAAGTAACTCAGAGCTGTTGGAGATTTAAGTTTATTATCTGTTCTTATTTATTTTACACACCGCTATGTGCAGTTCTACATGTTTGTGCTCTGTTTGATTGTAACACTCAGCACAATGTGTACACGATAGCTGTTTGTGCTAATGCTACATGTTCATATGGAATAACTCTGATTAGTTCAGGTATGAGTGTGGATCTCAGGATAATAACATGCAGTAAACTGCAATTAACACTGTCAAGAGCAGAATATAAACACAAGCAATTATACAGACAACTTTTAAATAGAAATATAAAATAGAAATATAAACTCTGAACACCTGTGAATGAAAACTGAACACTGGTATGTACACTGAAGGCACTATAAGATGAAATAAATAAACAGCAGCAGCAGAGTGGATATAAACTAGAATGTAAATGTTAGTAAAGTGCGGCAGTGTAAGACAGTCATAGAGTTTGAGGATTCAATGTCCTTGTACAGAAAACTGATGTCAATGTGAGAGTCAGCGGGGGCGGGGGAGTGTGTGTGAGCGAGTGAGTATATGTGTGTGTGACTGCGAGGGGGTGGAGAGTGAAGGGGTGATGGCTTTCACAGCTCTGAGTCTGGTATATAAGTGATATTAAACTAAGTACAGCTGTGTATCCATTACGTCTACTACGTCAAAATTAAGGCCTTTGAAAAAAAACACACCAGTGGAAAAAAAAAAGCAGGCCAAAATGGTAATTAGGTTATTTAGATTCCCATATCTTTCCTGGATTCACTGCTCCATCAGGCTTTAGTGCACACCGGTGGATGGCGCTCAGATACGTACTTACGTGCGTCTTTTCCTACTTAGTGTCAACATAGGAAACTTTAAATGACTCTCTTTTCATTAGACTACGGCTCACTACACATCAGCTTTTAGGCTTGATGAGAGCACTAGATTAGCAAAACAAATAAATAAAATAAAAAAAACCACAAGTAGACACATTAACTGAAGTGTATTCCCGCAGCGCAGTGGTTTGTCCCCCCCACTCTAACATGGGGGGCAGGTTCCCTCTGTCAATCACGTGACTGACACCCGGGTTACTGACTATGAGATACTACAAATACTGGAGATAACAGAGGGAGTACGCTTACTAGATTTTACTTATTTGACCTATTTCAAGTTGTCAATATAAACAAACCGCGGTCATTTTTTAAAAATCCGACGGAAAAGTGCAAAATGGCAGGGAACTGCCTCAAAATCCTATTTTATCCGACAATTTTGTTTAAATCCGACAAAAGTCGGAAAATCCGGCTGGTTACAGACACTGGTTGTATTACGGCCGTTTATTTACTGGAAATAAATGCTTGTAGGCAGCATCTAAATATTTATATTATTCTCAGTTTAGATAGAAATCCAGGATGAATTTACAGAACTGAAAAATCCTGACGGTAGCTGGTGAGAACAAACTGGATTTTTTTTTTTAGCAGTGGAGGTAATAACCTGTCCATCTAATAAAGTTTCCTTTAACTTGTTGTACATTAACATTAAACAGTGAGGCTGGAATAGGAACTCAGAATACTTTTTCTCGCTAAACCCAGAATATTAAATCTGAAATAATACGTTATTATCTACCTTACTGAAATCCGCGCCCCAACCCAAGCTGACTGTCCTTTTTATATTTATATATTAGACCTGTCAGAATCAATTGAAATATTACACCAAAATCTGGGGAAAGACTGTTTTTAATGCTTTTGATTCTGAAAACCTTGAAAATAAGTCATTAGAAAATTGCTGTACAAATCTGAGCAATTGCTCTACAAAAAAATGATGCACATTTCGAATCCCGGAATTGGCTGGAACTTGAAGTTTAATTTCAGTGTCATTTTATTCGTATAGAACTGTTAACAATAGTCATTAATCAGTGCTACACAAATCAGCATGCAGATTTAGATCCTTCACAAGAAAGACAAGGGTGATGGGAAAAACTCCAAGGAAGAATCCTGACTGGGAAGGGAACGCGTCCTCCCGTCGGAGACACCCGAAAGTGACATTATAAATCAGTCCTCTTTCACAACTGTACAGAGTATTTAAAGAAACGAAACACCGTCCACCACGATGCATTACTATCCATCGCTAGAATACATTCCTTTTACAGCAGCTTGAAGTGATTTATTCCTCTTATACTTTATATTTGCCAAAGATTACCAGTTTTAATTTATTAATAAAGAAAATTCAGACCTTTTAATACTTTATAGTTACTTTTAATGACATGGACATGGAGCATCTATGAGACAAGTCCGCATAAAGCTATATATGCCTGGCTACAGCAGTGAAACGAAGCAGAAATCCAGCATCTGACTCCAGCATTGTGTTGATCAGTGCACCATTGCTGTGTTGCGTTCCTGTATCTGAGTTGATTTGTTAGGAGACGTAGATAAGAGCAGCGATACTAGTTGAGCGACTATCAATCAGAGCTTAAAGACACCGTTGACTGGCAGATGTTTACATATGCTGAGTTTGCCATATTTTTTCCATGTGAAAACCATTAACATGAGTCCCGCTCACATCAACATGGAAGAGTAGCTTATTATACCTGTGTGTAAATATCCTGCGCTTTATGACTCCGCACAGAAACTTTACAAGGATAATCATCTGATACGTGATGCCTGGGTCCACGTTTCTAAAACGTTTCTAAAAGTTTATATTTATATGTTTACTTAGAGCTGCGCGAAATGTACATTATGTGGGTTGGGTAGTAACTCAAGCACATGGGCTTGAAAAAAGAATAAAAAACTACTGAAAGTGTACTCTGTAAAATTAAGCCCCTGAACAATTCTATGCTTCTCCCCGTGATGACACCGGGCTTGTATCATCGGGTGAACCCAGCAGGAGCAGTGATGTCGTGGTGTACTTTCTCAAATAGAGAGCAGACATGGCGAGGAGATCTAACTGTTCCCGGTTTAGATGCGCAAGGGTCTCCGTTCTATACTCGCTGTGTGATGATAAGAATAACGATAATAAACTATATATGATAATAATGTGAGTTAAAATAAACTCAAACAATATAATAATAAAAAGCTTTGATGGACCTGCGGTAGGGAAGCACTGTGGTGCTCACAGTTTAATTCGGAAAGATTATGAAGCAGGAAACACACGACAGAGTTACCTAGGCAACGAGAGCTGAGAGGTAAAGCGATTCGCCTCTCTTGTCAGGTGATGTCACATGCTGCTTGTCACATATTGCTTCCTCTGTGAACGTGGTTTCACAAACACTAATTTAAAAAATAGACCGCAGGGGTCCAAAGCTCCCGCTACCCAGGAATGTGTATTATGAAGTCCAGCTGCACCGTTAATTATGCGCGGATTTTGGCGTGCACCAATCCCAGGCGAGGTACTTGTAAGACAAACCCGTATACCAAATTTTAGCAAAATCCGAGCAAACATTCCTAAGGTATTGTCCGGAAACCAAAGTATGACAGACGACCGGACAAATAAATAAACAACAAATTATAACTAATATGTAGAAGCTCAAATTTGGGGTTGTTATTCTAGTTATTATTAAATAATAAATAGCATGATCTTAATAAGCTATAGATCCATGTACACTTGTAGTTGTAGAGACACCACCCCCTACACATCACCAGCTGGAACCTTCCCAGGGGGCTTTCATACATGTAGCAGTAGCCAGTGCAGTCCACCAGCAGCTTTTTTCCAAGATTCAATAGATATGTTGAATAATAAATAAAAGTAATAAGATCCTTGTATTTGTATAATAGCGCCTAATGTTAGGTTACGTTACCTGAATGACATGTTTATGCTAATACTGCTAATATCATTAATACTGTCATGACATTAGTTACTATGTCATTAGTGGAGAAATTCCAATTTAAAAACGTCCCTCTTGTGAGTCTTTGGACACACAATCATTCATTCATTCATTTGGGTCACGGAGCGACTGGCGCCCATCTCAGCCGACACTGGGCGAGGGCAGAGTACACCCTGGACAGCTCACCAGACCATCGCAGGGCAGAAACACGCTGACAGATATGTAGCTACTCTTGACGAAAATCAGCAATGGTTCTTTTACATTCCTTTCACCACAGACAGTGAGAGACATGGCCGGCCTTTGATAACCCAGTTAGCTGCACTGGGGGTGGACACACTTGCACATTGAAGATGAAGTGGAACTTCTACTTATTTAAACATACGATTCAGCTAACTAGTGGCTTGCTAAACTGACTGAATAACTTACCAGGGCCGAGTGCGCACTCGTGGACTGCGGACAGACTCACACACACAACTCGGCTCATCACAGTACCTTCCGCGTAGCTCACACAAAAGCTACTAAATGCAGCTTGTCATGTTAAGGAAAAACGAAAAAAGCACAAAGTTCTCTGTCCTGAAAATTTTCCCATAGAGGAAACATATGATGTGTTTTGTGGGAATTTTACCGTGCATGATGTAAGCAAGACGACCCTGGCAAAGAAGCAAAAACTTCACAATGAGGCAACTAAGACCTAACATTGAACCTTGAACTGTAGTAGTGTCACTCGTGTAATCTTACATAAAGTATAACAACACTTTGAGTAGTTATGTTATTAAACAACACAGTTTACTGGGCTGTACATTTGTTAATATGTAAATGCTAGCCTACTTACATTAAGCAAAACGCCAAATGTCGTCTGGGCAACATTACATATTATGATCCACAGTGCTTCGTTAAGTCGTCACGGACCAACTGTAAGATGCTGTCAGACTGCGTATCAACTAATTCACAGCTCGAAGTTCATCCAGCTTTTGGTATACAAGATGAAGCCAATAACAATGCTTGCTCTCTCTCTCTCTCTGTTGTGTGTATGTGTGTATATACATATATATACACACACACATATACAAATTAAAGAGTCTGTAGATTAATCATCAAGAAAACCGGTACCTGGTTGTCAAAGTTGAATGTAATGTTTCATCTGATGTCCTCAGCTCATGATACACTCAGTGCCATTGTTTTTCCCACCTTCTCAGCTACTGAATGTCTTCAAGACACATCACTCTGATGAGATTCACACCTTCAAAACAATCAGAAAGACATGTGAGCTCATGTGTGCAGAAGTGTGCGGACAGCGGTTTTCCTCATGGAGTGAGATGGAAGTGTGTGCCTTGGAGGAAGCACATAACAGCCTTTCCCCTTCTTGGTTGGTAAATGTATTATGAAGAGATGACCCTGATGGGTGGGAAAAGGACATGGATAAATTAGGAGGAAATTCAAGATGATCCCAGAACCACGGCTGCATCGGGTAACGAAACGAATACAGAATTCTGACATCAATATCGTATAAAAACTCTATCTCTAATGTTCTCTTTTCATAGCGGAGGGAAATTTGCAGCGTTGTGCTTCATCCGTACTGGATGTATTAGAGAACAGACCTCAATGGACATCAACGGAATCGGCCAGAACGTCTTTCTGAAACCATTTGTTTACTCCAGTATGTGTGTGTTAATGACCTCTGCACCGGGTTCCATGATACAAGGTGACCCAATAAAACCTCACACATTTCAAAAGTAAAAAAAAAAAAAAAAAAGATTAAAAGATAATGCATATAATAAATTGATTATCTTTAAAGTTTTTTTTTTTGTTTTGTTTGATTCATCACTGAAAAGTAGGATTTTTGGGGGAGGGTCACCCTGTATTCAAAAACATTGCCATCTTTTTTATTTCTCTTGAAATCGTACCCCTTCTGCTGTTTATTAACACTTGATCTCAATGCGCAAGATCGTTCCTCCGGTCACGCCATCTCGCTATTGTTATTGTGAACAGATACAGAACCAAAACTTTCTCTCTCTCATTCACGTACCACTGAGAGAACGTGCTTTGCGTGTGAAATGGACAAAAGAAATAAAGCAGAAAACATCCACAAATATTAAAGAATGAGATAAATATCATATTCCTGACAGACACTTCCCGCATCTGCAATACCACACATCCAAACAAACATCTCAAACAGTTAAGCCATTTTTAATTTGCATTCAGAAGATCAGCCGCTGTTCATAATTCTTCAAAAAATTCGAAATTAAAAGCCCCCTCCTGTACTTCTTGTTTGAAGTTCTTTCATTCATTCATTTTCTGAAGCGCTTAATCCTAATTGGGGTCGCAGGGAGGCTGGCGCCCATTTCAGCCGACTCTGGGCAAGGGCAGAGTACATCCTGAACAGCTCGCCAGGCCATCGCTTGACATTATACATTTTTTAAATGTCTGTCATATTGTTTCAGTTTCAAATGTCAATAAGTCAAAGCAAAGCCCTCCTTGACTTCGCTTTCAAAAATCAGAACAGTCTCAACTTATCAAGATGCTTATGAACTCACACTGCCGTCCCAAATCGCCCCTAGGTGTGGATGGGAGTGTGAATGGTTGTGTGCGCTTGCTGTCCAGTGTGGCACCCACGTCGGCTGAGATAGGCTCCAGCCTCCCCACAACCATAATAGAATTTAGAAGCTCAGCCAATGAGCGAACGAGAGAGTGAATTCAGGGCGGCACAGGGGCATAGCGGTTGGCATGTCCGCCTCACAGCAAGAAGGTCCCGAGTTCGAGTCCCATGCTCGCCGAGGGCGTTTCCGTGTGCAATTCGCAAGTTCTCCCCATGCTCGCATGTGGGTTTATCCCGGGTACTCCGGTTTCCTCCAGCAGCCCAAAAACATGCACACTAGGCTAACCGGTGGTTTTATATTAACCGCTGGTGTAGATGTAACCGTGAATGGTTGTGTATGTGTTGTGTATGTGTGCCAGCCCTGTGATGATCTGGCAGGCTGTTGAGGGTGTACCACGTCTTCGCCCAGAGTCGGCTGAGACAGGCTCCAGCCTCCCCGAGACCCTAGCAGGATTATCGGCGAACGAGTGAGCGAATAAGAAACTTGTGTGTTATCTATGTGTAAAACTAAACCACGCGCAGTTTCATCCTATACACAAGATCACACAGATTTCTTGAAAATAAAAATAGGCGCTCTTATTTTGTAATTCGTTTATAGGACTTCATTAGGGCAAAATAAAAGCTCTCCACAATATCAGCTAAACTGAACCACTTTTTTCCTCAGTAATGTGAATTATGTGACTTATATTATTAATTCTCATGTTAATTTACATACCAATGTTTGGTCAGTCTACCTATTCATCCACACAGAAGGGTTTGGTATGAATAATAAAAGTAGGTAATGGATGAAAAGGGAAATCTGTGGTATCGCCCAGCCTGAGTGATGAGATGAATCAGTCTGTCATGACTCACTGACACGATACCGAGTTGTAGTTAGCTTAGCAAAAGTCAAAATATTAATATATGACTTCGGAGTTTCGCAACAGGAACCCACGTGCCAAGTAAAAGCAACTTTTCCTTTTGTTAAACACTATTTAAAGAAGATTTTTGGAAAATAATAATTAAAAAAAAGTGTGAACGCCTAGTGTTAGAGAAAGCCCTGAATAATGTTAGCATGCTAGCTCCACTGGCTTTACCACACACTGATTCTCTACAGTAGTAAAAACACCAAACGTTAATTAAACTCGAGCTCGCGGCTCTACACGACTGTAATCCTCCTCATATTCAAACACACACCTACACACACCTTTATAACACACTGGCACGAAAGAAAGATAAACACACCTGTTTTGTTTTTTTTTTTTGGTCCCTGAAAACACTATCACGAACAGATCAATAGGACTGTGTTGTTGCTTCTTGCAGCTCTGCTAAATTTGACACAAACCCATTTTAACTTCCGGCAAAAATCCTTCGACGCACGCGAGCCGTCCAGCCAATCGGACGTGTACGGCTGGTGCAGGCGCGATGCATTGTGGGTGATGTGGTTTTTAACTCTAAATGCGTATTGTTTTAAAACTCTCAGTTGCGACGGGAAAGTCGTCAGAGGTTCAGCTTTCTAACCATGATTTTATGAGTGAACTTGTGTTAAACATCAAGGGGTGTAACATGGCACAGTTGAACACAATCAATGTAAAATAATAATAATAATAAAATAATAATAATATTAATAATGATAATAATAATAATACAATAATAATACTACTAATAATAATAGTAATAATAATAATAATACAATAATAATAATAATAATGATTTTCATAAAAGTAATGATAATAATAATAAAATAATAATAATATTAATAATGATAATAATACAATAATAATAATAATAATGATTTTGATGATAGTAATAATAATAATAAAATAATAATAATATTAATAATGATAATAATAATACAATAATAATAATAATAATGATTATGATGATAATAATGATAATATTAAAATAATAATAATAATGATAATAATAATGATGATGATGATGATGATAATAATGATAATAATAATAAAATAATAATAATAATAGTAATAATAATGATGATGATAAAAATAATTATAATAAAATAATAATAATAATAATAATAATAATAATGATGATGATGATGATAATAATAAAATAATATTAATAATAATAGTAATAATAAAAATAATAATGATGATGATGATGATGATGATAATAATAAAATAATAATAATAATAATAATAAAATAAAGATGATGATGATGATAATAATAATAATGATAATAATAATAATAATAATAATAAAATAATAATGATGATGATAATAATAATAAAATAAGGATGATGATAATAATAATAATAATGACAATAATAATAACAAAAAAATATAATATTTCACTCATTAATTAATGTTCTAAGCCGCTTTATCCTGATTAGGGTCGTGGGGAGGCTGGTGCCTATCTCAGCCGACTCTGGGCGAGGGTGGGGTACACCCTGAACAGCTTGCCAGACCACTGCAGGGCCAACACTCACACAACCATTCACACTCACGCTCACACCTAGGGGCAATTTGGAACAGCCAGTCAGCCTACTGTGCATGTTTTTGGGGAAACCAGAGAACCCAGAGGAAACCCTGGTGAGCCCGGGAATCGATCCCTGGCCTTCTCGCTGTGAGGCGGACGTGCTTACCACCGCTTCACTGTGCCACCCATATTATAATAATAGTAATAATAACAAATTGCCCTTAGGTGTGAGTGTAAATATGAATGGTTGTGTCAGTGTTGGCACTGTGATGATCTGGCGAGCTGTTCACGGCGTACCCCGCCTTTCATCCATTATTGGCTAAGAGAGGTACAGCCTCCCCGCGACTCTAGTAGTAGGATTAAGTGGTTCAGCAAATGATGATATTGTTGGAGACAACACACACACAAACACAACCATTCACAATCACACTCACATCCAGAGGCAATTTAAAATAGCCAATCAGCCCAGTGTGCATGTCACTGGCCTGTGCAAGGAAGCCAGAGTACCCAGAGGAAACCCACACAAGCATGGGAAGAACATGCAAATTTCACACAGAAATGTCCAAGTCCGGGACTTGAAGACAGGACCTTCTTGCTGTGAGGTGGATGTGCTGAGCACTTCGCCACCATCCCACCTGGTAATAATAATAATAATAATAATAATAGTAATAGTAATTACAGGTGAAAAAAAAATCAAATATGGTGCCAGAATATGGAAGCCCATTTTCACCACTACAGTAAGAAAAATCAGCTTGTAAGTCATAATTACAACTAATTATGACTTACAAGTAGATTTTTCTTACTGTAGTGAGTTAGTAAGTAATGAGTGTGAAATGCTAAGTCATAATCATGACTTGGCATTTCATTAATATGTCATTTAATCTCACAATTATGACTTATTATCTCATAATTATGACTTAGAAGACAACTTCTTTTCTTCTAGTGGTGGAAAAACAGCTTTCATGGAAACCTAACCAAAAAAAAGAGGAAAAAAAAATTGGTGCGGAATTGCGCATTGCGGAATCTGCATTTCATCTTGAACATCATCTAAAGCTTAGTGTTTATTTTACACAGAGGTCACGGCATTCAGGAATCTCTCACAGCCTCAAGAAATTTAAAAAACATGTAACTCTTGTCCTATTATAACTTCATGAACTCCTTCTTATGGTGTGAGCCTCAATCGTCTTAGTGTTCATAGCTACAATTAAAGTTGTGGAACATCCACAAGACAAGATTGTTCCTACCAAGTTACCAAAAGGAAAAATTAAGTAGAACACAGACACAAACAATCATCCACATCTACAGTATGGGCAATTGAGGGGAGCCAGTTGACCTAGTGTTGATGTCTGGACTGTGGGAGAAAACCGGAGTCCCTGAAGGAACCCCCGCAAGCACCTAGAGAAAATGCAAACCCTGCACAAAAAAGCTCTTGTCAGCCACGAGATTCAAACCTAGAACCTTCGTGCTATATATCAGAATCAATAATTCACAGATCAAATTTGAGATATGATCTGAAAAATGCTATTTTATACCAGCCTTCGCAAATGCATAAAGGTTTTCTCTCAAATTCATACTTTTAATACTGTTCAAACCCTTCAACAAGAGACTCTAAGGCAGCTCCAAGTGATACAACAACAAAAACTAATAACAACATCTATTTATAGCGGTACTGTGCAGCAGTGGAAAACATTGCTGCCTTACTGTTCCAGTGTCCCCAGTTTGATCGTGAGCTTGGTTACTGCCTGCAAGATTGGATTTAACTCCCCGAAACGCCTATATGTGGAAAATAAATTGCCTTTAGGTGTGTGTGGGTGTGTGTGGGGTCCCTGAGGTCTCTGACCAGGCTCATGCCCTTACTGAAAATAAGGAAAGACCTAAATACAGCTATGGAAAAATATTAATAGACCATTTTATTAGTTTGCTTGTTTCAAGTTCATGTTTATTTGTTATGATGGAATAAATAATTTTTTAGAGTAGGGTGTGGTACAAGTAATAAACCAGTTGATTTTGAAGGAGATCTGTGCATTTGATCATATTGAAAAAAATCCATCCAATATGGTCAATAAATGCAAATATTGTTTGAATGATTGTTCATTAGACAACCACTAGGGGGAGACATTGCCCCTCAGCTATAATCAGCTAACTTATCAACGTAAACCGTTTGTGCCTGACGGAGGTACCTTACACTCTATCAGTGCCCCTCTAATTTAGGGCTGTATTCACAGTCTGAACTGCAAGCAGGGCAGAAAGGCTGAGAATTAAAGGAAAAAAAAAAAAAAAAAGGTCAAAACACTGAAAAAGAAAGCATTTTTCTTTATTTGTTACAGTGACATATCATTTAATACATAAAATATGCTACAGTGAAAAGGTGAACACATCCCTTAAAAATACATGTAGGCTAATAATGCGGAGAAAATGGATGTGCTTTCTAAATGACACTGTGCAAATTATCATAAAAACTAAATCCATAGACATTGCGTACTAGAGCTCCCACTGATGAATGAAATACTATATCTTTTTTAAATATTAGTTTTGTGAGTATCAAGTGCTGAACTAAAAATGAACAATAAAATAAAACACTGCCTTACCTTCCACTACAAATTTAAGAACTTTGAATTTCTTTTCCCTAAAAATGGTCAGTCATAAGGGTTCCAACAATAGAACTTTACACGTATAAGTCATTTATAAATAAACTCAATAAAGAGACATATGAAATGATAACACAGTTTAATCAGCAAAATAACATCTTTTTGTGCTGCATGTAAATGCCTCAAGCTAACCAGCATCCCTGTGATTGAATGACTGAAATCAAATGTTGTGGAATGAAGCAAAACATGAAGTCAATCTAGGTAAACAATTGAGGATATTTCTGAAGAGAAACAGTTGGAACTCGGGAAGTCCAGCCCACTGAATAAAAGAATGTCTTCTCCATACAGATGTAAGGCCTGTCACAATTAATACACATGATCTAAACATGAGATTATCAGACCTGCGAAGGCCTGGTGTGTCATTTAAGGCAAAGGTTCCCAACCCTGGTCCTGGAGGACCCCCCCATCCTGAACATTTTTGTGTTTTTCCTGCTCTGTCACACCCATTTCAAGTCATAGAGAGGTGTTAATTAGATCATTAGTTCTATCAGGTGTGTTGGAACAAGAATAATACTAAAATGTGCAAGGCAAGGGGTTATCCAGGACCAGGGTGGGGAACCGCTGATCTAGGCCGTATTCATTTGACTAATCAGTCGAATAGTAAATATGTAATAAAACACTTGCGATAGGAAATACTCAGCAATGTGGTTTGGTAACGTGGCCCGGTAGAGATGTACGCTTACTGTGTCCACAAAGCAACTAATTATTATTTTACTCTTTTCTATAACAGAACCTGTAAACTTTTTTATTCCTCTTGTACTACAGGAATTTGTCAACAATTATACATATTATACATTTAAAAGTTTATAATTACATAAAAAAATCCACCAACCTCTTTTTTTCTCTTACTCACTCATTTCCTGAAATGCTTAATCCTAGAAGGGTCACGGGGAGGCTGGAGCCTATCTCAGCCAACACTGGATGAAGGCGGGGTACACCCTGAACAGCTTGCCAATCCATCACAGAGCAACACACACACACACACACAACCATTCACACTCACACCTAGGGGCAATTTGGAACAGCCAATAAGTCTGATGTGCATGTCTTTGGACTGTTGGAGGAAACTGGAGTAACCAGACGAAACCCACGCAAGCACATGGAGAACATGTAAGCTCCTCACAGAGACGCCTGAGCCGAACACAGGACATAAAACTTAAACGGAACATAAAACGGACTTGCTAACCACTACGCCACTGTGCCGCCCTCTTTATTAACTTTACTTAATAAATTTAATAAATCTATAAGTTTATTAACAGACTTAGGATGTTAGCTGCATCCTTCATAAAAGCCCCTCTGAATAAGTTGTTTCTACACTAATAGGAAAAATTAGATATTAGAATTTAATTACAGCTAGAGCTGCTGTCAGAGCTGCTTTTATAGAAAATGAATGAACACTCCTTGGGTCAGAATGGAGAATTCAACAAAGCTGTGGATAAAAAAAAAACTCACCTTACACACCTTATTATTCTTAATTATTTTAATATTCTACTCAAACTGCTGCATCATTATTAGTATTCTCGATCAAAGGCTTTAAACCATAAACACAGTTTTGTTGTGTGATATTTAGTGATAATTAATTGACTATTGGTAAAATGTGTAGAGATTTGTGATTAGCATAGAATAATAGATTATTAATTTCTACAAATTTTGCTAACGTACCTTCTTGTGAATCTCAGTAACAGGTTTTCTCCCTCTCTCACACACACACACACACACACACACACACACACACACACACACACACACACACACACACACACACA
>JAQMYF010000024.1:17506216-17529845 GCA_030014195.1 Neosilurus mollespiculum
GCTGAGATGGGCGCCAGCCTCCCCGCGACCCTAATTAGGATTAAGCGGTTCAGAAAATGAATGAATGAATGAATAAAACTTCTGCACTGTATTGTACAAAAAAAAAGTCTAAGGTGAGTCTGAAACCTGGCGTGCACAGCATTTGAAGTTGATATGTATTAGTAATCGTCAGTATAGGTGACGTGACAGAAACAAGAGTTCACAAAAAGTTAGTTTTTGAACTGATTTACTCACCGAGAGAAGCTTCCATGTGATGGGACGCACTTGTCGTGGAATTCCTGACCAGCTCAACTTCCGAAGCTCATCTACAAATGAAAAAAACAAATGAATATATGCATATATCACACATCAGTGTTAAGAATTTGTGCTACTCCCCATATCACATTTTCAATTCCCAAGACCAAGGTCCAAAGGTAAGAAATGCATACGCACAATATTATATACATTTTCTAACCTGTTACAGCACCTCCATAAGACTTTCTCCCTTATTTATTATACAATTCATTATTTATTAAATTCAGAACTGAGCATTCCGGAAAGCTGTGCTTAGCAGTACGCAGCGGCGTGCACATGGAGAAGCAGCGACAAAATGAACAGCATTGTATCTTATCTTATGTACACCTGGAGGATTACCGCAAAAGAGCGGAACATCCCTGTTCATCCCAGTCCTTAAACACTCACACTCACAAACCCTTTCTGCCATCATCGTGATTGTTGTCACGAGCCATGTCTGAATTGCATCTTAAATGCTAAATAAGAGAGTTTTAAAATTCAAATACAGTCAGAGGACAACTGATAAAACTTATATAATAATGGTCTAAAATATCTCATAAAGCATAATTTGTGTTAAATTTTTATACATGCATGCTGCTATTATAAACCTGCACTATTTAATTTGGTACTTTGGTGCCGCAAAAGATGTGATGTGTTTATTTCTGAGAATTTACAGTCCTGTGCTAAAGTTGTGTTTTGTTTAGTTTTTTTGGTTGATATTTCTTTACAGATTTTTATTGCATGATTTGTACATTATCAATACAAAAACATTTTACAATTCCAGACATAAGTTCCAGAACAAAATGAAGTGCTACAGAAAAGTCTGCTGGGTTTTCATGTAGCAAGTGTATGTAATCAGAAGCAAGTGTAAGAATAAAAGTTCAAGAAAAATCTGCAAGATGTTCACTAAATAAATATTATTTCATTACAAATCTGTACTAACTGCACCTGAGACTTCTTCCCCCAAAAAATTACTAAAAGCACTCAATTGAATTAGTCTGATCAAGTTGTACATACACTTGTAGCTGATGTGTAGACGTGAGAAAACTGTTAGTGTTGTTTCATTACCGACATCACTACTATCATGAACATGCAGTGTAAACTTTTTTCTTTTTTTCTAAACGCTGTTTCTGATTTTCCAACAAATCCCATTTAAGCTGCTTTTACACAAGCAACAAGAACACGTTGCCCCCAGAACAACTTGCGCCCAGAGCAAACTGTGACCACTTTTCTACATATTTACACTGTTACTCTTAAATTGGTGTCAAGACAAAAGCTACAGGGACAACACACAACCATGCATGTGCAAATCACTGATCAGAAACACAATGCTAGGTAAGAACATAAACAGGCGCGCTTAGGAATTTTTCATGCATTACAATGCTTTAGTAAGTAAACAGCAGCAACAAAGCAGCATGAATAAAATAGACTACAGGGGTCCATTGAAAGAACCATTTCATAATATGCTAATATATAAAAAATCATCAAGCTAATTGCTGTGCCCAAGAAACAAGGCAAAAGTGACCCCTGTACAATCATAACTAAGACAGTCCTGAGGAGAATCCCATCCACCAAATTTGGTGATCCTACATCATGTCCTTCCAACGTTATCCCATTAACAAGCCTTGACAAGCCAAATATTAAAAAAGTGACCTTGCAACCTTTAAATAAGGTCAAGATGACCCATACACAATCCCATCATAATCATACCAAAGGGGGAGCCATGCACCAAATTTGGTGATCCTAAGTTATTTCATTCCAAAGTTATTGCATTAACAAGTCGTACGGATGGACGGACACCATCTCCATGGCTCCCTTTTACACATTCTGAACCAACTCATACCACCCCAAAAAGTGAAACAAGTTGTGCCCACCAGTGTCAAGTGGTTCTGGAACAGCTTGTTTTTACATAGGAACTTGTGCAGGGACAGTTTGTTCCAGGCGTAAGTTGTCCCAGCACAAGTGCCGATGTAAAAGCAGTTTAGAGTTTCTAGTTTTTAGAGCAGTTTAGCACTTTCTAAACACATTTACAATCCCAAAAATAGCTCAGAACCCTGATAGATCAGACACGGGAAGTCTGCTACTTCCATAAACTGCCACTGTGCTGAAATGTGCATCAATACTAAAATCAAACACAATTTTACATTGAATCTTCAAATCAAACCAAATTATTGAGGGGCACATACAACAGTGCTTTAAACACAAATGGAAATGGAAGAAGAGAGAATGAGCTGGTCTATTTCATTTATTCCTTCATTTCTAGCTTCAATTTACACGTTGATTCTCACTAAGCTCCAAACTATTAACAGTCTGTCCTGGCCGAGAATTATGCACAAACCTCGATCTCACCACTCGCACTTGTGTGTCACATTGTCTCGTTCGTGCTCAAGAGCAGGAGAAGTTATTTAGGCCTAAACGATGAAGCGAAGAGACCCATCGCTCCCTGTTTACAAATATATATATCTGACTTCATTTTCACTGCACTAAGTTAATGAGAATTGGTGCACACACACACAGCTCCCTGATTAACTTCAGAATATATATAGATATATATATCTCATGGGATAGAAAGTTTCAAAACCTCGGTAAAACTATCTACAGAATATCCACAAAATTAAATGTTTCATGAGGGCTGGCCATGTAGAACAATTATTTGCCAATTCCGAGGTAGACATTGCTGAATAGTTCCCTCAACATTTCATCTCAGGGCCTATTCAGCAACATCCACTTAGCCTTACGTGAATAATTGCTTTACACATGAAAACAATAGTTTTACACTACACAGGAAAATATGAAAATTAAACTAAAACAAGATTTTAATGGTTTAATTCCACATTTTTAAAGCGTGACTCTGTCAAGGCAACTTCTTTACCAATAAAAAAAGGCTACATTACATAGTTTTAGGGGTTGTTTTGTTTGTGTGGGGGGTTTTTTTGGATGGCATTTTGTTAAATTTGTAAGATTTGAGAATCAGTAACCAGGGCAAACCATTTGTTTTTGTCCACCATTTTCATTTAAGCACTATCCCAAGTTTGGGAGGAGGACAATGTCCATTATCCCAAAGTAGCAAACCAATCAGCTCGTGCCATTCCTGTATAGTTAACTAAACTGTATTACAACCATTGACTATTTTGGAATAACCAATACAAGAGTAGCGTAGCTCCTTTAAGGGCTGAATCAACTTCAGCCATGGATGAAATAAATAATCTCCCCTGCATTACCTGAGCACGGTCTGGAGCGAAAGAAGGAAAGGTTACACTGAGTTTTCTTTTTACCACCTTTTACTAGCTGAGCTCATTTGTATCACCTGTCTTGATAGTTTAATTATTCGTTTAATAAGTTCATGTTCCGTGTTCCTGTTTATGCTGGATGTTGTTTTGCTCAGCAAAAATTCGTTTGCCTACCTGAATTAGATTGTGTGGGGGGGTTTATTCTGTGTGAGGCTGAGCAGTGGTGCATGAGGCTCTATTTTTCGGGTTTCACTTTCATTATGAATAAATCGTTTTGTTTGTTTCACTGCTGCCCGTTTTCAGTTATAAATAATACTCAATCAGCATCAACTCAGAGCCTTATTGGGTTTCCTATGGCATGGACTCGTGACAACCATCCAAGTCATGTTCCATGCCTATGGGGCTCCACTAAAAACTAAACCATAATTTAAATAAATAATGTGTCACATATTATACATTTATAGTTCCGTTTATTGTGGTGGAACATTCATG
Source organism: Neosilurus mollespiculum (assembly GCA_030014195.1). Classification (NCBI taxonomy): domain Eukaryota; kingdom Metazoa; phylum Chordata; class Actinopteri; order Siluriformes; family Plotosidae; genus Neosilurus; species Neosilurus mollespiculum. The sequence goes on from JAQMYF010000024.1 coordinate 17,510,212, forward strand.
ATACAAATAAAATCCTGTTTTGACTTATGTTAGAATGCTAAAAAATAATCGTTGCTTCACCTGCTTATCTTTTTCTCTCTGTTGAAGTTAATTGGGCAAGAAATGCGTCCTCATGTTACAGAGAAAACAGAAACATGATGGAAAACTTATAGCTTTGTCAATGACTATAATATAGTGCTGACATTAGACTCCTTTCAAAACTACTAAACAAACATCTCCACAAAGTAACCATGAGAACATCACCACACACACACAATTACACATAATGTGGACTTTCACCATACAAGTCCCTGTATGCATCACTACTATAGAAACCATAATATGTGTTAATAAGCTTCAAAGCTGAGATTACTGTTAAGAGTTGCTGTTATACACATTCCGACCAATCAGTAGTCAGTAACACTTCTGTGGGGAAAAAGAAAGATCAATCACAGTCTACAACTATAAGGGGTCAAAAAATAACTCACATTGTCTTGTTCGTATAAGTGAAATGGAGGGACCGCTAATGAATCTTGTTTCTTTATAATTGAAAAACAAGCAGTCATCCAAGTTATTCCTCCATATCTGAGACAACAACAAAAAACACTGTGTCTAGCACAAAAGTTGCTTTGCGTTTACTGTTATGAAAACACGCTTATCCACAAATGGCACCGTGTTCTGATCCAAATTCAGTGAACCGTTCCACCTTGACTTGAAGGTGGAGAATGATGGTTCTGTCAAACACTCTGAAAGCGTAATTCATTTTTGTCATTACGAGCTATTCAAGTGTCGTTGAGTTACAGGCCTAATCTCTTCACACAACCTCTGCACTCGCTCACTGAAAGGAGATTGGATTGCCTTTAAAAACAGCCATTGTCTATGAACTGCCATTCTTCAAAAGCCGTGGTTTATTAAAACAGATCTTTTCTTCAAACCTACACGACAGCGTGTTCCGGCAAAACGTGGTGAAGTCCATTTCACCGGCACACAAGAGGTTATTAACATCAGCCTACCTTCACGGCATCAATCTCTGCATGATGACTACAAGGGGGAAAAACAATGTTGCTCACTCCGATCTCTGACACAACACATGAACATTACTCTCAGTTGAATTACTGCATTATTAATATATGTGAGATTCAGTTTCAAATTCGTTGTTTTTTCTTTAAGTAAGTTTAGAAATAATTGCAAAACAGCACGTTTTTTTCTGAAAACCCAACATGATCAGGTCTTGACCGAAACAAGAACGCTTCTTGACAGAAAGAACCTTTCAGAGACAGGGTGAGAAGCTAGAACTGCTGCTCCTCCGCATTGAGAGGAGCCAGTTGAGGTGGCTCGGGCATCTGATTAGAGTGTCTTCTGAACGCCTCCCTGGTGTGGTGCTTCAGGCATGTCCAACCAGAAAGAGACCCCGAGGTCAACCCAGAACACGCAGGAGGGACTATGTCTTTCGGCTGGTCTTAGAACGCCTCGGTGTTCCCCCAGAACAGCTGGAGGAAGTGGCTGGGGAGAGGGACGGCTGTTGCCCATGCGACCTGACCATGGATCAAGCGGAAGATGATGATGATGATGATAACGATGGAAAACAGCAGTGGAGCAAGAGGAATAGGACACTATGGCATGTGCTGCTCCTGGAAACTACTTAAGTTTTATCTGAACTTCATAATTTTCCCGGAAGTTTTGCGGTGTTGCATTTATACAACAAGAACTGGGTGATGAAACAACAGCAATAGCAATGAAGAAACTGTACAGTACCATGTTCTATAGTGTCATGCAAATTGATTAAACGCAAGCTAGCAGAATGGCGCAGAACGAATAGGCAAAGTTCAGAATGCATGAACAATCTCCAAGCGTGCTCCCTCCCTGGCTCATAAACAGTCCAATATATTTACATTACATTTAAGGCATTTGGCAGACACCCTTAAGCAGAGCTCATTTATAAACTGAGCAGTTGACGGTTAAGGGCCTTGCTCAAGGGTCCAACAGTGGCAGCTTGGTAGTACTGCGGACAATATTATCCAATGATAAATGTCATGTGCATCATGTAACACTCAAACAGCCAATCATTTAACAGGTGTCATGTTCGGTTGCACCATCAGCACATGAAACAAACTATTTTTTTAAAAATCCCAGAGTGCACAAACAGCAAGAATGATCGCACTTCACAGATTTCAGTTATACTAGAGGTGACCAGTAAAGAGAGTCAGCATTAACAGTTCACTGAACAATAACTCAAAGGTCTGATCCTGCTTCTACATGATATAATGCCCTGCACTGTCGCGATATTATTCTGACTGTATAATTGCATGAATGAGCAGGTGTACAGATATTCCTATTAAAGTGTCTAGCGAATGCATGCATGACCATGACATAAACCATGTTTGACCTCACAGTGTTCCACTATAAAGATACTGGACAGTGCCGCAAAGTAGTCTAGTCAGAGCTGAAGCAGAACGGCAACATTATCGTGATTTGTTTTTTTGGGGGGGGTTTTTTCACGCAGCTAAACAGTGAGAGGCCGAGTCGTGATGGAGGTACGGAAGCTACACGGTGAAGGCTGCCTTTAATGAGCAGCAGAACTTTATAGGGAAAGCACTCAATTCATTAAACACAGAGCCACTCAAGGGTGCGTCTCCTCGCCTCGCACCTTTGAGCCCTCATTGGCGCTGTCAGACACAGAAATTAGCCAATGAATCTTCTGCCCCGGTGCTTAATTAAACGATCTGTTATATTTCCTCTATGCGACATTAATCTCGCGGTAGGTGAAGAAAAGGGGGAGTGGGGGTGGTTTTGGAAGCAAACTTGCATGTTCAGTCTCCCTCTCACTGTGTCAGTGTCTCCCCCAGGAGTCGGCGACCTCGAACGTGGCCTTGCCTGCCTGGCTGGTTGGAATGGACGCGACTGAAAAAGCATTTGGGTCTGGAGCAAACACATCTGTCTGGTAACAACAAACACCGAACACTGCTGGGAAGCAGCAGCAGGACGAACCGTGCGCTAGCTACAAGCCTTCAACACTTTTTTCTCTCGACAGCAGTGCGACAGGTGCTTTTCCCCACCCGGCAAGTATCCAAGTGCACATTTGTGCCTGATGAACTCTGATGTAAAAGTAAAATTATGTCGAAGGCACATAATAGGCTCTGATTATGCACTGCTTGATTCTGTTGGGTCTGATTTATGTTTTTACAGCTTAAATTACTGCACAAAACTGCCATGAGGATTTCCATCAAAAACAGAGGAATTTCATTTTGAGAAACAACTTGAAAAGACGCTGAAGACATCTTGAAAATGTTGATATCATACATTTCATTGGTGACAGTGTTATTTTTTAGATGCATCTTGGTAATAATAATAAAAAGGATAGCATTACCACATTATAGCTGGAGCATATCTCAACAAACTCTGGACGAGGGTGGGGTGCACGCTGAAAAGCTCGCCACTCCATCGCAGGGCCAACACATACAAAACTACTCACACTCACTCCTGGGGCAATTTGGTACAGCCAATTAGCCAGAGGAAACCCACACAAGCTCTGGGAGAACATGCAAACCACCAAGAAATGCCTTCAACAAGCCCGGGACTTGAACCCAAAACCTTCTTGAGGTGAGGTAGGCATGTTAACCACTATGCCACAGTACTCCCTTATTAATATTATTACCGTTCTATATTTGTACTTATTTTAACAGCCACTACTTATTATTAAAATAAATAAATAAATAATTATTGTTATTATTAATAATAAAAATAATAATGATAACAATAATAATCCATTTAAAGCACCATTATGGTTTAATAAACATTTTGATTTAGTTTCCCATAATACTTTTTCACGTCATTTTTATTTAGTTCAATTTTACACATTTTAATTCATCTTAAAATCTTTTATACAATCTTCAGACTATTTTTTTTTTATTCCCCTAACCTAATAAACAGTCACACTGAATCCCACAATAACTTCCTATTTATCAATTTACTATACATGTGTTACCTATGGTTACTACACCCTACAACTACAGAAACTAACCGTGCACTTACACACCTAGTAGAATATTTTCAGAGATCAAGCCACAGAAACAGACTAACAATTTTCCTAATGCAAGACGCATCATAACAAAGGTGACTATCCGGACAGGACTAAAATTATCACTAAGACTGTAGAGCTGGTCCAAAAACAGCATGCAATTTATTCCATCATGTTCTTGTGAAAGGTGGGAGAAAAACAGTGAAAATGCAGCTCTAATATTACTACAGCTTTCAGCACCTGGAAATGGTGGTATTACTTTAGGTTCACCTAAATAAGGCTATAGTTTAAAATATATGTGGGGGGATATGTCAAAAGTGACAAAACTTTGTGTCATCATGAACACACAAGACTTAAAACTGCAAACAAGACTGCAGTTTAGGAAATATTTCAGCTAATGCTACACATACTTAAAAAAGACACAAAGATCTCAATATCTGCCTGCAGAATATTTTATCTAAATGGTAATGATAAATATGAATTGTTTCTAAAGCAGGAAGGTTTATTGTCTCATTACAATTCAGTGAACTAGTAAGGGAAATCATAAGAAGATTTTATCAACATAAAGGTACACTGTGCTGTATCCGACAATAAAGACCGAATTTCTGACTCCACTCACAAGCTGCGCTATTCTCTGTGCCATTTTACATGTTTTTGTTTAGGTTTTTCTGCAGGTAGTTCCACAGGCCAGCACTCAGTGCTTTACAAAGACACTTCAAAGAAGCCTGGAAGAGAAAAGCTCCTTCCTGATGTGAGCCATCAGTGTGATTGTAATTCGCCTCCGTGTCTCTGTATTTCCATTATGTCCCAGCCTTTAAGTGGTCCTCGGTATTCAATGAACCTCTCTCCAATGGAAAAGACTTCCAACAGCTTATGTGAGCCGAGATACAGAGAATGAGGGCAAAACTGCCTGCAGAATCTTTCCAACTCTGCATGACTTCCACATACAGCACACAAAAAAAAGGAACTGGATAAAAATTCCGGAGGAGAAATACTGTGAAGTGTCGGCATCAAGAGGTATGGGCAGAACCAGAAGGAGGAGTAAAGGAAAGGAAAAGGAGTGAAAGACATACCTCATTTATCGGGAGTGCAGAGGGCCGTCACTCAACAATGGCACTGAAGGGCAGCAGTGAGCCAAAAGGAAATAAAACTACTGAAAGTCTATACTGAAGTAAGGTGTCGACTCAAGAAGAAACTTATTCAGTATATATTACATGTACACTATATATTTCATTCTATCCTAGGTCACTAGATACTAGTAGTGATGTGTTCTGATGTCCTACAGGCTTGTCGGGATAAAACTGTAGTCCTTTTATTTTTCCCCCACATACCATATATTTAGCTCTACTTCGATGTATTGAGTACTGTTCTACGGAAAATCACACACACACACACACACACACACACACACACACACACACTGTATTCTACATTGGAATTTAAAAAGCAAACGAATCAAAATTGTTATAGTTTATTTTCTTGTGGAAACACAAAAAAACTAAAACAAGATTTTTATGGTTTAATTGACATTTTTTCCTGCCTTCTCCAAGTGATTATTACAGACCCCGAGTGACCGTAATTCTGCACTTCCTAGTTTAAAACTGTTACTACACCAGCGCTGGTGACATCATTAATGGACATGGCAAAATTCTATTTTTCAGAAATACACTTTTTGACTTCTATATGAAATCAGATGAAAATGGACCAAAAAAGGGACACCAATTCTGCCAAATCCACCTATGGGACTGCCAACATGCTATGAAGTACATGTGGCTTCTTAGGGCTCTATTCACACTCGCAGAACAAAAATACGGCCATTCTGTGTATAAAATTCCTCTTACTTGAAGTAATTGATATTAGTTCCTTGTTTATAGAACTGCTGTATATAGGCAATATTACACTAGACGGTGTGCTTTTATAATTCGCAACCCCACTGAAAAGGCCTTCAGTCATAAATTTAAGCAACTTTTGCGAACACAGCCCATAGTGCTGCTGCTAATTATTAATAGTCAGTGTGACAATCAGATGCTGTTAATGTTGAGTTTTGTGTAATGGTCCAAACACCACTGTGAAGCCAATAAAAGTTCGGCACTACAGTGTAAGCCTGTGAAATACAAGTGCGGTTAAGTCAAATAAAGGACAAAGTGGCACACAGCACACTCGTAAACTAATGGGAGTCTTGTAAAAAGATACTTTGCTGTATTAGCTGATGCTGCTCAGGAGGATGAAATATAGTCCAGGTGGCTGGGGAGCATACAGTAAGACCCTGTCACTTTCCCCACGCTTTCAGCCTAACCGCACTGCTGCCTTTAATTGATTGCATTATAAATTTGCCTACTTTTTCACACCGCTTGCGTCATTATCCAGGCACAACACTCAATGCCCAGTGACACCATTGTGTATAACTAAATAAATAAAGAAATCAGCCCCTTAACGCTTAAGAAAACTTTTCCTGCACTTCAGGCCCAGTGGGGAGCGGATGTTAAATGAAATCTGTGACCAATGCAGAATGAGAGCATTGTGATGAAATTCTAGCTGAGCTCCTTCATCAGAAGCTTATAGGCGGTTAGTCCAAGGATATAAGAAAGCAAATCTGTCTGGCATTAAACTAATCTCATACACTCCTACACCCACACTTTAAGACTTTTAATAAGAAGTTTCTCATCTACCAGCCCATGATTACAGTTCATAATGAATATTTCGCTCACAGGAGATTGCCAAAGAAATGAAGATTCATATAAAAGATATGAGGGGAAGGATATCAGTATTGCAGTCAATCAGGCTTGGCTTTTGATGAAACTCTTAAAAGTACAACATATAAAAAAGCAGCATGCTATGCAATCAATTCAATAATGTATATATTTATATAATAATATAAATAATATAATAATAATATATATTTATTATCAGATCTCAATCCTGACCAGTTTCCAAGTCCCTGTAGATGAACTGCACCCACACATGACGCTCCCACCACTAGGCTTCACTTAAAGAACGGTGTGGTGTTTCTGCAACATTGGGGTAGACGATGTACCAAACATTATCGACATAGCACAGCTTGTTCAACGTGCAATGTAGTAAATGACAACATAGCAAACAGCAAATCAAATTGTACAAATTGTCACATAATTTATTTAAGCCACTGAAATGAGACTTGCTTCGCCATTTCTCGCCCTTCTACGGCTCTCTCCCTCTCACAGACAAAAAAAGAAAAAAACCTTACATATGTCACACCCTCTGGGTGCATTTGAAATGGGAAAAATGCTGTCTCAGGAGGGTGTCTAACAAGACACCGGGGCATCAAGGACCGTTCATAAAATGTGTGGCAGCTCCCTCAAGCAATGGAGGGGGGAAAAAAAAAAAATAAAAAAAAAGAGAGATCGCAGAGCAAGCAGAACAGAACTCACAGAAAACGGAATCTGCACACTAATGTATATTTCTGCCTGTTTCTGTTTGGAATTTTTTTCTTTTTTTTTTTGTTAAAAAGTAACAGAGAAATGAACATTGTAGTGGGACCGACATGCACAGGGATATGTTCTTAGAGCTTAATAATAATAATAATAATACACTTGTATTTCCTTTCTCACACCCAATTTCAAATTCAATTTAATAAAAGGGTTAAAGCAAGCATTAACAAAGGGCTTTAAAAAATATTTTTAATAATCTGATTTATTATAATCATTATTATTATATATATTATTATACACTACACAGAAATCGGGCAATCTGATTGGTTTGTGATATTACAATAGCATGCACTATGCAATCTCCAAACTCAGCAGAATGCTGGACTCAATTAAAAAGGAAAAAATAAACCATAATAATCTAATTTTAATTTGCTTTTCTTTTGTCCCCATGTAGTAGGCTAAAAAATATTAGATATAATTAACAGGCCACATCGCCCAGCCATAATCCAAATTAAACCCATTGTGGAAATTCCAACACAGTATCTGCAAAGATTGGGCTCATTCAACATTACCACCTTGATTTCATTAGGATTTTTATTCCCCCAGTACTGCTTTTTTTTCCCCAAAGCCCAGATTTCGGGAGTGTCTGGGTTATATCATTCCTCTAAAAAGCTTCTGGCATCTGAGTTGTGGATCTCTCCATCTCCTTCGCAGTACTTCCCTTCAAAATTTTCAGGTGGATTATAAATGGATAAAACAATTAAGAGCAACATACTTAATACTGATTTTAAAAATTAGTGAAAACATAGTAAATGACGTGAAACTGAAAGACTTAAAAGCGAAATCATGTAAAAACACCCACTACATCCAGCCGTGAGCAATCTGAGGGATATATGGAGAAAAATCCTTGCCAGTGTGAACACAGTTCAAGTTTCAGTTCAATCAGTGTGTCTTGAAAATATACAGGGAAGTTACATTTTCCCCACTTGAAAAATTCCCAGGATTCCAACTGAAAAAATTTTTAAAGGAGGATGTTTGTCATGAAAATGTTTCCATTCCTAATTAGATAAGCATATGTTGTTTAACTAAATCATGCACTGGTGGCAATATCCCCTATTTGTTCTGCACAGGGCAGATCTAAATACATGCGAGAAAGTGTCCGTCCAAAATGTCCACGCCGACATTACAACATCCCTTGTAATAAGAAATGTATCGTTTTTCAATCAGATGCACTTTTTATAAAGTACATCTAAGTATGTAACTTTAGAGCAAAATATATCTGAACCAGATTCTGACATGCTGATTACACAAGCATGTGAATATATGTTCGTCCAAAAGTGTCCACTCCGAAATCTAGGTTTATGCCATCAGTGTTAACAATTAATGCCATCAGTATTAACAATTTAAAAATAATTAACTGATTAAAGATATTTCTACCGATAAAAGCTCAGAAAAAATATCCATTTGCTACATATTTTATGTAGTTAACATTTAGAATTTTACCGGTTTTGAAATCTATTGACAGTGACAGTTTTTAAAGAAATGCATACTTTCAAAAGCCTTAACTTCCAAGAAAATAAATTCAGCCAAAATTTAAAATGTTTTTATAACCTTGAACATTTAAGAAAATTACTACTTTAAAATAATTTGTGATTAATTGCTCTAAGAGACTGAAAATGCCCATATTTTGGTAGGTATAAACTCAAAAATTCAATCATATTAAAATGTGGACTGAAAAAAACAAATTGGTGAAGTGTAATACAAATGAAAATATTAACATATAATAATAGTAGTAGAATAGATAATAATAATAGTAGTAATAATAATACTAACAATAATGATCTTTTTCCGATGGATTATAAATGGATAAAACAATTAAGAGTGACATATTTAATATTTGCACCTTCAAGGAATTTTTTTTATAAAATGCATCAACAAAAACCTTTTCACATAAATGATTATCAAAATCCTCACAAGTGCACTGAGCTTTCCATTATTTACTCAGGTTTTCAGTAATCTGGGTCGAAACTGTTATCTGCAGAACTCGCACATGAGCTACAGATGCTATAGATACAGTTCTAAAATGCTGCAAATCCTTTCAGCAAACCATACAAACAGGCAGCACTGATACTGAGCTGTACTTATGCTGGGGTCCGGACGCTGACTTTGGCATACGCAATACACCGCCTCTCCACGTACCTCCCCGGGTCTGCAGAGCTAATCCTTAAACTGGCATTCAGTACCAGCCAAACAGTGGGGGGCCAACGAACACTGTTCTTCTCAAACAGTCCCATCAAGGTCATGTGGAATACAGCATGTTTTGGCTCGCATACTCGCCTCCAGTCTATCTCCACGCTCTCCATCAGCTTGCTACACACACTGTGTGCATACAGAGTAATCCACTGCACTAGCGCTCATACATATGCAATCCTATTAAGATCCAAGATGCTCGCGTTCCAGTGACAAAAAGGCAGCGGCCTTATCACAGTGGGCATTCAGGCTTTGTGAGACTTCTTAATACTAGTTAATATCTAAAACAGCACTGGTTTATTATGAGCTTAAAAGTTCTGATCCTAGGAAAAAAAAAAAAAAAAAAGAAAGAAAGAAAAATAATATCAGGTATGGAAAGGCATGACGAAAGCTCTTTTTAGGAAAACTCTTCTTGACCTGATTCGTCTTAATCGAGCACAGCAGTTTGTTCATTTAATTCCACATTAAAACCACACCCTCTGCTTTACCAGTCACTGCCTCTGCCCTGCCAGCATCACATTTAATTGTTTATTATTCATGATGCTCTGCATTAAAAGTGAAATTACAAACATGTTCATCCTATAATACAGTAAATTACTGTGTAACAGGATTGCCAGCGGTACATAATTACCATGTGTGCGGGACCTCAGCAGAGCACAGAGACATAACAGGAAGGTGCAAGAGCGAGAAAAAGACAAGGGGAGTTCAAGCCCATCAGCGGAGGACTGTGGTGCGCTACGGCATCATCAGACTAGTGGTGGCGTAATTGCTTCATGTGATTCTAGATCTCATTCCCTGAAAGTTATAAAAAAAATAAAAATAAAAAAATAAAAAAAGCTTGAAAGCTGACCTTCCGACAGCATATTGCTTTAAAAAAAGAAAAATCCTCCTGCCAGTGCTCGGCACATTCATTAAAAGAAGAACATAGTGAGAGCAGAAAAAAGAGAGTGCTGCCTGCTGCTAGAACAGGTCAAACTCATCAGAAATGCAAGTCTTTCCAGGAAAGATCCACATGACAAACAGCTTTACGCCATGCACGCTGGGGCTGGATCTGAAAGGGCAATCGGGACGAGGCTGACAAAATGAAAAATACAGTATAAACGCATTTATAGAACAAAAACAAGCAATGGGAGAAGTGTGTTTAAATGTTCATAGGCAAAAATCTTCACACACACGTGAATTATTTTTAAATGCATTACAGGGTGTAGATATCAAATTCAGATTACATAAAATATTTAGTATTTAAACGCATTTACACATTAATTAACTTATAATTTTAGACTGTCAGACTGAATGAACATCAGGTAAAGAGCTTACATTTAGTTTTTTGGTGCATTTTAATTTTTCTTAAGCAAAGATAATGTAAAGAAATAAGGGTTATAAAAATGGAGAAAAACTCCAGATTTATATTTAAATATACTCCGACAAATGTTTTCTTCTTGCTACTCATTTGCAAGCAGCATAATCCTTCTAGGGTCGCAGGGAGGCTGGAGCTCAACCTCAGGGGCACACCCTGAACAGCTCGCCAGACAATCGAAGGGCCAACACACCATTACCATCAGCATAACACACTATTACATAACCATTCAAACTAACATTCACACCTAGGGGCAATTTGGAACAGCAAATTAGCTTAAAGTGCATGACTTTGGACTGCTGGAGGAAACCAGTGTACCTGGAGGAAACCCACACAAGCACAGAGAGAACTCCACACAGAAAGGCCCAGAACCCGGACATGGGACCTTCTTCGTGCGAGGCGGACATGCGGACCACTACGCCACCCTCTTGCTGTTTCTGTTTAGCTCAATTGTACATGCATTAATTAACCACATGGAATGAATTCACATAAAAACATACAAAAAAAATCCTCCATATTTAAAAGAAATATTTTACCAGGCTTTAAATTCACTATACACTGCATGCTCACTACATAGGAACTAACAATATAAAACATTTCTGTTGCACTGCATGACCTATAAAATGATGAGATTCAGCCATGGAGGAAAAACATTTAAAAGTTGCTTCAATTAAGAAACCAATTAAAATTTGAGCATGACAGTATAAATGACATTTGTTTATTCACCATCACCACCCGGGTCTTATGGGCAGAAACTGTAGTATAAACATTTTATTTTTAATTAATAAAATTCCATTTTGGGACTAAGAACCAAACATGTAAAGTCAACGCTTGTTTATTTACGTTTTGTTTTGCATTTAAAGATGTGTTAATTATAGCAATTAGAATTCAGATGAGCAGGTTTTATTCTGACAGTGAAATGCTGTGGTGTTTTGCACACTGGATGAAAGGAAGAATATTTGCAGTAATATTTATCATCACATTACATGTTAAGAAAGTATCGACATAAATACATGTCATTATGAGGATTCTCTGGTTTTCACTGCATTTCCTTTCTGCAGCTCCTCATCAGAGGACAATGTCTCCCCCTATTGAGAGCCTGAGAGAACACGGCATGTTTGTAAGGGCCAGAGGGGACGGTGTAGGAGGGAGAATGCGATCAGTGTGCTGCTCGTTTGCAGCCTTCATGTCACTGACTGAAGACGAGGACACTGACCTCCCTGAAAGGACAAGCGGCTGATTTATCTCATTCAGTGCTCTCTCGCAACGCTCACACACACGGACATATATTGTCGCAATTATATAAAATGGAATTAAGTTCATATTTCTTTCTGGCAACCCCACATTGGACAAATAAAGACAGGATGGGAGGGGAGAAAAACGAGAGATGGAAAATTGTGAACGTGCCAATCTTGAAGACCCTAAAGTCAGCCTGAGCTGAGCTTTTAATGAAGGACGCCATAAACGTGAAAAGTGTACCGCGCCCCGCTGTCTCATAAAGGTGTTGCATAAATAAAAGAAGTGTTTACCAATACATCTTCACGAGCACACACGTGCCACTCGTAATGACCTGTGGGTGCAGAGGTGATCAGGACGGAGACACACAAGCAAAAAAAAATGCAGAAAGCACAGCATCTAACTCTCGTTCGCCCTCAAGCACAGTGGATCACCAAGCACAGTGAAAAAGAATAATACGCACAATAATCAAATAATCAGAGGGAAAGTTCCTGTGCAGATATAAAGTAAAGAAACTCAGAAATTAACACGGTGTAAGCTTTTCAGCCTTGCCTTTAGAATTGAAACTGCATTCATCGTCAATCTGCCCACAAGCCTTTTATCCTTGCCAAACTAACAGCTACCACAGGAGACAGACGAACAAAGCCATGAGCCACTGAAACGTTCATGAAGTGTCACTGCTTTAAGGTAGGATGAACCTTGTATAATTACGCAACAATCTACAGGCGCTGCACACATAAGCACAAGTTCAACTTTCTCTGGCAAAATGTTTAGTTTTGAGATTATTACCTCCACCACGGAGGTAATGTTTCAACTTTGGTTTGTGTGTTTGATATTTGGCATGATTACACTGAAAAAAAAGGTGAGGCTTTGGACAAGGAAGATGCCATTACCTTTTCGAGTCAAGGCAAGAATTTTTTCAAGGATTCTGTAACATTGTGAGTCATTTTTTGGAAGTGTGATATTACAGATGACCCAGCATGGGAGTACTGTGTACTTTGTTATTATGTCGCGTGCATCTGTGTGCATGTTCCTGTTAGCACAATAGCTGAGAAACTACTGAAATTTCCACAAAATTTAACCAAGCATGGGTCTTGGGCCAGTGAAAAAGAACTGATAAAATTTTTGGTGTGACCCGGATCTGGATTCAGGATCGTTTTGAAGGATTTTTTTAACCTTGCGTGTTAGAGCAAAGAGGCGGCAACCACCAAAATGAGCCAGGAGGAAAAAAATACAGAGCCTAAAAATAGTTGCAGAACAGGCCACACGAGAACACCGCAATTCTACATCATCTGCCACTATAACACAAATAAAGAAGAGACTGCACTATATTGGTGAAGGTCTGCAGTCTCAGTGTATTTTTTATAAAAAGTTAGATGTAGATTTTCAAAAAATTTCTTGGAAGACTCAATTAGATTTTGGAGATGATCTGGATCAAATTTTGAAGGCAGGTATTTTTAAAGGACTCTAACATTGTGAGATAGGACACGTTCTGAGCTTTTAGTTCATATTGGGGATTGCTGGGCTTCACCTGGCTTGTGCTCTCTGTGTGCTCTTGTTTCACTCCGTGTTTAGGGATCAGGTAGTGATTTATATTTGGCGACTATATCTTTTTCCATGCACAGTAGATTATTATGCATGAATAAGGGATACTGCTATGTTTAAAATGTAGTGTGTAAAGGCGTAGTGGGAAATCAGGTATAGTGACTTTGGTACATGCATGTGGAATAAAAAAAAAACAGTGAACTACATTTGCTGTATGAATGTATAATGATGTTACCTGGGGAAGTGTAATGTCGTTAGTGCAAAGGATTGCCGTGTTTAGAGAGGTTTAGCATGTCAACTCTCACAAGCTAAACCTCGAGCTCTTCTGATACATTTAACAATAATCACAGCCATACATGCGAGATTTGGTCATTTTCTCAACACTTCTACTTCAAACAGAAGAGATGATGTGATTTGGTGATTCCATGAACATTTTTAATGTTTGTTTTCCTTCTAAATTCAGTGCACAGGGTGGCACAGTGATCAGCATTACAACATGACAGCTTCGGTCTCCAAAATCCGATCCTTGTCTTAGGTTTACTGTTTTGTGAGTGCACAGTTCTTAGGTACTTACAGATTTCCTGCAGGTTCTCCTTCCTCCAAAAAATACTTGCCAGTATGTGAATTGATGTGCCTAAAGTGCTCGAAGGTCTGAATGAGTGCATGATTGTGCACGGACATCCCATTCAGGAAGTATTCCCACCTGTATCAACAGTCAACAGTCAACAGTGACCCTGACCAGGATAAAAAGTGGTTTCTGAGGAAGGACGGATGAACGAATGATTGACATGGATTCTGAATCTTGTCGTTTGAAAAGTGTGGAAAATGTGCACACGTTGGGGAGCACGCTGATGTATATTCTATCCTGTGTACTTATAATAATAGGAATGCCAAAGCATTCTTATCTGTTATTAAAGTGCGAAAGGTCCTACATGTAGGCTGCATTAAAAAAGCAAGCAATAATCAGTTGTTTACTGAAGACAGACAAGGCCTATAAAACAAAACCAAAATTTTTCCTACAGTGCTACTTCACTCCACTTCAGACTTTACAGTGGAGCGGATCGTAACCCTACATAAGTGAAAAGCCTTTCATGAATTCATGCTCCACTCCATTCACATTCATCCCACCTCAACATCTCAGTGTGCCCAGTTATTTGATTTGCTACAATAAAAAAAGAGGTTTATTTGAAATATGCTCAGCAGAACAGCGTGAAATGAAGATTCAATTTTACCGGACCAACCCGTGACACTCGGCAGGAGTATGTAGAGAATACGTTAGGAGGGCACCGTTGCAGGCTCTCGCAGAATAAAAAGAAATATCTTAATATGCACAGACATTTTCGCGAGGTGGAAATTTTGATATGGCAGAAATGGATTTTTTAAAATAAGTAATAGTGTAGTGTGTTCCAGCAGACCTGCATCACGACATCCAGAATTACATATAACAGTAATAAATACCAGAACTGAACATTTCCAGCAGCAACTCTTATTAACATATGGCAGCACACTGCTTTGATGCACTATTTAGTCACATATTGCGCGACTTCCGAAGGAGTTCATGGATATTCTGATAAAAGCTATATATCATGTTACACCACATCTAAAAGTAATGGAGAGACAAAGATCCAAGGATGGAGGGAAATCTGATCTGTTAACAGACAGGGATGACTGGGCACGCGAGTACGTCTCCACACTAGGACGACCAGAATTTAAACCAGAAGGAAATCAGGAAATAAATAAATGAAACATGTATTTCCATAAAAGCACCTGAATAACCACAATATATTATTTCCTCCAAACACTGCCCTATTGGTGCTAGAAGTTTATTTAGAAAATGGGAACACACCTCACTTGTATTCAATAAAACGAACACAAAAATAATTATGTACGTTTCATAATCAAACCTTCAGTGTCAAGGAATTAAGCTTTAGAAATTGCAATAAACATCAAAACAGGAACTTCATGATAGTGTACTCTGAAATCTGGAGTTTGTCCCCTCCATCATTCCATGTTTTAAATACTTCCTTAAATATTTAAAGTGAAATAAAAAGCAAACTCTCCTGTTGCACATGAACATACTGTACGTATATTTTTATTATCAGGGATTTTTTTTTTTTAACTTACATTTTTGAAGTTGCAAATTCCATTTACATTCGCCAGTATCAAAAAGGCAGCTGTTTCACGCTCACATTGTGCAAAATCAGGATGTAAATCCGTCAGTTTATATTACCGAGTTATTGGCAAAAATAACAGTACACAGATATTAAACTAGCAAGTCAAATATAAACTAGTGAACTTGTGAATAAAATAAAACTAGACACATCTGCACAATATACAAGCTGACGTTCACACACATGTGACAAGCATCGGCTAATGAACGAATGGTATGACCCACTGCTATTCACATACAAATTACTTCCATATTCCCTGGCGGACACACGTGAATAACATGCAATTTGTTTTACAGTAAGATGTTGCACTCCTGTGTGCAGATTTATTACTTTTTCTTTCAAAAGAAGCTTGTAATAACAATAGGATACAAATGTATATTAACATTATTATATTAACTATTCAGGGTGTGACCCACTTTCCTCTGGAGTCAGCTGGGATGGGCTCCAAATGAAGGGAAAAAAAGTATTTTGCTAATAAATATCAGGATGTAAACTGAATGGTTAGAGTAAGTCAAATGCACCTTCAAAAGCTATATTTGAACATCAACTAATAAATAATCAAAACAAATTATACTTTTTCTTTTACAACTAAAACTGTAATGTTTTACCCTTTCACAATCCAATTTTCTTTGTTATCGCTAAACCTACTTCTACATCGGACATCCACAATAAATACGAGTAACCCGAACTCAGACCTGCTTTTCCTGGGCTAGTCGCCTGTTACATACAATGCAATCCGTCATCACTACCCTTAGCTGTCTTATTACAAACTGTTCAAATTTTGACAGACCAAAGCCACACAACCACCCACAGCCAATACAAGATGGTCCAGGGTGGAGCATCCACATTTCACAACCAAAATCAACATACAGGTGAAAATGTGAGCTGCTTACCAAGGTCTGTGTTAGGCCCAGCTAAAAGCTGTCTGAACTTGTCCAGTCTGGAAGCTTCTCTTTCCGTCATGGCAGGAGTTCCTGAGGTGTTCTGATCTGCCATGCGGGCCACCAGAGGGATAACCGGTCTGTGAGGGAGTGACTGCTGCCTGTATAGCGCCGCGCGCTCGCCGCTCATCTCTGCTTCAGAAAAACAAAACAAAAAGGTACATGTTAATAACCATACAGGAAACCTAGTCACTTTCAAAAATGTTTTAACAAAAAAGCTGAATGAACATAAGCTGCTTTTACATGGGCAAGGGAAACAAGTTGCACAAGTCATGCCCAATCTCCTATGTGTTTACAAGGTCACTCTCAAATTGGTGTCAAGCTAGAGCGACAACATGCAAGCAAAGCAGTGGAGACGAACTGGCCATCCAACTAATTAATACCCAGGATCCCATCGGTGTCAAGTTTTTCTGGAACAAATCATTTTTACACAGGCAGTTATACTGGGGCAACTTATTCCGGGAACAAGACTTTACTACTAACAAATAAAAAAATACTGTATTTCAGAGCCTTTACAAAAGCAGAAGAATACCACTTAGGTCTACTTGCTGGAACCTTTCTGAGAATATGATCAGCAATAAAAAGCCTCTATATAGTCTGCTAAAGCTTGACTCTAAGACAGAGCAACATCAGGGTCATCACCAATGCCATGGACCTTGATACTCTTCCCGGCTGTAAGAGAAATGGCCCATTCAAACACACTTCATTCATTCACTAACGTTAACAACACACACTCTCCTATTCGAAGCCAATTACAATGGCAATGCCATTAAGATTTTCAAACCATTTTACAAGCAGGAAACAAATACAAATCCTTTTACGCTTCACTCTTTTTAAACCCTCCGTACAACAGTAAAGTCCTCTGATGTACGTGGGTAAATAAGGAAGTGAATAATAAGCAGATTGAAAGCGAATATGTATGCATCTTTGTCTTATGCCACTGAATGCAATGCAATAAGAGAATAACCAAAACACTTTATATGCTTTTTTATATTTGGCACAGCAGTAGAAAACAGTCACTGCTGCCTACACGGCAATTTTAGTGTTCGCCCATCAAGCACAATTGACAGGACAAATTTGGACATACATTTGCAATGATACTGTAGAAACATGACTCCACTTCCTCCTACAAATTTTTTCCCATCCTCATCAAATTATAATCCCAGCATCATGAGACCAACCTGAACAAAACTAAGGTTCTCATAGTAGTCAGTTACCTGCAAGTCAAGTGGATAAGAATCATATACAGTTTGTACAGCATACAATTATAAATGAAACAATACTCCTCCAAGAACATGGTACCACAAAACACAGGACTATAAAAACTACAGAAACAACATGGAGTGAATGTGTGTAGCATGGGCTAAACTGCAGACTACATGAGAGCCCACATAGACAGGGAAGTGGTGGCTTAGTGGTTAAGGCGATGGGTTACTGATCTGAAGGTCAGCGGTTTAATCCCCACTGTCACCACTGTTGGGCCCTTGAGCAAGGCCTTTAACCCTCAATTGCTCAGTTGTTTAAAAAATTTTAAGTCGCTCTGGATAAGAGTGGAGTAGTAGTTAGGGTGCTGGGTTCATGATCAGGAGGTTGTGGGTTCGAATCCCCGTTGGACCCCCACCATGCTAAGACCCCTGGATAAGGTCTTAACCACAAGTGTGCCTCTGTCCACCCAGCAGGATAAATGGGTACCAGTAAAAATTACTGGAATGGTAACCTGTGATGGACTAGCATCCCATCCAAGAGGAGTTGAACTCCTAGTCACTTCACACTACAGAAACCGGGGATAAGCACCGGCCTGATGTGCTACGAGGCTCGGGTGTAAAAGCCCAACAGTCTGAACTAGAGCGTCTGCAAAATGCTGTAAATGTAAATGTAGACGCATATCCTTTACATATCCTAATTGGCTCTAACTGGTGATTTCAAGGGTGTTATCAAACCTACTATACAGTTTGTTTTTTTCTGGTGCAAATCACTTGAGTGTGTAAACTTGCAGCATTTTCCCCTTTGGTTTCTTTTTACACAAAGGAAAATCCAAGTGAACTTGCATGTAGCACTACGAACCACATGAGAATGTTTATAGTCCGCTTATTGGTCACCAACTGAGCCTCTAGCAGAAGTAACAGTGTAAATACAAGCAGAAGGTCTTGAATTTTGGAACAGTACACATTTCTGCAAGAAGAAAAACAAAACAAAAAAAAAAACATCGCTATGTACTTTAACTTGACTCAATGGCATTAGCTCTTAACTGTTGTAATTAACGGAGCAATACACCAGGCAGAATTATACCAGGAGACTGCCAATGCACTTTGAGGAGATGTCTTGAAAATACTACACTGCTTTTCCAAGACACGCTCCCTTTAGACATCTGAGCTAATAATGAGCATGTACAACAGCATGCTAACCTTCATAATGTCAAACCAAAAACATGTTCAATAAGATTTCATGCTCTAGCGCATCCCATAATGCAAATCACACCTGGCTACAGGAGCTGTATAGCTCTATTTTCCCTCCATACCTGGTGGTTGGGGCAAACTGAATTCATATCACATTGCGACCATGAATGAACCGCTCCAAAGTTCATTTGGAACTGGGCCTCTAGACTGGGACTCTGGGTGCTGCTAGGTACACCCGGGCCTCTGGGTGCCGCTACGTACACCCGGGCCTCTGGGTGCCGCTACGTACACCCGGGCCTCTGGGTGCCGCTACGTACACCCGGGCCTCTGGGTG
>JAQMYF010000024.1:17538256-17576219 GCA_030014195.1 Neosilurus mollespiculum
TATATATATATATATATATATATATATATATATATATATATATATATATTCATTCATTTTCTGAACCATTTAATCCTAATTAGGGTCGTGGGGAGGCTGGCGCCCATCTCAGCCGACCCTGGGCAAGGGCAGAGTACACCCTGGACAGCTCGCCAGGCCACCGCAGGGCTATCTATCTATCTATCTATCTATCTATATATATATATATATATATATATATATATATATATATATATATATATATATATGCACAACACACACACACACACACACACACACACACACAGTTCCCCTGGGCAATCTAGCACGTATCTGTATGTTTTTGGACATTGGGAGGAAACCAGGAAACCCATGCAAAAAGATTATGCCTAACTCTGGACAGAAAGTAAACTACAAGCAGGACTGATTAAATTTGAAATCCAAAATGCATGAAACAGAATTAATACCTGCTTCACCGCAATGCCACCCATTGTCAGTTGTGGCCTAATAGTAAGAGAATTGTGTTTGGGTTTTGAAAGGTTGCTGGTTTGATTCCCGAACCGGCAGGGGGGAAAAAATGTGTGGTAGCAGAGGGAGTGAGCAGCACCATCCCCTTCCTTCACAGAGAAGTGCCCTTAAGCAAGGCACCAACTGCTCTCCAGGTGACTGTGTGTGTGTGTGTGTGTGTGTGTGTCTGTGTGTGTGTGTGAGAGAGAGAAATTAAAATCATCTACTGTATTATTATTCAAGATGGCTTTGTGAATGAAGCCCTGCAATAATTTCCCTTTCCTATTGTACTTCTTAGCCCTTTGTAAATTGTGTAAACAATACATTGATAATAAATCTAAATCAAACCAAAACAAATTTCAGTTAGGTTTGTACGGTTCCAGATTGCTACCATCTAATACCAGATTGCTTATGACTTAAGATCGGAATGCCATTGAAAGTAACCCATTAATCTAATATTGCCATCCATTGGCTTTAACTGAAAGTCCAAATGGAATTGTACAATTTAATGAATCTACAGTACCTTTTCTCATGGTTGGGGTGTGATGGAATCAGAGGTTATCCTGGGAACACTGGGGAGGTAGCATGAGATTAAACTCTGCCGGTTTAACTCTGGACACCTTGCACTCACATTTGCAATACTGGCAATGTAGCACAGTAAGTCCAAACACTGGCATGTTGTGAGAGGCAGTCAAAATGCTGGCATAAGTACTCACACAAATTTTCATAGTGCACTATGTGAGTAAATGCTCTTGGTGAACATCCAAATAATTTACTTCATTGTTAATATCTTCAAGAAGTAAGACCTGAAAGCCAAAATATGAATTTTGAATGAAGACTTATAGAATTGAACCGAACCAATGTTTAATTACAATTATTATTCTCTCTAAGATTTATGAGAACAATTACTGTGACATTGGTGAGGAAGAAGCTTGACCAGGAAGCATTGTTGAAAACAATACATTCTGTCTTCTATTGGCCACTCACACTTCCACTACAAATACAGGTTTGGTGGGTTGCCACAAAACTGGCTCAAAACCCACATAGCTTCATTAGAATAGTAAATATAATCATCAACGGAGGTACATGTACAACAGACACAGACAACATGTGAACACCTTTCTTCAATAACAGAAAACACTTTAAACAAAAGCATTACAAATTATATTAACAAGTCCGGATCACCAGTCTACAAAGCAGCACTTGTCTTACTGCCACTTCAGTATTGAATTAGAGAGAGAACTAGAATGCCAAGCACTGATTTACCTGAACAAGTAATGGACCCATCAACTTCTGTCAAAAGAGCAGTGAAATTTATTAATTCATTCGTTCACCAAACTTTAATCCTACTAGGGTCATGGGGAGGCTTGAGTCTATCTCAGCCGATTGTGGATGAAGGTGGGGTACACCCCAAATAGCTCACTGGTCCATCAAAGGACCAACACACCCACACACAACCCATCACACTCACACCTAGGGGCGACAGCCAGTTAGTTTAATGTGCATTTCTTTGGACTGTGGGAGGAAACCAGAGTACCCCTAGGAAACCCTCGTAAGCACAGGGAGAACATGCACATTCCATCCATAAAACCCTGAGCTGAGCCCAGGACCCAGACCCAGGACCTTCTTGCTGTGAGATGGGCATTCTAACCACTACACTTCATTCATTTTTTAAGCTACTGTCACCCATCATAGCCGACTGTGGGCGAAGGTGGGGTACACTCTGAACAGCTTGCAAGGCATTGCAGGGCTAAGACACACAACCATTCACATGCACACCTGGGGTGATTTGGAGCCACCAAATAGTCTACTGTGCATGATTTTGGACAGTGGGTGGAAACGAGCACCCAGAGGAAACCCACACAAGCACAGGGAGAACATGCAAACTCCACACAGAAATGCCCCAATCCCGGGAACCAGAGCCGGGCCTTCTTGCTGTGGGGCGAACGTGCTAACCACAGGGCCACCATGCCGCCTTTTTTTTTGTTATTATTATTATTATTTTTTTTTTTTCTTTAGAAGAGTGATGCCTATTGTAGAGGTTTTCAAGGGTCCATGAAGCATAGCACATAGCCCGGAAGCTACACTCATTCATTTAGAGCTGTCTCTTGAATTCATTCATGGATCCAGGGAACAGGCAGAAAGTCTGGTTCCACACCAAAGAGGAAGCCCATCGATCACAAGGCACTTTGTATATACACACACACACACACGTACATTCACTTTGAAGGGCAATTTGGGGCAACCCATGAACCCAAAATAAACATTAAGATGTTTCTTGGAGAGAGAACATGTGAAACTCCAAAAGGACAGGAGTCTAAGTTCAGGATCGAACCCAGGACCCTGGAGGAATGAAGCAGCACATCACAACCCATTGTAATGTTCTGCCACGCCGTCCTTTGATATAACATGGTTTGATCTAAGCGCGATTGATTCATAAATAATCAGCTGATTATGAAAAACCTTATCATTTGCCGAACAGCTTAATCCTTATAGGGTCGCAGGAAGGATGGAGTCGGCACCGGGCGAAGGCGGGGTGCACCCTGGACAGCTTGCCAGTCCAACACAGGGCAACGCACACAACCATTCACACGCACACCTAGGGGCAATTTGGAACAGCCAGTTCGCTGTATGTGCAGGTCTTTGGACTGTGGGAGGAAACCAGAGTACCTGGAGGAAAACCCACACAAGAACAGGGAGAACATGCAAACTCCACACAGAAACACCATCGTCGAGTCGGGGACTTAACCCCAGGACCTCCTTGCGGTGAGGCGGACATGCTGACCATGACACCACCGTGCCACCCACCAAACGTGACTGTGATATATTATTATTGCAATCTATAGCTCTGGTAGTGCGTGTTGGGGCGGAGCGAATCAATATTTGATTGACGTTTTGAAAGTCCTTAAACTAGAACCGCCCACATGACATAGAGTTATTCGCGCATGCGCGTTTTATTAAGCCAGCGCCATTATTATGAATAATCACCAAGAAAGGTCGTATAGTAAAGTAGCTTGAATCAGGCTTATTTTCAGTGTGGCCCCTTATTAATAAACATAAATAAATACAAAATGTAATAACGATGATAAAACTCCTCCATGGTCTGTGTAAGGGTCCCCGGCGTGGTGCGCGCGCGTCTCGTGCGTCGCTGCTCACGTAAACGGATTTGCGTGCGTGGTGACGTAGCAGCGCTCGAGCTTTGTCTTGACTGGTTCTTTATTTTCATTAGCGAGAAAGCAGGAACCGCTATGTGTGCTCGGCACGAAGGAAAGCGAGCGCTCGGACCGGGTTTGTGGCTCTGAGTAGGTTGTGAAGTTGTTTTCGAAGATGAGATTCAGATAACTAGAGTGTAAACAGGGCCGGGCCGCGGCTGAGAACGGTCTGTTCCCGGAGGAATGGAGAAACAACCGCAGCCGCCGCCGCTGTTATTGTCCTCGCTGTTCAGCCTCCAGAGCCGGGTCTATGAGGTGACTTTAAATAGCGCTTTTCTCTCCTGGAAAGAGGTGGAGACCAGACCAAAATGGACCTCTGGCAACATTTATGGTCCCTTAAAGACTGGTAAGCTCAAACTAATTGAAGAAATGAGGATTTTTATTTCGCAAGAGTGTTTTTACACCATACACCTTCTTTGTTTACACTTGAGTAGCTGCAAAATTAGCTAAGAATTGTGTCTTCACTTTATTACCCATCATGCATTTTTTTAGACCAAAATTTTATTTTTTTTTTTACTGGAAAAAAAAAAGAAGAAATGAGAGTGCTTGAGGAACAGGCCATGATTTACACGAAGGCCCATTGCTTTGTTATTTACAGCACTAACATTCGCACGTGGCTTTAATGGTTTAATAAACCAGGAGAAGCGACAGAGCATTAAGGATCTCCTTCATATGAGAAGAGACAGGGTTTCAGTTCATCACAGGGCTCTGGTTTCTTATTTCATGATTTGTGATCCAGGCCTGATGTGATGGTGACTGAAGGGGTGATGGTGATGCACTCTACCCTTAAACAGTGCTCACTGCCCTCACTGACCTCATGAGTCATATATCTTCATGGTTCATTTATTAACTGTGCTATAAATTATGCTGGGAAGAAATGAAGGGATCTTTTGACTTTTTTTCCCCTTCTTCAGAGTTTCCATAATTAATCCTCTTCCCCTCTGCACTGTTAATTATCTACTCAGAATGGAGACCATGTGACTTCTCTTTTCCTTCTGATTTTCACAGGTTTTTTGTTTTTGACAGTACAGTCAAGTACAGTAACATTTTTTTCTGTTAAAAGTCAACCACAGGGTAAATTCCAGGTCATGTGTGTCTGAACAAATGCTTTTTTCTTTTTTCTCTTTTTTTTTTCCCTAACCATTTGTCATACCCCACAGCATCATGTGTACATTGGGAAAGAACCAGCTATCTTTTTCCAGGACCGGATACGTCCTGTACTGGTCAGGTTGTTAATGCTTCCTATAACACTGACAAGCAGACTGAAGTATCTAGAACAAAATCCAATCCATGAGCCCATGGTTCACCGTGACTCTAAGCGTGTGCATAGGAAAGATTATAGATGTGTCTATTGATGGTAATTGGTTTTACTATAGAAATGTCACAATGAATCCAGCGTCCTTGAATTCGAGACTACACCCTGTGCTACCAGGTGCGTTCACTCTCGAAGCCTGTGTTTGTTTTTTCCCAGAGGCTGTGCAACTTTGAAATTATGGAATTTCCTTCCTTCCTCCACTAGATACTGTAGAGGTCCAGGCCTTTGTTAAATTACTTGGAAACTTGCACAAAATGGCTTTGAATACTAAGGCCCAGTTCAGACTTGGTTTTAAGAGGTGGCCCAGGAGATCGGATCACAAGTGAACAGCGCTAAATACAGGCACAAAAGCATCTTGCATTCACGCATGTATGCTGCAAAAATCGACATCGAACCCAAGTAATAGACAGATTTTTTTTAAAAAGGTGTTATCAAAAAGCAACATGTAACTAACCGTGATGTGCCGAAGGTGAGGTGGATGTCGGAAAGTCAAGGGGGCTGTTCAATTTAGCCACATCCACTGAGCCTGAGGTGTGTCGCTTCTCTAGTGTATACAATATGGGAGCATAAGCATCTAGAACTACTGTCTGTTGGTTTTATGCCTCTGCATGGTAGGGTTGCAGTGACCTTGATCTTTTGATCTATGACCTTGAAAAAAATCTAACCAGTTCATCCTTGAGTTAAGGTGGGCATTTGTGCAAAGTTTGAAGACAATCCATCATAGGATTCTTGATATAACATGTTCACAAGAATGACACAGACGGACGTACAAATGGCTTGAGGACGGACGAAAACATAATGCCCCGGCCCTGGCTGTCGCCGGCAGCGAGGCATTAAAAAACGCACACTAAACAAGATTTTTATGGTTTGATTACAAAGAAAGGTCATGCCCAGCTCCATAAGGGCTGTGTAACGATGTCTCTGTGAACTCCTTGTGGTCTATAAGCCACTTTATTTGTTCTTTTTCCATTTTAAAGTGTGATCATGCCTCTACCTGCTCTAAGTGACCGGGAACAACTGTGAGATTTTGATTCAAGCATTATCCACTCGAGATAATGTTTTTAATCCCCTGATAGCAGACCAATCAGATTGTCCTGTTCTCATGTCATACAGAAAGTCTATCCACGTTTGTAACCTTTTACCGCTAGTGTGCATGCTTCTGCTCACATATAAAACTCCCTTTTTATTTTGGGTTTGTTCAAATCTCTTGGTTGATAATTGAAAGCAAATGAAACGTGACTGGATGAGTAAGTCTTTCACAATGCCCCACAGCAGAAGGAAAGTATGATTAAATGTGTTATCAACTGATTAAAGTACTGTATGATTTAAATAGGAAATGTTTTCAGTAGTTTTCGGTTTTTGTTGCTGTTGGCTAATGTGTATGGATTTGAAATCATGCAAGAATGGTAGATTTTAGCAACCCTGATACCGATGAAATTTAAGCATGTGGTCATTAAAGAGTGCAGTTGAGACTCCTGGAAAACTCGGGTGTGATCACGTCACCCGAGAAGCAGGATCATATTCTGATCAGGGCTCAAGATGCAGCACAGCTCTGTGAAAAGTGAGTAACGTGCCGTGTCAGGATGCATAAGTGCTGCTCATAAATACGCAGTCGTTTCAGGCTGATGCTGTATTGTCTGTGTGATGATTTGGAAATATAAGGGCAACAACATGCATCAAGTGGTGACCTTCTACCAAATGTACTTAAACCTCTTTACATATACTTTTACATGATGTTCGTAATGAAAACAAATTTCTCTGTTGTAATTCGATAATCGTCCCATCAGTCCCCAAGTGTCTCGTGCTTATGTCGATCTCTGTAGTGCAAGCCGTCGTCAAGTGCGAATGGCGCACCGCTCCTAGACCACTCCAGCACTTTGCATATCTTTTTGCGTCATTTACATTTTCACTAACCTACAATTTTATTAACAAAACAGGCTGAAGCTCTCATACTCTCCAACACCTTGGATTCATTCTTCAAATGAGTGGCTAGGCGATAATAAATTATAGTATCGGGATATGACCATTCGTGTTGTCAGGTAACTGATAATCATTAGTATTGTGATTTAGCCAAAATATCACTTATCCTTAAAAAGATGGACACAGGCATTGTTATGATACTCCTCAAACTGGCAACATTATTATATTATATATTGTGCCCTGCGATGGCCTGGCGAGCTGTCCAGGGTGTACTCTACCGTAGCCCAGAGTCGGCTGAGATGGGCGCCAGCCTCCCCGCAACCCTAATTAGGATTAAGCGGTTCAGAAAATGAGATGAGAGATGAGTAATATCCTCACATTTTACTTAGAAGTACAACAGAACCTTAAAGATTGTCTGAAACAGTGATTTGATTTATATCATGACGCATATCGAGGTCAACCAATAAAACTAATAAAAAAAGTAACTGTGATAAGCCAGATCCACACAGGAAGGGACAGGTGACTATGCAAAGTCAGTGAACGCCAGCTAAATGAGGGACGAGAGGCGAAATTTTCTTAAGTGGCCCGATGTATCATTAACAATTCAAGCGATTACCGATCAGAGCTTAAAGATACCGTTGATAGACACAGCCTACCCAACACTGATTTCACCATAACCTTTTCGTATGCACTGCCATAGTCGGTGTAAAATAAGTGATTTCACTTGCGTGTTGCTGATCGCTTCCTGTGTGAATTCGGCTTTGGTCAGTGTTACACATGTCGCTTAACTAGTGTAGGTTTCAGTGTTTTCTGCTTTTTTATTCCCTTTTATTTGATTGGCGTGGATGGAAAAAAAAAATCTGCTCCACCAAGACTGAAATAAAGTGAAAGTTGAAGTGATGGTTCCAAACTTGATCACGTTTCGTTACGTGAGCAGACCTGAGCACTACTGGGTTTGTCTGGTGAAACTGGATAAGCTAATACTCCCATGCTAAGCAGTGTGAGTCATGGGTTAACCTTGGACCAGGATGAGCACATTCACCAGGATTTAGCTCATCTGCTTGATCGTATTAGTTACGAGACATTGTAATGACTGCTCATATTAAATCCTTTTGCTATCTAAGAACCCAATGGTGTAAAATAAATTCAAGTATGAGGCATAGTTGTTTCACCAAAATCTGGTCCTTTTGCATGCAGCCATGATAACTGATGGTAACCAAATAGATTCAGTTTGTCGCGATACGTATGTAATGTAATCTCCCCACCTTGCACGTGAGGCTCGTCCCAGAAAACAGGCTGTGGACAAAGGGATGTCGGAGGCCTCATTTGTGAAGGGTCATTTCATGCTAAACCAACATTTGGTTAAGGATAACACTGTGCGCTGGACAAACGGCAGCTCAAACAAGACTCCCAGGGAAGGGCAGTGTTTTATGTAAGCTCCAGCGATGAGCTCACAGTGTGCATATATGCCTGCCGTTCATGTGATGTGCCTGCTGGAACGTACATCTCCCCAGTCATGGAGTCCAAGTCTGGTCTTATATTTCTTATAAAACCGCAGCCCTGCTTTATGTTGCCAGCAAAACCCACTTGTTTTCAAACCAGTGCTGCAAATGAGATTGTGTTGACAATAAATATTTTAGATCAGTTTGATGTGACGGACAAATCTCAGGAGGTTCTTTAGAAAGACTGATAGAGTGGAGGTTTGCTACCGTGATATGTGGAGTTTAGTAGAAAAGGAAAAGGCAAGAATGTACCTGTAATAGACACATGCTCTATGGGGTCCTAGAAACTGTTTTGTTGTTTTTTTTTTTTTGTTTGTTTGTTTGTCGTCGCCCCCCCCCCATTGATTTTGCAATACAGGAAAAATGAAATATTTAGAGGAGGGTGTACACACTTTAGAGGCACTTGAAGGAATACTTTACCGCTTGCTCAGGTATACAAATTAGTAACAAGAAGAATTAGACCTGGTGCTAGAGGCGTCCCCGTCAGTGCCGATGGTATTTGGTTTTGCTTGTTTGTTTGATGATCTGCTGCCATAGACTCCGAAGTAGCACATCAGGCCAGAATTCCTGTGGCAGCTGTTTACAAGAAACGGACCCAATCTCATATGTAGTGAGGTCTGATGACGTCGGCTTTGGTCCTTGATTTATTTGGAATTTAATTCTTTCTGCATATAATCATTAGCATCTACAACCAAAGCACCTGATTTAAATCTGCTTGCTTTTATGGATGTGCTTAAATGTGATTAAGAATAGCACCTTCCTGATGGTGAGTGATGATAAGGCTGAGGTCCAATGTACATGTGACAAAATATGGCCATGTTCATAGTTTATTAGTGCTGAATAAGTCATAATTTAATCTTTCCCACTTCCGCAAGTGCGCCGATGTGCTTGGCTGGAAGTCCAGTTGCCCTGTACGAACAGATATTTCTAACATCCAAGTCTCATGAGAGTTGTATAGATAATGAGCAGAGGGTGTGAGTGGTAATTACAGTTGCTTTGTACACTCTCGTTTTGAAATGGCCTTTTTCATGCGCTCTAAAGCCGATTGCACAACGAGCCGAATGTGTTGTTGCGGAGCAATTAACAAACAGGTTCCTTGTGTTCGTATTGTTTCATACCTGAACACCGGACTGGTGTGGTTTAGCTGAAATTGCTTTTACATTTGTGTTCATTGGTGATATAAGGATCTGAGAATGAAATTATAGATGCATAAAATGGAGGTTATAACTTCTATATGATTTTGGATAACAGACGGGGAACCCAAGGCCAGGAACCTTTCGTAAGGGTAATAGTTTTCACTCTCTGTATCTGGAGTAATAGTGTGAAACTGCTGCGTCACACAGACAGCACATGGGTCAATTCTGAATTTGTTCCAAATTACCGAAGAACACCAAAGAGGGAGAAACGTTAGCTAGACTTCAGTGGAATGTCCAGTATTATGTGGCATTTCCTTTCCTTCAACCATGCTTACTGCTCTGGTGTGTCATGATTGTTGAAGTCAGGAAAGCAAGACATTATGTAAAGAACTCTGGAATCCGCAATACTGCCTGTTTTATTAGGATCACTGGTGAAAACCTTTAGACATGTAATCCGAATGTTCATCACATTTACTCATTTGCTGAACCTGTTAATCCTAGTATTAGGGTCGCAGGACGCCTAGAGCTTATCTCAGCCGACACTAGGCGAAGGCAGGGTACACCCAGACAGCTCCCCAGACCATTGCAGGGCAAAACACACAACCAGTTAGCCTAAAGTGCATGTCTTTAGACTGTGGGAGGAAACTGGAATACCCAGAGGAGGCCCAGAACATGCAAACTCCACACAGAAACGCTCTCGCCAAGCCTAGAGTCCTCGAACCCTGGACTTTCTTGCTGTGAGGTGGACGTGCTAACAAATACGTCACCCCACCACCGTAAGCTGAACGTAAAAAAGCTTAAAGTTCTTCGTGATGGGATTTTATTTCTAGCGTTCATGTTCAGTGTGTTTGAGAGATCCGTGAGATGACATGGCTGGCGTCCGCCTTTCCTATTCGATTAAAAAGTCGTTGGTGAATCAATATACCTGTGATGAAACATTCTATCCTGATGAGAGTGCTTTCGTCCAGGATGGCTCTGCCCAAACCATTGGGGACAGTTGCTCACTTAATGGTTTAATGAGAATGAAAAATGATATAAATTTTATGCTATGAGCTTTACAGTCACCAGATCTGAACTTAATTGAACAGCTGTGGGGCATTTTGAGGTGAGGTAATAAAGCATGCTCTGCATCACTATCCAAACATCAGCTGAGGGAAAAAGTTCTGGAAGAACAGTGTGCAGTGTACACTTCTAGAGGCTTGTAGCATGTATGGTAAGGTGCATTTAAAGCTGTTCTGCTCATTTGTTATGGCTCAACACCTTACTAAAGAGAAATTGGTATAGCATCAATTGGATTTTTATTTTTATTTTTTTTTCTCAAAGATTGTGTCCATTTGTGTAGGAGCTCTGTGGTGATATTTCGCATAAGGGGAATGGATGTCTGAGTGATGGTAACTTCTTCCACTCTATCTTCCCCTCCAAACTGTTTACTTGTTTTGAGCCATAAAATATAATACTTTTTTTTTTTTAGTTTTTTTTTTTTTTTTTTTTTAAAACCATGTAAATAGAATTCGATGTGCCATATGCAGTAGGTGTCTTAAGTTTTTAGCTGGCAAAATAAACCATTACTGCTGTGCAATGCATTACGGGGGCAGCCGTAGCTTAATGGTTAGAGAAGCGGCTTTGGGACTGATGGGTCACTGGTTTGATTCCCGAACCGGCGGGGAGGGTGTGTGGTGGCAGGGGAGTGAGCTGCACCTTCCCTTCCTCCACATTCATGGCTGAAGTGCCCTTGAGCAAGGCAGCTAACCCCCAACTGCTCCCCGGGCGCCCCCGATGTGTGGCAGCCCACTGCTCCGAGTGTGTGTGTGTGTGTGTGTGTGTGTGTGTGTGTTTGCTTTGGATGGGTTAAATGCAGTATAGCAAAATCCAAAAAAAAAAAATGTTTTTTTTGAATAGAAAGACCTTTAACTCAATCATACTGAGGAAGTGCATGGTGGTTCTGGCGTGTATAACGTGCTTACGGAAGTAAGCCTATCCAGCGGAATGGCATCTCACTGCTCTGTGGTGATACTGGGTTTACATTTGCATGGCATCATATTGAAACCTTGTATGAAGAGAAAAACTTTTTTTTGGAGTTCCACTTTTATATTTTTTCCCCTTTCAATTGTTACATATCTGTAAGTCTTAGTTCAAACTCTTTAAAGAGGGATGGAGGGAAAGCAACGATGGTGTAAACATGGAGGAAATTAAGCTAATGTATAAACAGTGCTCTAGAGACGGCCTGTACAGTAAAGATTGTGATCTCAAGATTGCATTCATTTTAAGATTAGTATTGCTTCACTGTTCTGTATTTAACACTGTGTACCGTCATACATTCGTGCTATGACCAGGGAAAAAATATTATTATTCTCATTGATTGAGAAACTTTCTAGATTCCACAGTGAATGTGTTAAATATTCAGGACTTTATCAAGCATGATTTTCAAACTGTAACTGATGGTATGATAATGAGGAAAAAAATCAGAACGAGGTCTGGTTTCACAATCATAAGCTCAGTCCCTCACAGAGACAGAACATCATATGGTGCTGACATTTAGTTTTAGTCTCGTACATCAGTACTGATTGTGTTACTCAACCATAATAAGTTTCTTATCAGTCAGGTCCAACGTTTTGAGATTACATTTGCAGAAAATATATTGCTTTTGCGTCTTTGTTTATTTATTTAATGCCATCTTTATTTTTATTGTTTTTTTAGCAGGCAGCCACTATGTGCCAGTGTGTGAGATCATATCTGTCCAGGAGACGGAGGAAGAGTGTCCACGGACAGTAGGAAAGTGGCAGAAAGTTCCACAAAGTGAGCCAGCTGAATCTAACCAGCACGCTTTCACAGGTATGAGTGCTTATGTGCTGTAATCCAGTAGTAAGCAGGCTTGTGCAAAATTCTGAATTTGGAATTTCATTTGAAGGATTGGAGTTTGAATTGAATTGGCTCATCCCCACAGGATGCTGAAGTGGAATTACAGGAAGTGGAACTAAATTAATTGCAATTCAGAGAAATTCCTTATAGCCAAGCAACAGGAAGAATTTGTCATGTTTAACAAAGGTTTTGGTTTGAATACAAAATAATACTTTACAAACACTAAAATTAAACACAAATTCCCTCCATTTTGTATAATTTGTAATATGTAAATGTTTCTTTTGATTGAAAATGAACAAATGGCACAAAATTGTGGTGAATGCAATAATCCTTTATTACAGTTGTTAATTTATAGGGTAACACTGTTGCATCGAATTGTCATAAGTTCCTCAAAGGTTTAATCATTGAGACGACATCTTTCTGGTCGGAATATCTTTCCTGCAACACTAAAGAACCTCTCAACAGACGCAGAGGATGCAGGTATGGCCAGATATTTGCAGGCAAGTGCAGCTAGGTTTGGAAAACCCCTCTGGTTTACTTTCCAAAACACCAAAGGATCAGCGTCCTCTGTCAGGCATGGTTTACTCAGGTAGACATGGAGTTCATAGTAGTAATATTTGTATGAAATATGTAAAACAGTTATGAATGGAATATACTGTAAAGCATGATTCTGGGATACACCAAAATGATCAGTTGGAATTTCAATTCTACTTCCTTCAATTTGAATTTGAATTGCAATTCTACTTCCTGTTCGCAACCCCAATTCAAATTCATGGAATAGAATCGAAATTTGAGACATTCTCAATTCAATTCGGAATTTTGCACAAACCTGGTAGTAAGCTCTAACTGCCATTTCATTACAGGATAAGCTTCTGGCTAAGAAGGATTTGTTTAAGAGGAATGTGTGTTATCTAACCAGGAACACACGGATCAGTTGAACACTTGTTATGTAATGTGCATTACAATGTTAATCACTCTGTACAGTTGGACTGCACATGTTTAAGCTTCTCTGACCTTCTCTCTGTAGTGTCCTATGTGGAGAGGACTCAGAAACACCGCTGGCGGTGCAGTGAAGTTACCCTCCATTGCACTAATAGGACACTGTGTCTTCAATGGGTCCAAGTCATCAGGGAACAACTGTCACTACTCAGTATGTCCTTTTTGTTGTCTTGTGTAACTGACCTAGAACAGTGATTGTCAAATTTCTTGAAAGCATTTGTAGTTTCAGTAAATTCCTAAGATTATTATTGTTTGTATAAGTACTTACACCCAGAAGGCAGTATTTGGCTTTAAATGATTTTCTTTGAACTTTTGTTGTTCTGGGACAGAATGATTGCAACATAATTTACCACAAATGATAATTTGGTGCATGGCGGCGTAGTGGTTAGTATGTCTGCCTCACAGGAAGAATGTCCTGGGTTCAGGCGTTTCTGTGTGGTGCTTGCATGGCTTTCTTCGGGTACTCTGGTTTCCTCCCACAGTCCAAAGACATGCATATCAGGCTTGAAATTGGTTGTTCCAAGTTGCCCCTGGGTGTGAGTGTGAATGTTTCTGTTGGCCCTAAGATGGTCTGGCGGGCTGTTCAGGGTGTACCACGCCTTTGCCCAGTGTCGTCTGATAGGCTTGGCAAGTGAGTGAGTGACTTTGCCTTTATTTTATAAACATATCCAGCACACTTAATATTTGGTTGAATGCCTGTTTAACATTGACCAGATACTTTTGATAGCCATCAAGTTTCTGTCAGAATTTTGTCTGGATATTTCACTTCTCTTGGCAGGGTTAGCAAAGTTCTTTGCAGTTTGTTGGTTTCCTGGTACAGAGCTGTTTTTCAAGTAATGCCCACATATTGGGGGGGGGCAGGGGGCAGGTGGAACAACGAGTATTTCTGCAATAATTTTCTACAGGTAGTTTTTGAGGTACACAAGCACTGATGTATTTCTGTGTGAATTCGTTCCATGTTGTCAGAGACATAATAACGTTAGAAAACCGTCTGTGTCAAAAAAATAGCTATTTACTTAGACACATGCCTCAGCCTGGTATGAATGTTTTACAGGCACTGGACGGTTATACAATGTTCTAACTTCATGCTGTACCAACATCACTAATTTTTGTGCAAAGTTAAATTTTGGACTCTGAATGATCTGATTTTTTTGAAAGGTAAAAAATAGAAAATAAAAAAATCTTAGTTATTCTTTAAAGTTTGCATCAAAGTAATTTTTTCTACATGAGACTTGCACTGGAGTTAACCGTTTATAATTAAAGTTTAACAGGTTGGATGGTAAAAGATGAACTACGGACCTGTGTAGGGAGAAATGATTTTCTGAGTGCCATGCTGTCTCTGAGACGAGATGGGTTTGTACTTTATTTGGGTGTAACCCATTTACTGTGTAAACGCATTCATAAATGTAACAGAAATGTAAGAGTGGACTGATAAAATATTTATCCTTATTAATGTTTTTTTTTTTTTTTTTTTTTAATTGTTCAATATGTTGGTCTTAGACTACATTAAGCAGGGTTTAGGAAACTTGCATTCACTAATCAAGAAGAAGAAAATCATTTATTCAGGAACTTGGTCTGTATCCGGATATCCGATCCTGGGTATCCTATCTCCGTAGGCAGAATTACGAATGTTTGCCATAATTGATAGTTTGTTTGCTAAACTATGAAGATTGTGTTGTGCAGCAAATTAAGCCTGTTGTTTCTCCCCCCTCTTATTTGCAGCTATCCGACCGAAGCGCTTGCTGGTCTACATAAATCCCTATGGAGGGAAACACCGTGGGAAAAGGATTTATGAGCAGAAAGTAGCCCCAATTTTTTCCCGTGCCTCTATTTCCACTGACGTGATTGGTGAGCGCCCATCAGCCGTCTGCATTAACATTTGAATAAAAAATGAGCATTCACATTTTGCAAAAAGATATTTGTGAGCAAGTAGCTGCAACTGCCAAGTGTTCTCAAGGATATGATTTAGTGTAAAGTTTATCCATCATGCAGGAGAATGATAATGGGAGCTCTGATAGGTGGGAAGCATGAGAGGATTATTCATCAGGATTTTTTTTTTTTTTACCTAGACAGAAATATTGCATGGAATACTGGCAGCTCACAATCATGTATAACTGTATAAGGCTTATTAAAAACATCCTCTTCTTTATCATGTTATCATTTCACCAGCAGCAGAAACAGCCTTTAGAGAAGCCACACTAACTTTAATAAGCTCTGTACTTCTGTTTTTGCATCCCTAGACCCTTAGTCACCAGTACCACTCGAGGCTTTCTGTGAATTATCAGTTTTTAGCTCACATGAATTTTACAATCAGTCCTGACTTAGTAAGACTTGAACGAACAGAAATGTGCTTGAGGGTATTTATTTGTTTGTTTGTTTATTTATTTATTTATTTCAGCATCAGCAGCTTTGACACATCACTCAGTGTAGCTGGATTAATTGTACCCAATAAACCCACTACTGAATTTAACTCACAGTAAAGTCTTGGTTACTGCTGCCAATGCTCCTCACTGCTCACACTTACCATGTCTTCGTTTCCATAGTTACAGAGCGAGCGAATCATGCCAGGGACCATTTGAAAGTGGAAGCTGATCTAAAGAAATATGACGGGTGAGTTGCGGTTAGCTGAGATCACTGTGGGTACGCAGCAGCTCTTAATTTGCCCCTCCACAGCAAAAGCTGGATTATCATTTCCGTGCACATCATTCTGCTGGCACCGCAGCGTGGTTTGGCAACAGTGCAAAGCTGCTGTGGAGTAAAACGAGCTTTTGATGACCTCAGTTTGCAGCATTCATCAAAACGAGACCAGAAGCCAAGCAACTCTAAGTGCTGTTGGTGTTTCTGGATCAGGATTTTATTTCAGCACTTCAGTAAATAGCACGCATTGGCTTGCTCTGACGTCCAAGAAATCGAACTCTGATTCCTCATGTTGATTTGAGGAGATAATGCCCAAATTATTGTACTCTACCATCATCACCTTTACCTCCACTGCACTGGTTTTGTGTTTGCTTAGATGACGTTGATTTCTAGAGTAATATATAACCAACTTGTGTAATAGATATTCCCAATGTGTACAAAATCATAGATATGGTGAGGAGATGTTTAAGTGGTTTTTATTTAGTCTTGACAAGCTGCAGTCTTCATCCTCATGAGAAAAATGCAGCTTAAGAAGCAGCCTTTATCTGTCACATAACACATAGTATATACATTATAGCATAGTGATGGGGGGACGGCATCGATTCAGTTGTGTATCGTGATTCATGTTTCGCCACACGGGTTCAAAAATAATTCATAAAAATAACGGAGAGCTGATTGGAGATAAAACCTTGGTTTTAGGAAGCTCTCAGGAACAGGGTTGGAGACTTAAGAGGTATGACTCAGCTTTATTTTACATGGTTCAAACTTTTAAACTTGAAACAAGAAGCAGAAAAAATTGTGACATAGAATTGCGATATTGACGGAATTACGATATTTACAGAATCGCGATACAAATTGAATTAGTAGTTACGTATTGTGATATCGTATCGGGTAGCCCCTGGTGATTCCCGTCCTTGTTATTCGACAGGAGTTATTTTCTTTGCATATCCTATTGATAGGAAGCACAAGGTCAGCCATGATGGAGCTCCCATATGGATTCAGTGCTGAGCAGTGGTAACTTGATTTGTTGGTGTCTGGGTTTTGACCCCTGACCATCTGGTCAGTGAGCCGGAGCATTATCCATTAACCCCACTGCTCACTGCATAAATTAAATTTAAATCTTTAAGTACGTTGTTTAGCACTAGCGGACGCTTAGTATCCGTATCATTTCACTATGTAGTTGATGGTTTTCCTATAACAGTGCACCATATCCTGTTGGATTCTTTGCCAAGAATTTTTTTTAAAAATGGACTTAATTGAAATAAGCTCCTGGTAGATTTTATTTTGTTCTGAAGATCTCATAATCTCTGTTACATCAAGAACATAAATATATCTACATAACATCATATTAATATGTGAATTAGGTGTTTGATTGAAATGGTATCATGCATGTTGATCCAAAGAGAACATGAACTCAGTCTCTTTCTTTCTGTAGCCAAGAAAAGTTAGATAGATGGTTTGTCCTGTGGGAGTATGTATTGATTTATTTATTTTTGGCTTTGTATGCTACATTATAACTGATCAGTATTATTTAATTGTTAGGGTGGTTTGTGTTGGAGGAGATGGCATGTTCAGCGAAATCATCCATGGTCTGATCTGCCGTACGCAGCGTGACTCTGGTGTAGAAGTGGGCGGTGCAGACAAAACCCTGATACCTTGTAGCCTTCGTATCGGCATCATTCCTGCAGGTGAGTTTTCCTAACTCGAGCAAATAAAGGTGTATGTACGAACTAGGTGCGATGGATTTCTCCAAGAAAATGAGTGAGTTTGTTCCTTGGGGCAGAAAGAGTCGAGTGCGGCTCATGATGGATATGTGCATGTTAGGCGAGGTTGTACTGATCTGAGCTATGAAATAAGGTTTGGTTGACTGATGAAGTGTCACCGAGCCAGAAGACTGATTCAAAAACTCCGTGTGTTTCAAAAATACCCCATACACGAAAACGAGAACAGTGTGTCTTTTCAAATGCTGTTTATGAGCACATTATTTGGGTGCAGGACAGAGGAGCTAAGTCGAAAAATCTCACACAACAGTTTCAGCGTTTTTTATTTGTCTTGTTTTTTCTGTTACGACACCACATGGAATCCATGATATTTTTTGATAGCATGAAGCACACATTCTACATCGCTTTCTTTTACCTGGAAAACATTCACCAAAGATTACAGCATGTTGGTTTGCTAAGGAACAGGCCCTTATGTAGCCACTACACATTGAATACAATCAGCTGTGGTCTGAATACAGCCATAAATCACTTGAAAATGCAGAGGGATTCAAAGCAACTCCTCCTGTTGTGGGAAAAGAGCGATGATTGTTTCCATCAGTGCTTTGCCATATTCTGCTGAGGGCCCATTACTGTTGATAACACTGTTTTAACAGGGATTAATGAAATGGCCTTGGCGCTGTGGAGTGTTGTTCCCTGGAGTGTGGAAATGTCCACACAGTTCACAGCTTGAAATCTTATTTTAAGATAAAGTAAGCAATAACCGTATCAGTGGTTATAAAATAATTCTGTCCAGCTACAACCTGTTCTTGAGGTACATGTGTTAAAATGAACAGGATGAATCTTGTATAGTAATGAAGGGTTGCACTGTGGTCATGCCTCACTTCCTGGGCTCGATCCTGAGTTGGGTTACTGTCTGTGTGGAATTTCACTTGGGTTTTCTTCATCTTCTCCTGTTTCATCTCTACAAATATCTGTGAGCAGATTGATGAAGCTAAATTGCTGTGAAGGTGTGAAGAAGTGAATAGATTGGAGTCGCATGTGGTGTGTTCCTGCGTCCTGCGTGTTACAGCTGGAGCTTGCAATATTGGTTGGCTTGGTTTGGCTCAGTCAAATCAAATCTGTTTTCCTCAGATTTCTTTTGTCTAATCATATTTTTTAAATCTTTTTCCTTTCCATATGCTTCATACATGTGGGTTTTTAATTATTTTTTTTTTTTGTCTGTCATTCATTCATTCATTATTTTATCCTGGTCAGAGTCACCGTGGAACAGTAATCGATCCCTGAAGCAGGAATACCCCCTGGATATGATGTCAGCCCATCATGGCCCCCCCTCACTCTTTCTTTTCTTCTCCTTATTGCTGTCTTTCTTCATTCTTCTTACCTTTTCTCACTTCCTTTCTTGCCCTTGCTTTTGGTTTCTCGATTGTTAAAGGAAGCATTCAGGTTGTATTCCAGACGGAGCCCGCTCTGTGCTTACTGCTGCTCTCACTGGGTTTTATATTAGCAATTTGAGACAGAAGAATTTCATTACTGAGCAATGTGAGAGAAGAGGGATGAAGTCTAAAATCTCATCTCTGTAAAAAGCAGTCCCTTGCTACTAATAGTATTCTCCTCCATGCCTCTGTGAGTCAGCTGAATTGTTCTCAGCGCAAAGAAGAGGTTATTTTTGCTTACACAGAACCGTGCACTAAAAAACCTCAAGCATATTTAATATTTGGCTAATGTTTTTTTCCCCAAAGATTAGTAGGTAGTCCCAGCATCTAAATCGTTCAAGGCGAAGGTGTGTGTGTGTGTGTGTGGGTGTGTGTGGGTGTGTGTGGGTGTGTGTGGGTGTGTGTGGGTGTGTGAGAGAGAGAGAGAGAGAGAGAGAGAGAGAGAGAGAGAGAGAGAGATTCTGATTCGGCTTTACATTCAGAGAAATGGAAATTTTGCAGCTAAGCTCTGACCTGTGAAATGTGCTTGTGCAACAGGTTCGACTGACTGCATATGCTTTGCGACGGTCGGCTCTGTTGACCCCGTGACCTCAGCTCTACACATTGTTGTTGGTGAGTTTGCACATCTGAGTAAACTCTGAAACACTACAGACAATACAAACACCTCACAAATGTTTTTTTTTTTTGCATCGCCCACTTTCCATGTGCATGACGTTTTATCCTCCTGATAAACAGAGAGTGTTTTCTTCATAGATCTTCCACTGCTGGGTAAGGGTGAGATGTAGCCTACAGAACTGGATTAAGCTGCATACCATACATCTCCACCCTTACTTTATAAAGCTGTAAGGTGGAGTTAGCTGAGTTCATGCAGCTCAACAATAAATGCTTGCAAAACTCGCTCGACAGTAGCGTTTAAAATGGCTTAAAGGTGTGTCATCATAGAGTGCTGTCATTCTTGGAGCTTTAGAAGATTGAACATAGTAAAAAAGCACCACTACCAATTATCATTCTTTATCCCCTTTGCAGTCACAGACAGCAGTGATGTCTAGATGTGGTGGAAATGATATCCTAAAAAGTAAAATAAGAATCTTAAACCACTATTCCTTTTCTCTTGACAGGAGATTCCCAGCCAATGGACGTCTGCTCCATCCACCATAATGACACTTTTCTCCGCTATTCGGTCTCGCTGCTTGGTTACGGTTTCTATGGCGACGTATTGACTGACAGCGAGAGAAAGCGTTGGATGGGCCCAAGTCGCTACGACATCTCAGGTCAGAAAGACCTCCATAATAACAGACTGAAAGAGATGGGGGGGGGTGGGTCAGGGCAGTAAAGTTACTCCGATTGCTGTCATCCGTTCAATTGCTGTCATTTTCAACGGTAACCATGTTGGTTTGTGGCAGGTGTTAAAACGTTTCTATCACATCGCTACTATGAAGGGACCATCTCTTTCCTTCCTGCTGATGAGAACGTAGGAACTCCGCGTGACAAGCTGCAGTGCCGATCTGGGTGAGGTTTCCCATGTTCTTCAGCTGATGGTTTTCATACATGTGTCATTATTTGAAATACAGATAAATTTGAACACATCAATCAATCAATCAATCAGTGTATGCTTAGCATTAACCCATGCACTCAAATGATCTTTGTGTTTGTTGTTTCTGATACCAGACATGATAGATAATGACTTGTTTTTTGTGTTAGGTGTCATATCTGCAGACTGCCTTCAGCTGACAAGCAGGTTTCCATGGATGAGGAAAGTGTCTCAGATACCGGTGAGAATCCACGCCTTATACTATTGAACGGTGAATCTTAAATGAGGCCAAATGATAGTTTTTATACACTTGATTGCTGCTTTGACACTTCTAGCTCATTTAAAACCCCAGAATGATTAGCAATGGTTGGCATTAGCATAAGATTGCTAGGGCTAATTTAACCTTTTAACTATCACAATGACAGGTGCAAGCTATGTCAATAGCCCTTCTAGAGCATGAGGCTTACATTCAGGCTAGATGTAC
The DNA here is from genome assembly GCA_030014195.1 of Neosilurus mollespiculum. NCBI lineage: Eukaryota > Metazoa > Chordata > Actinopteri > Siluriformes > Plotosidae > Neosilurus > Neosilurus mollespiculum. The sequence goes on from JAQMYF010000024.1 coordinate 17,559,492, forward strand.
TAGATTGTAACTGTTTTTGCTCAGGCACATGTAATACGAGGTAGAAAGAAAGCAGCTCTGTTATTTAGCTTGTGCAACTGCTATATATGCCATATCACTAGAAGAATGTGAACACCAGACAGGTATATGTGGTTCTCTCCCAAACACAGAGTTAGAAACGTGGAACTAGGAACTCCAAATATGTTCAAGTGCGACAGTACATCTGTGCACAAAGTGACGGCCATGAAACAGGGTTTGATAAAGTTGCAGTGGAAGTGGAACCTGATGGTTAAAGAATGAAAAGGCCAGCCATTAGCCTCATTAATTAAGCAGATTAGAAATTAATTTATCAGTAAATTGTTTTCAGGACCACCGAAAAATCCAGTTATTGTGTGTGTGTGTGTGTGTGTGTGTGTGTGTGTGTGTGTCGGGTGGGGATTCCTGAGTTAACGTACATTTTACATAAAAGGAGACGCATTCATGTGATTCTTGTTTTTTAGACTTCAAATCATAAAACTGTAACAAGTTACCACACTTGTAGTGCTTGGAAGATTTTGAAGGAAAGATGTGTGAGGCTTGGTCTTTTCATATTAATGACCTGAAAGAAAACAATTCAAAACAAAGACAATTAAGTATAGGGTGGGAAATTCCATCATATAAAAGGAAGAGTTAGTCTGTGCACTTTTTCTGTTTAGCTGACATTTTCCAGGTATTTTTTTTAAGAAGCTGTGTCTACTAAAAAAAAAATGCTTTATGGCTGATTGACAAAATCTAGCATTAAGATACTAATCATAAAAGTAACTGACAGAGATTGAAATGAGCATGGAGTCAGGGGCAGTGGCTGTTCAGTCACTGCTCTGATTGTTCCCACACTTCCATCTACAGTGGGTGAGTAAATATATTCTCCACTCCTGATATGCAGGTGTTCCATCTGGCCCTGCACTGATTATTCCAAGAATCTCTCTCTCTCTCTCTCTCTCTCTCTCTCTCACACACACACAAACAAACTTCTCATGGATTATTATCGGTCTCTTAGGTCTAAAAGCAGGCACCTTCATTACAGGCTGGTCCGTCTGTTTACTGTAACTCACTGATAAGTGCTGTTTGCAGAGACATGTGCACAGACCTTCAGGTCTCTAATTGCTATTGGGACATGGCTAGACTTAGTAACGAAAGCAATTCGGAGGGAGACTGGAGGCAGAGTGTGTGTGTGCACAAGTTAAATGTATGTTAAATGGTTTCCTAATGAGCATCCTAGAAACATGCCATTGAAAAGCAGCAAATGAACATAAGCCAAAGGTCTCTTTTCTCATTCTGTATGCTTAAGTGTTTAATCAGGAAGCTTCAATTAAAATATATTGCATCTTCCCAGCTGTATAAAACCTCTTCTCTCTGTTCCTTTTAGGACTTTAAGAATAAATTGTGTGATTGATGATTACAGATTGCACAGCAGTTTTTGAAAAGCATTCATTAACCAGACATTGTCTGTGCAGTCAGATACAGTCAACACAATAAAGTGCTTGATTCATCTCCAAGTTGTTTGGTTCAGTGACCTCGATATAAAGAAATACATTAGAATTTTTTTTTTAATCCAACTTCAATCCCACATGCATACAGTATCTAATTACCAAAGACAAGATACTGAAAAATCAAGAAGAAATACATAACATCTTTGAATCTTTTATAATGGAAGTCGGACGGCATTTGGTGAATCCCCTTAATAGATGTATAAAATGCCTGATGTTATAATGAGAATCATCCATTTACATCCATGACACTAAGCAAAGGGACTAATAAAACAAACATGAGAGAATGTATTGCTAAAGCTGGTATTATGTAGAGTTCAGCATTCAAACATTGGAGCAATACTGTAAATACAGTTGTGGTTATTTCCTGACCCAAAGCATGTGTGGTCTTCATATGGAGCAACACTTAGTTTCTTCCCTCTGAAAATTACTTCCTCTTCTTCCCTAATAATTGAGATTCAAATTACTTAAAGTGCAAGGGTGAATAACAACAGCTGTGTGTTTTACAGAGACAAAAGGAGCGTGGCAGGTCATCAGGGGAAAGTTTTTGGCTATCAATGCTGCATGTATGAGCTGTGCTTGTCCTCGGAGCCCCAAAGGCCTTTCTCCCTCTGCACACCTGGCCGATGGTACAGCCGACCTCATCCTGGTGCGCAAGTGCTCACGATTTGACTTCTTCCGCCACCTGCTGCGTCACACCAACAAAGACGACCAGGTACATGATGTTACACACTGGCATCATGACATCTAATTGTACTATTATAGGAAAGGGACCATCGTTCATTGTTTTCTGATGTATGCCTCATTGTGTTTTATTCCTTACTTGGTGTTAGCTTGATTTCATATTGTTACTATCACAGTCAGTTTTGCAGTTATATGACTGAGCCACGATGATTACAGTTAAAATACAGTTCATTCTTTTTTCCCTGTTAGGGGACACACTAGATTTAGGTTGCACTGTCCCAAGTACCAATTCCAAATTCAGTGTTAACCTTTTGGGATTTTCTATTGCTCTCACAATTGTATGCAAAAAATATATCTCACTGCCAGAAAACAGTTCAGGTTCAGAAAGCCTCTAATATGACTAGATGAATGCTCAGTTTGAGCAATGAGTTTTTCATTAGATTTATGAGCCATAAAACCAACAAGGCAGAAAAATTTGATTCATCTCTAAGGTAATTGAGGGAAACTTTCCAACCCCTGCCCCAAAGAGTTGCTCATTCTGGTTTCCTTTTTCAGACATGGCTGTGTCTTGGGAGTTTTGCGTCATGGGTAACTCAGCCTACCATCAAAGATGGACACAGCTGTTTGCTAGTGAGGGCTTACTTCAGTTCACTCTGGTTACATTTCTCTGGTTGGGTATATCCATCAGAAGCCCACAGTTTCAGTGCCAGTGTTCCCGCTTCCAATGACCAAAAACAAATAATTGAGTTTCACATTCCTGTGTGTTAGGTTCATTGAACTGTAGTTCTGGCACTGATAATAATGCACCTATTCTGTGAATAACCAGTTGCACATATTAGGTTTGTAACTACATCTTTGCTAAAAACAGGAATTTGGGTCAGGCCCTTTTTAGATAAAGGTTCACAGACACTGAAAATGTAATCTTCTTATGGCCAGGGTGGTGGTGTTTTTTTTATAACTTATGGTTATTAATATTTTCATGGTTTTTCATGAAAGAAATAATTCATTATTAGAAATAAAAACGCCCATGGAAAAAATTGCTGAAAAGGCGTAACCCATGCCACATCATCAGTAGGAGACACTTGTGCTCAACATATAACATGTTTAGTCTATTCATAGTATGCATGCTTTACCCTAATCCTACCTGAAATGAATTAAGAATGACTCACCAAGCCTTGCTAATACCATTGGCAGAGAGGATTCCCCAATTTCTGAATAGGACTCAGATATGAGACAGAAGATCAGGCATGGGGAACTCATAATATCAACACGGATATCCGATGACATCTGGGCTTAACTTCGGTCTTAACTTAATGTACCAGAAATATCACAGTAGGCTTTCTATTATGTTTTATTCCAACCTACGGGCTGGCAGATTATTGTATCTGTAATATTTAGCCCCATACTTCACCGGACATCCATACTGTTCGAAAATGGACCAGCCCAGAATCGGATAACACTTATTATTTTTAATAATATAATTCCAGGGATAGATGTCATCAGCAGCAGACACTAACTGGGTAACATCAAAGTTTCTTACCTTCATTTTCTCTCTCATCTGGCTTTAATCTCCTCAGTCACTTCAAATTAAACTCAACACTGCCTGTCAGTCCTTTTCTCAGCAGTACTACATCCCCATGTCCAGTTTATTTCCTTAAATTAGCATCTCTCTAAAATCAATGCATACTAACAAAAGGCTGCAACAATGCATGTGTTGTAGGCAATTTTCCTCAAACTGTTTAAACTTTCTGAACACTTTTTTACAGAATTTTTTTCCCCCAAGCTGAAGCAACCCAGCTGCTGAAACTGTGTCATTTTTAATATTGCTAACTGAACAAAAAGAAGCATCAATCACAGGTCAAAGATGATGCTTAGTCTATACTACAACTACTACAATTCGTTCGGCCCTGCGTGAATGATGCTTCCTTCTTGGGGCATAAAGCTGACACATGACCTGCAATATGCAAAATATAGTCTCTTATGTCAGTGTGTGTGCTTGTTTGTGTGTTGCAGTTTGACCACCCGTTTGTGGAAGTGTACCGCGTGCGACAGTTCCGCTTCACACCCAGGTACGAGGAGACTGACTCTGAGCTGGAGCTACGGGATGCTGAGGGCTCGGGTCCTAAACGCTTCTTCAGCCAGATATGTAGAGAGCACCCAGCATGCAGCTGCAGCCTGGCGCACAGCAGCTGGAACTGTGATGGAGAAATCCTGCCCCATGCTGCCATTCAAGTCAGGTAAAAGAGCCTCATGGCACTATACTGAGTATACACTGGAGTGGTTATATTTACATATTGCACTTTTCAGAACTTCATAGCTTTAGAGGTTATAAAATTATCACCACTCTTTCAGTACATTTATGTATTGTCTGTGACATCAGATGGCTACATGGTAGTAATCGAATTCATACAAAGTGTACCTGTATGTAGTGTAGTTGTACCTGATAGATTGGCAAATAAACTAAGGTGGAAGGAACGGGTGTGTAATGAGCTGCTACTTCATTGTCAAATTTACCAAGATGGCAACGTTTTCTCTGAGCATTAAAATCCCAATTACCTCAGTGCACTGTTGTAGCTTGTGATAAGTTAATCACTTGGAGCTGGGACGAACAGCTTCCAATGGAATATTACAACCACAATTCAGTTGTGAGATAAACTGCACGGCTGTTGCGGTGAAAAAAATTTTTTATTTATGTAACAGAAAGTAAGTGGAACAGCACTCGATTATCACAGGAAAATCTTTATGTAGCATGATGGCTTTCCTGAATGCAACATTTATTTCACACCCCATTTATCCCATCAGTGATGCATAGCTGTCTAATGTCCTGTAATTTAATGGCCTTTCCACTGGTTAAAGCTTACTCCCTTTTAATTAAAATTCAGGCCCATTCATTTATTGACATTTCCCTCCTCACCAGTTGTTCTTCAAACGATTCAGCAAATGAACTGTAGAGATGAACAATGCGCTGTAAGACAGGGAGCAATGAAGAGGATTGTCTCACCTAAGTGCTAAACATGTTTCATTCTGTGCAGTTAGAGGAAATTAAATTCTAAATCCTCCAAAGTTGCACAGACAGCGTGGATGGTTTAAGTTTGGTGCCGGTGGCAGCTCTTGGCACAAGAATATAGATCAGGCTGAGGAGAGATTTGAGGTTTGGATGTTTTTAATTAATTTGTCTGAGCTTAAAATGTGTTTAGTACATTTTAGTGTGTGGGAGAGCATGACAGGACTGAAACTGGCAACCATAACGCAAAAACCCCCAAACACTGTGCAGTTAATAAATAAATATTGTAAGGTGATTACATTTTCATCTCGTAAACATGCACAACATAAATGGAATATCTCTACAGAGAATTGATGTTTGCGGTACTTAAAAACTGTAGGTGGCAGGTTAAAAATTAAACTCACCTTGGGGCAAAAGTAATTGAAATTGTAAAACCAATCCACTGACCACATATATTATTATTACTGTTTAGCCCTTAATGAAATATTTAAACAAGATGCATTTAGAAAAGCTAGGAAACAGAAATTATATATTTTTAAAAATCTTCGAAGACCATGTTCAGCTTTTCAGGTTGTGGATCATTAATTAGCAAGTGTACAAGGACAGCTGCAGGTTTAACACAAATGAAGAATGAGTATAGGACGAACAAACGCAAGTAAAATCCCGTTCATAGAGGAAAGAGCCTGACATTCTCAGGCTATTAAAAAGAATAAACACTCAGCAATATGCACATACTGTTGTTCCATGCAGCTTGATGACATCACCCAATTAAAAAAACTCTTAAATTACTTAGTACAATAGTACTTCCGAGTTAGCCTCACATTTACGCTATATCAGACACAGCCAGGAGCGCTGTTCATGTTCTGGACCCACGCTCCATGGAAAACCTGTGACCTGCCCGGACTGACTGGGTTCGAATTGCAGGAAAACACTGTGGCTGAGATACATGTCTGTGTAGAGTTTTGATTCAACTTTGACAGTGAATTGCAGTGGGAGGTAGTTGACTACATGTCTTTATTTATTGATTTATTGACACCAGGATTTATGAATTATTTCTATAACGATATCACAAAATCACGTGAAAATTTTTTGCTGCGTAGTGTCACACCACAGCGTTGTTGGAGCTTTCCTGACTGAAAGTGCTAGCCTAAAGATTAACTTGTTTTCATCTCAAGTATTCACCATCAGTGTTAGATAACACAGTAAGAGTTCTGCCACTACGTGTTCTATCATTTATGCTTTTGGTTTGTAATTATTCTGTAGATCAACATATAGAACTGTTTTCTTTCTGTCTGTTAGGATTATTTTGAATCAGGGAAAACAATAAGTTTTAAGTAGTTCAACTTGTGTGGTCCTAGCATTCATAATATTACTAAATAAGCATCTTTTTATGTTGTAATGAAATACAGTAATAAATATTCAGTGTGAGACCTGTGACCATCTGGTGGTGCAGAATGGCTTCAGGCTTGTAAACAGCAGTGGCAGCATTGCAGCAGTCCAGGCACATCATGTTTATATTTGCCTCATTACATGAGTGAACTTTTTAAGACCCCTATCTTAGCAGTGGCCACTCCCACCTTATCCATTTATCTAATTGTGTCCGTATATTTAAATGCTCTATTTATCCAGTGGACATTTGACAGATATTTCTCTCTTCGTCTCTGTCTTTCCAGAGTGCACTGCCAGTTGATCAAGCTGTTTGCAAGGGGGATTGAAGAGCAGTCCGTCTTCGAGGAACCGTACGCTCTCAGTGCAATATAGAGCTGTTTTTCACTGGAAAGAAAAAAATAAATCGAACTCGCTGGACCTTGAAGAATCTTAAATGTTTAGGACACATTTGGGTTAACATTAAGTTGTAATGTAAGGATTTACAGGTTCCATTACACATCCATTTGTGCTGTTTGCTGGGTGTGAGGTCATTAGTTTGTTGGTATGCACCATGGTTGAGTAAATAGCATCTAGCAGTCTATTTATGGATCAATGAAATCACAATGGCAAAAGCTTGGATAGGTTAAAGCACTATCCATACAGTACTGACAGTATTGTTTTTTAAAATACAGATTCCTTATTTTACTGTGACTAAGTTGCACGTTATTTCTCTTAACACACCCATGTTTGTCTTCCCTGATCATCAAGCTGGTCTTGATGTTTTGGACAGTAGAATCCCAAAGTTTGCACATAACATGCAAATATTTTCTTTACTGGAAGTGAAGTATCCAACATGATCTTATTTTGCCATAGCTGCATTTATAAATATAATGTATTTAGTTACTTCAGTTATTTCCTTGAAGTTGTATTTATCTATTGTTATAATATTCCGCTGTCACATCCTAGTGTAACACATGATGTGTAATATATTGTATGAAGTGTTTTGTAGCAGTATAGAGCTGAGGCACAGTGTAGCTCATAGCGATTTGTTAGTGATAAAATAGTCTGGATGATATACTCGGGTAAAATACTTATTAGGAATTTAAATCCCGTGCTGAAATTCAAGCATCAGCTGTAGGTATCTAATCTGTCGTGTCCCATTAGTGTGAGTTAGTTAGTTTTGTTGCTGGAGCCTCAGCATTGCGTGCATCAAATGTAATTGTTATACTGCCTTAGTTTTGTCTGCAGCTTAATTCTCTTGAGTGTCACCCCATCTAGAATCTCAACCCTTTATTGCTCACATGCTTCTTCCATTCACTGTTCTTATTTCTCTCTGTCTTCTTTCTGGAATGATGAAAATAGCCATAGGGCCTTCTGTTCTGCAACCTTCTGCTAAAGGTTTACCGTGCATACTCCAAGGCTGTGTTCTTTCACCATCAGGGGACTTCGAGCAGACTGTGCTTTAATGAAATTGCCTCCTGTACTGTTTGAATGTTTGTTTGAGAAACTGAGGTAGAGCTGCGCATGAGTTCAGAGGATGTGCACTGTCAGTTTCCGGGTGCTGAAGGAAGATCTGGCAAATCATTCATCTCAACTCCACCCCTTGTGTATTTCAAGTAAAGATGAGCTGCTGTAGTGTGTGATAACACTAGCAGTCAGTCCTAAAAATCTTGAGTTGAGGCAACTGGACTTCTTTTTGTGTGTGTGTGTGTTTGTTTTTAACAATCCCCCGACCCCCCTTTTCTAACTGTTGAAGCTTTTTGGATTGAAAGCAGTATGTCTTCAAAAAAAAACCACAAAAAGAAGTCCAGTTGCATCGACTCAAGCTTTTTAGGATTACTATGACCTGTATGATTGAGAAGCTACACCAACGTACTAGCTGTCAGTGGAATGCCATGAACTGTCCTCTGTCTCTGTGTGTGTGTGTGTGTGTGTGTGTGTGTGTGTGTGTGTGTGTGTGTGTGTGTTTGTACGTATGTGTATGGCCATCTGACAGCTGCTGCATTTGGCAGCTTGGTTCATGGCCAATCAAACACATGCCCGTGTGCATCAACCGCTGTGTCAACAATCCTCCTATTTGAGCGCACAGACAGCCCTGAGATCGGACTTTATCTGCACCAGAAACATAATTCATAATCCTCCTCTGCCCCCTCGTAAATATCACTGCCGTCTATACTCACTTTGGCTTCCAGTACTGCGGCTGTTGCTAATTTATGATCCAGTGCTGGCAGTTGTCACGAGCCTGCTTGCCGTACATTACAGCATCTTCAGCATCCATGACCCACACATGCGAATAGCCTCTACAACCTCAGTAGTGATCACTGTGAGCAAAGCAAACCTTCCCGTATATATATACTGCCTAGATAATAAAGTGTCAGGCATAATTGAACCACAGCATGTTGATCTCGCAGGCTTCGAGGTGACCTATATATAAGTGTGATGTATGACCTGAAATGTACAAGTTGATACATGTTCCAAAAAAAAAACAACCTTAATAAAGTTCTTTTAAACATCTGTGGTGATGTGGTGAGTCAGATGCACAAGAGACAAATGAAAGAAAGACTGTGAACTGTGTTTAATCCGCTGAAAGCCTGTCAGTCTTGCTTAAAGCGCTGATAACCGGGGTCTCCTTGGGACTTGACAAAATTGATGGAACCAGAGATAGCAAGAGAAAAGTTGCATTGAGTTGTACTGAGGGATAAGCTCGGGAGATTTTAAAAGAAATCCTGTTTCAAGGTTGACCAATGCAACTTCCTTTATAGCATTCATGCATTCCACGGTGATTTATCTCAAAGTAACAAGTAGTGGTTCAACCATGGGTCAGCAGCAATGTTGGCATGAAGCCACAGGTTCAAACGTCCTTGTCATTTTTATTTTTTTTCTTTTCTGAGCCATTTTCACCGTGACCTTCAGGAAAGTGCTTTAACCTCAAGTAGCACCTGCCTCCATTACTGATGAGTTTTTTAAAAGGGGTGGTTTAAAAATACAGGGAGATTTTTTTGTGTGTATGTATAAAAACCCTGGCTGTACTTTTCTCCGGGAATAATTACTTGGTCTTTGGGCTTTTCTAATCTTTCCCATCTGTCAAACTGTCATTTTGTTCTTGGTGTCAGAAATGATTAAGAACTAAAAACAAGATAACAGCTTGTGACTGTTGTTGTGTGTCACAGAGATATTTATCTGGACCATCAATTTTTAATCACCATAACACTGATTAGTAAATATGTTGCAAGGGAGTGTTGTTTTGATTTAAAGTTTTTTCAGTATCATTTCTTTCTCCTTCATTTAATGCTGAAGTTGTGGTGTCCGTCTCAGTTTAAACCAATTTTGCATGGAATACTGTTATGAATGTGTTGCTTGAAAGCAATCCATGTTTCCCTATTATATTTAAGAGGCTTCAGTAATGGTGAATCCTCCACAAAGCCACTTCTGACAAATGTGATTTTGCCGCAAAATGGACAAATGAAGTAACTTAATGGGTTTATTACATATAAATGTTGGTAGGGAACAAATATATTCTTCCCCTCAGTCTCTGTCTGCTCATGTGCTGTGATGTGAAGGATATTTTGCTTTTATTCTCTGCGTAGTTTACCGTTTTGTACAGCCCATACATTAGGCTTGCTATCTGGTCCCACATGGCGATTGAAGCCAGGTAATTTTCCCATCTATCGTCAACAGAGTAAATTCCATCTCCTTCCTTTCCTCGCTTGCGCATCGCCATGTCCTTATTGATTTATTCTGAGACCCAGTGCTCTGGGTGGTGTCCCGCTGGAGCCCTCTTTCTCATTCCCAGACCCTTTTCTTGGGCTGTTATAGAGACAAAACCAACAAACATCTGTCTGAGAGCACTCAAATAACTGGAGACAACTCATTGCAAGTGTGATTACACAGAGGTGCTTTCGCGTCTACTTTTAAGTAGCTGTGCAGAAGCAGCTCAGCTGAGATTGAGTGCTTTTGGCCTATCTTGGCCTCCAAAAGCCCACCTGAGCCTCATCCAAGGATTTTACCCAGGCATCACTCTACCTGGGCTGCAGCAACAATGTAGGCATTAAGAAAGAAGAATCCTGGTCTGTGCAGGTTTTACTGCATTACCGGTATTCTATAAGGGAAAAGACTTTTCCTGGTCAGGCTACATTGGGGAATAACAACAGTAATTAGAGAATGAAGATGCAGAACATAACTGGCAGGTGCTATTGATTACAGTTGGCCCATTTTCCCTTCCTTGCCATACTTCCCTCTCCTGAACTTTTTCCATGCCTGTTTTAAAATCCTCCCAGTAAACAGCTTTAATCTTCCCAAAGTGACCTTATCAATGCCATGGCCTGTCATACTCTGTAATGATGAGCTTTCACAAAGTAGACTAATGTTAAGTGCCGTGTGAGTGAAGCACCATTGATGTGGGAAAAGCGTCTTGCAATCGAGTTGCTTTTGGAACGTCAAGAAAAACCTTACAGATTCTAGGAGCTTCTTACTATGAGGTGGACATGCTAAACCATTCCATCACCGTGCCACCCTTGCAAAGGGACATTAAAACAAATATTAATTGTGATATCAGCTTTAAATAAATTAGTGTATATTTATCTAAAATGTACTTATATGGAATTTTTCACAGAAGTCAAAAAAATGCTTTACAAAGATCCAATAATAGCATAAATTGGAAAAGGAAAATCCAGACGAGCGTACAAACCCAAAAATCTACCATACGTCCAGAAAATGCAGCCAAACGCCTGACCAATTTCAATTTTATTTGTCACATACAAAATCATACACAGTACAATATATAGTGAAATGCTTGTTACGACTGTCCTAGAAATTGAAAAATAAAAACTATCAATATCAAGAAGACAATGAAGAACAATATAATTATAACTATTTAAGGGACTTTATAATAAAGGGTCAATATAAAATATCAATATAAAAAGTGTAAAAATATATATTTTTTAAATTAAATATAAAATAAAATAAGTATGTATAGTGTATGTAACTGTATACTACATTATAACTGTATGTAAAGTGTCAAGTGTCTGTAAGTGTAAAGTGACAAGTGTCTGTGTGCAACCATAAGCTGAGGTGGAATGTAATGCTTGTGTGAGGGTAGAGTCTACAAAGACTAATCTGATAATATATCTATAATTGTATTTCAGCATTCCACAGAAACATCAAGTCTTAGAGATGTAGGCAGAGCATTCCACAGTCTATGTGCGACAGCCTTAAAAGCTTGCTATCTGTGGGACTTGAGCCAGATGTATAGGACAGACAGTAGATTTGAATGTGTGAGGGGAAAGTAAATGCAAGAGCCTGACCATGCAATGCAAATTAAAACATATGCATCAAATTCTTGACATTCTTTCTATTAAAGATGGATGTTGTACAAACATTGTTACCCAGAAAAATAATAGTTCAAAGGGAACCCTGACAGCCCAGTATTATTGTCCATGATGAATGTTGGCAAACTTCTGACCCCCAACTGTTGGTGCCTTACATACTGCTGTCAACGTCCATGTTTTAAAGAAGCGGACAGATGTACGACTTCAGTGATATATATAAATACAAAGCAATATATGAGAAAGGATATGATCTTTTGCCTGCAGCCATGCAGAAGAAGATTTTACCTGAAATCATAGTAGGTCCAACAACATCGATGGCAGTTGAACCAGAAAGATAAGCGGCTTTGATGTTATCCCAGCTTGCTTAATCTGAAACAGACAGAGATAAAAAGGACTATTACTTTTGCTACTTCCACTTTGCGCGCTACAACAGAGCTGGACTTTGTTTCCCCCTCCAAGTTATTGCATTCCTAATGGTGCTTAAAGTAATTACACTTTGTAATGTTTCTCTTTCTTTCCCCTTTAGTAGGCCCTACTGAAGCGCTCTTGCATCCAGTGCCCACGCTGCCGTTCTCTGCTAAATGATGCCATTAACCATATTGCATTTGCTAACTCTCTGGCCACCCCAATGAGATTTGGTTCACAGCGAGTTTAATTGACTGAAAACAAGGTTGTGTTTAAAATGGTCCAGTTGGAGTAAGTTTGCCAGCAGCACATGCTCTGTTTTTTGCATGTTTTTATTTTAAATGGAAAGAGTCTGTCAGTTGAGATGGGCTTTCACAGTGGAAGTGTTGTTTGTTTTTATAAAGAATATTTATCATTATTATTACAGTAACTGCTTTCTGGTGGAGTTGGAGATGATAGTGCACCCTGGATGTAAATATACAAACTATACACCGCCTGGACAAAAAATAAATAAACTGTTGGACCACCTTCAGCCTTGATTATAGCATGTAATCACCATGGTGTTGCTGCTCCAGTTGATCAGGCCAAAGCTCAACAACATTATGTGGTAATAAAATGAAGTCAGCTGGTGAACTGAATGCACTGAATGAACAGGTTATCCCATCAATGGACTTTTTCTTCCTTGATAACACAGACTTAAAATTGGGGCTGAAATAGTGAAAGAGTGGTTCAGGGAATGGTTTTCTCTCATGAACTAGTTAATTCTAGATTTCGGTGAAAAGTGAACCCAACTTTGGATGGAAATAAATGTTGTGATGCTGCTTAGGTTTGTCAAAACAATGCCATGGTGATTACACATCTACATGCGGTCCAACAAAATATTAGAATGCGGCACTTTTTTTTCTGTGTATATAGATGCACATACCCTCACACCTAGGGCAACCAGTGAACTGCCAAGAGTATCACTGGTGCCCAAGACTCTGTTCGAATTTTGCTGAAACTGTTAATGCTGGCTGTAAGCATAAGGTGTTAGAACACACAGTGCATTGCAGCTTGCGGTGTATGGGGCCGCCTAAACGCACACCAGTCAGGTGATGTTAATAATATGGCTGATCGCTTGCCTGGTACACTTACAGCAGAACAACCTTTGCTGAGAAGGGTCCACCACCCCAAAAATACCAGGCCAGGGGTGCTTTCTTTCATTTTAAGTGCAGGATATAGGCTGAAAAACTGCATAGCAACAAGATGTAACATGTTAAAAGGTCAGATATGTGTGGGTGTACCTGATAAAATTGAGTCTTGTTCCAAATTGGCAACCATCATGGAAATCTATTATTTGAAATAAATTGCATAACCGCATATAAACGCAGGGAATTCAGTGTAAAAGCTGTTGAAAATCCTACCACATTTCTAACTTGGAGCTCTATGTCTTTGTACAGTGAAGCTGTGATTACCTACAGTGATGCTTTCTTTCACACTTCTATGCTCTGGCTGTCGTTATCGGGCAGCACAGGTCACTGGGTCTGAGAAAAAAGCCTGGATAAACATGACCCAACAAAGAGGAATGAATATTGTCCTTATCTGATGGGGTTAAACTGACATGCCCCTGGCAGGCATATTATCTCAGCCATGAGACATGAAGAGAAAAGAGACACATTTGTGCAGGCTTCACACACAAACCGAGGCCCTGTTCTATTCCTCTTTACTGCGCAATGAACCAGCGCTGCCTGACTTTCGAAGAGATGGCATAGAGGAGAGAGAGAGGGGAGGGGGGGGGTGTTTGCAGAAAATGAATGTGTCCCTGAATCTACAGTTCTGATCTGTTAAATCTGTCTGTGGTCAAGAGGAGGACTGTAAATTGGTCCTGCAGCTCCCCCTCATGGTGTTCTGCCTTTTCTTAATGGTCTGTCCATTCTCTCTCTCTCTCTCTCTCTCTCTCTCTTTCTCTCTCTACCACTGTTATATATGCCCGGAGCCTTTCCATGCGCCAAATCCATTAAAACAAGCAAACAGTCATTCAAGTCTCCAAACACAGCACAGGCTGAGGAGAGAGAATGTAACATTTGGTCTGACTGTCGGATGAAGCGTGAAGCCATCATGCAGCCAGGATTCTGTTGCTTCTGCTCCTGTGGGGCGAGCGCTAATATTTTTACACATTTGCGTCAAGATGCAAAGGCTGCTGGCAACCCACTCCCACTCCTACGGAAAATCTTCTCTGGAAAGGTTAGCTCAGTGTGAAACTGTCAAAGGTTTCTCTCTCTCTCTCTCTCTCTTTCTCTCTCTCTCTCTCTCTCTCTCATGGAGGAAATGCAAACTTTCCAATACCAAAATTCGTAATCAGGTTAACTTGAATTCCTTTTAATTTTATCCAGTAACAAAGTGTCACAGCCACTGATAATAAAAAAAAAAGTCTGCTTGTATATTCTGTTCCATAGATTTACATTTGCAGCAGGAGCAAACCAGCTCCTCTTTATAGCCCATTTCCTTCTAATTTATGCTGTGTGTCCGTGCTGGAGCGCTGGGCCAGTCAAGCCCAGGTGGAGCAGTAATGGCCACATTGATCACGGCAGTCCCTGATGGGATGGATCCGCTTTAAGAGTGAACGAACGGACTCTATATGCTCCCTTTCCCAATCAAAAATCCATCTTGTCTGTCCCCTTTGCCCCCATCCAATCAAAAGTTCATCTTCTTTATTTCTTTATAGTAAGGACGCACTATCAAAAGAACATCACCTCCAAAATGGTGATTTGCACTGCCTGATCTGTCCATTTCACTTCGGCTTAACCCTAGACGAGCTTCATTCAGTCATTCATTTGCCAAATTGTTTAATCCTATTTGGGTCTCAGGGTGGCTGGAGCCTATCTCAGCCAAGTCTGGTACACCGTTAACAGCTTGCAGGGCCAGCACACACAATCACAGTCACTCACATCTAGGGGCAATTTGAAACAGCCGGTTAGCCTAATGTGCATGTATTTGGGCTGTGGAAGGAAACCGAAGTACCTGGCGGAAACCCACACAAGCATGGGGAGAACATACAAATGCCAGACAGGAACGCCCTCACCAAGCCTGGGACCTCAACCCATGACCTTGTTGTGAAGTGGGCGTGCTAACCGCTATGCCACTGTGCTGTCCCCTAGATGAGGCTGCTTCCACTAAAAGTTAACCGCTTTTTTTCATGTTCAGTAAGCAAATGGAAGACTTGCTCTTATCTTGCACAGCTATGCAAAAGTTATTGCCCCATCAGCCTCAACACCAGAAATTACCCTACTCGCAGGAGAGAATCCTCAGCACCTAGTTCCATTAAAATCTCCTAAAATTTATCGAGCAAACAGCTGTGCCTCTCTCAATAAAAGCTCTGCAATAATTCACACCCTCAATCAAGTGTTAAAAGCACAGTGCACACACACACACACCCACCCCTGAAGATCACAATGGTACAGCTGATGATTTCCAGTTGCTGACAGTCGAATTCTCACATTTACTGGCTGCGAAGTCAAACACAGCCCAATGTTGAGATTTGCTAGAAAGGTTGTGAAAGGTGTCAGACAAACAAGAAGAACACCATTTCCTGTTCGGTGTGTATGCATGCATTTGTGCCTACGTGCATGAGAGACTCAAACCACTAGGCAATCTGAGCTGTAGTGGGCCCTGGAGAGGCCTGACAGCTGCCATTATCACAAGCATACATATGATTACAGCCTGTCTCTTTTATGTTTTTTTTTTTTGTTGTTGTTGTTGTTTTTTTGCTGTTGGTTTTCAAGCATACTTGTCACTCTGTGAATAGACAACCAGCAAAATGCAAGCTGTCTGTTCACCAGTGCTGCTCACTATCCGTAACCAAGCAGATGATCTTCCAGAAACAGAGGCAAATTAAGAGTAAAGCAAATATTGCCATTTTTAGTGTTCATACCACGGCCCATCGATGGACAGGCGGGTTCAGGATGTTCCTGCCTTTAACCAGAGTCAGATGAACTTGGCACCAGTCTTCCCACAGCCCTAGTGGGGCAATTCAGCAATTCAGTGACTGAACGGGCAGTGGTGGCTCAATGGTTAGGGTTCTGGGCGCTTAATCTGAAGGTTTGGGGTTCAAGCCCCAGTCCCACCAAGCTGCCACTGTTGGGCCCTTGAGCAAGGCCCTTAACCCTAAATTGTATAAAAATAAATAAATGTAAGTCACTCTGGATAAAGGTGTCTGCCAAATATCAAAATTTTGGTTTCTGATATAATGACAAATTTATTAACACAAAACACCTTATGTTCCTCTTAAAGGCATTCAGTCTATCTATCTATTATTATCATTATTATTATTATCATTATTATTATTATTATTATATTAAACTAATATACATATTATATATATATATAACTTTTTACAGTTTTACAGTACGGCAGTACTTAGACTAGCACTGTTTTGTTTTACACACACATGCACACA
>JAQMYF010000024.1:17585571-17596472 GCA_030014195.1 Neosilurus mollespiculum
TATATATATATGTGTGTGTGTGTGTGTGTGTGTGTGTGTGTATGTATGTATGTATATATATATAAATATATATGTTTATATATATTATATATATATATTATTTGTTATATGTGCATTTACTTTATGTTTATTAATTTTCAGTCTCTGTAGTATTTATTCCTTTTACTTTTCCATTAGAGTTAGTGAGAGTGAATTTATACCCAGGGCTCAGTTGGCTTTTAACAGAAATACACACCAGTCAGGTGGCATGCTGAAAAAGATGCATATTCCATATATTACTAAACATTTCGACAGCTAGTTCATTGCCATATGGAAAGCAGCTGGCTTGTGGAAAGGAAGCCAGAGTAAATCTCTCTACTTGCTTACGGTTCATGGCAGCTGAACGGAGGCTGCGGGCTAGGTGTGTTCTTATGCAGTGTGAGAGCCAGCGTGGACAGATAGGGCAGCAGATGTCTTTTTCCTGCTCCTGCAGCTTTGCTCAGATAGATGTCTAGGTTGTGACCATATTGAATAGCATATCACAAAGTTGCCTGGCATGTTCACCTGTGGTCAGGAATTTAAATTATATGCAAAAAATAAGGTGCAACTGGAAACTTTCACACCATGTTTGCTATGATAAAGTCTACAGTACACACTTCAGTAGTAACTGGTGACTTTTTCATCCATGGTGGCCAGTCATGCAGAAAGTATAACCAACCTTGGCAAGGCCTGCCTTGTGCTCTTGTTCGGTCTCAGTGGAAAACCCAACCACGAAAGTTCCAATGATTCCCATGAAGACAAAATCATTAGCTTGTTAGCAAGAAATCTATCTTGATTTGAAGCCTTTCTAAGTGAAAAAAACAACAACAGTAGGGTGTGTAAATAAGGACCAGACCAGGTTGTGTGCAACCCAGGTCTGCTTACAGCACGGTTCTGCTAGGCTGAGCTGGGCCTCTCAGTGCTGTGGTGGGAATGAGAGCTGACTGCAGGACGATTGTGATTTATGTGGTGCGGCGTTTTTGCTCCAGGGCCTGGGCTGCTCGGCTGCTGGCACAAGATGAATACAAGGCCCAACTGCAGGAGACAATCTGATTACAGCATACACCTCACTTTCATCTTCATTCCATGGCAGTGTGGCATCAGGGATGTGGTCTCTCACGCTGTCACCAACAGCAATGACAGTGGCTCAATAACTAGTTACAGCTATTCTACTCCTACTCCCACTGTCTTTTTTATACACTAAGTGGGATTCCATTGCAGTTTTGCACAAAACAGGTGGTTTTCTTTTTCTATCATTAAAAAGCACAATAGCAAATTATCAGATTCCATTGAGTAATGTCATGTGATTAAATCACTTTTAAAAGTAATTCTTATTAAATATGGGGATGAAAAACACAAAATGTGACTTGATTTTAAATAACCTGTCATGTCATGTTACTTAAACTCAAAAATCCATTCATCCATCCATTCACCAAATCGGTTCATCCTAATAGGCTGGAGCTTATATCAGCCATCTCTGGGCAGAGGCAGGGTATATCCAGAACAGCTCACCAGTCCATCACAACATCAGCAAGGGGCAGTTTGGAACAGCCAATTAACCCAATGTGCATGTTTCTGGACTCTGGGTCCGACTGGAATACCTGGATTAAACCCACACAGGCACAGGAAAAACATGAAAACTCCACACAGAAATGCTTTCCTCAAGCCTGGGACTCCAACCCAGGACCTAGTTGCTGTGAGGCAGATGTGCTAACTACTGCGCCACTTTGCCGCCATGGATTTAAAAAATATATTTCCTTTACAGTTTTGCAAAACTACATTGTCAGTTATTGTTTTATATAAATTCAAGTGTTCCCATTATCTATTTAGTCCGCAATTTCAAATTTCTTGTTAAGCAGGCTGACAGAAACCTTTGGAAATGAATTTTGAGAAAACATTTAGATTAGCAATTATTGTATTATATAATAAGCATTTAAACTGCAGCACATAAAACCAAGTAGAAACAATAGTTCTTCTTATATCTTATAAAGCTTTTCTAGTTGTGTGTGGGATATGTTCATTTCTGCATCAATGAGTATAGTGTTCAACGGTAAAGAGGAACTGATGAACATGGTTGGTGTGAAGGAAAATGCTCTGCTATGAATATGACTGTGGCTAATCACTGCCTTTTTATAACCCACCTTAACAAAAGAGATTACTTCTAATGGATGATAATATCCTTCACAGTTAAGAGTTTCAGTTCCTTGAAAGTGGTGAAAGCTTAAACTCTAGTGTATAATGATAATATTAACATGTGATGCCAGGTTGGCTTATGGGACTATTTTAAGACTCATTTAGAGGCCATGGAATTACACCTTCAAAGTAGCAGCACTAAAAGAAAGAAAAAGGGAAAGAGAAAAGGATAGAAAACCCCACGTGTGTAATTAAAAAGAAGTGTCAGCTCTAAATTTGTAAGTGAGACTGAACAGGTATTTTATTATGAAACAATGACCTCAGGTTGGACGGATTAAAAGCTTTGTGCAAGGAACAAGAAGACCCACCATGGAGACAGACTCCCAGATGTTATAATTACAGTTATTTCTAATATGTTGTAATGTTGGCAGTTCGTTCAATGGAAATTCTTTTGGACTGTACACTTTAAAAAGAATGAATCAATTCTGGTGATTAGGAACTGTCATGAAGGTGAATTATGACAACATGCTAAAGAAATATTGTCATTTTATGAAAATATGTATTTTGGAAATATTGTTGAAAGTATTTTCATAATGGGTGGTACGGTGGCTTAGTGGTTAGCATGGCTGAATCACAGTAAGAGGATCCTGGGTTCGAGTCTTGGGCTCAGGTGTTTAAGTACGGAGTTCGCATGTTCTTCTCATGGTTGCGTGAGTTTCCTCCGGGTACTTCAGGTTCCTCCCACAGTCCAAAGACATACCTCTGAGTGAGAGTTTGAGTAGATGTGTGTGTCTGTGTGTGAGTGTTGGCCCTGAGATGGATTGATTGATAGCTGTGTCAGCTGAGATAGGCACAGCCTCCCCGTAACCTTTAAAGGGTTAAGCGGTTTGGCAAATGAGTGAGAAAGTGTGTTTTCATAGTCATGTCACATCTGGCCATGATTTTTCTAAATTATTAGAAGAATGTAAAACCTGTGATAATGGGAATAAATTCCTCTCAGCAGGGCTTTTGGAAATTAATATCTCGGTGGTTTTTTTTTTTTTTTATGTCAGCACTAATTTTAAAGGAACAGCCTGTGATATGGTTTGATTTTTAGAGCTCTCATTTTTAGAAATTTCAAACGCAATGAACAGAAGCTTACAAAAATTCTCCCTTATGTATGCCTTCAAGGTTTTAAGAGGACGTATGCTGAGTCAAAGAGCAGCTGTTCTGCTCTAATGCAGAATAAAGCTAATTTCTGGGCCAGAAAATTTCAGCAGAAGCCTGTTGTAAAGAAACTAATGAAATTTATATGTAATTTTACATATTATATGTAAAAAAAATAATAATTAATAAATAAATAAATAAATCAAATGAAAAAATGATCCATACAGAGGTCTAACAAAAAAAAAAAAATAAAAATACTAATCCAACATGTTTGAGAGTGTGGAACAGCATCAGAATCTTCCCCATGCTAAAAACAAAATAAAAACAAAAACATTAGTAATGACCATATTGAGATCGTCAGGCTTGCTGCTCACTCCTTTTAGAGTGCATATTCCTGGAATAAAGCAGTTTAATCTATTGGTCAGGTTGTGCCAGTGTCACTTCCTCCCATAAAGGAATATAAATGTTCTGTTGAGTAAGATAAAGTCTGAACAGCAGTCAGAAGAAGAGCCAGTGACTCCATCCAAAATCCACAGAAGTGAGTCATCTCTCTGTAAAAGCCATGAAGCTGCCCTCTGTCTATCTTTGCAGAGTGCCAACTTACTGCTTTCACCAGACTTTCTAATGAGCCTCTGCGAGTCAAACAGCCCAGCTGAGGTTCAGCCACAGTCAGGGTAGTGGAAGAGCGAGTGGGAGAAGAAGGAACAGATTATATTGCAGCTCTCATAGTGCGTTCAGTGGAATATTTAAACCATTAAAAGGGAAGTTAAATATTCTGGAGAAAGATTTGGATATTTTAACTTAATAGCCAAAAAAACAAAAAAATTAAAAATAAAATACATCCCTCACTTTACTGCTCCTTCAGAAGCTCCATCCACAAATTAATGGATTTTTAATGGAAAATTAATGTGCATTATCAAGCCACACTGACAACAACACCCCATCTCTCTTCCAGCCAATCAGCACAAGCACAAATGCCCCATGTTGCTGATTGGCTGAAATAGTGTTGTGTAGCTCACTCTAAGCCACTTTTGTTTGATTCATATTTTCAACGACAGAACGGACAGTTAACAGGCCATTAGGACATATTTTCTAAATTGGCCAAAAATTGTATCGGATTAGAATTGATGAGCACCCATAGAGCTTCTTCAGGGCAGCAGAGCATAAATACTGAACTTGATTTTTACAGTAAACAAACAAACAAAAAAAAAACCTATATCACTATATAAAAAATATATCATTTTTAAATATAGTTTTTACATTTTCTGCAAATTTTCTGTGGCTCCTACACAATTATCTTACCTAAATGTATCACAGAATGTCTTAATACCAGCAACAGTAGGTATCTTACTAAAGCCTGGTTCAGAAAGCCCCTTTCTAATTTTTGTCAGTGACCATAATAATCGAGGGCCGAGGACATATGCAATACAGATTTTCATTTTCAACGGTATTTGGTTTAGTGAAAAAATATTACATTTCGACATCATGTTTCTGACCTAGATCGCTAGCTATGAATCTGTACGTCAAGCTACCCGTGTTTATATTTATAGTTGTCGTCCACAGATCCTACTGAAATCCTCCGCGAACACTCTTTTTTCTGTGTGGAAGCTCTGTAGAAGTTATGTGGAGGAACTGCCGTCCATGTCGTTTATTTCTGCAGACCTTCCTGAAACCCCAGCTGGGGATATATATACTTGGTAAGTGACAGTACTGTTGCAGATTTCAAATGAGATGCTACTCTGAGAAATAACATTTTTCCCAGCAGAAAAGAAGATGAACTTAATTAGGTGGGAGCAGAGACTTATAGCTGTAGATTTAGGCAGAGCAGGATGGTATTAATAACAACATAACCATAAACAAAATTAAGTCAAAAGCCTATGGCTCTTTAATATACTGTAGATCTGCCTTTGGTTGCTGAACATTATTATATGTATATATGGATTTTCCCATTATAAGTGGTCTATTAATTTTTTTCCATGGCTGTACATATACGGGTGGCACGGTGGCGTAGAGGTTAGCACGTCCGCCTCACAGCAAGAAGGCCTGGGTTCGATTCCCGGTCTCAGGCGTTTCTGTGTGGAGTTTGCATGCTCTCCCCGTGCTTGTGTGGGTTTCCTCCAAGTACTCCATTTTCCTCCCACAGTCCAAAAACATGCACAGTAGGCAAATTGACTTTTTCAAATCACCCCTAGGTGTAAGTGAGAGTGAGTGGTTGTATGTGTGTTGGCCATGTCTGATTATTTGCTATAAAATAAGATACCTGCAGATACAGTAATTTGGCCAACCATGCAGCCATAGCAACCCAGAATGCAATTCAGCAGAACTTTAGCTTATATATGTCATATACAGGTAGCAACATTCAAAAGAGATCATTAGTACTTCAATGCAACTTATGCAGTTTCTAGACTTTATAAAGATTAACCTTTGTGGAACAGCTGATGTACATATTGGGGCTATACTGTATCAGTGTCAACAACAAAAACAACAACAAAAGAAAACATACATCAGCTTTAATATAATCCTGCAAATCATCAGTGAAGAAAAATTATACAAATTTAGTATTTATTTTTACTTAATGTAACCGTTTGTTGATGGTATGGTGGTACGACAGAGAACACTGTCTGTGTGGAGTTTTACATGTTCTTCCTGATGCCAAATGGGTTCATTCAGGTTCCTTGGTTTCCTCTTGACTCCCCAAAACATGCTGGCACTGTAATTTTAATTCCACATTCCCTCCACCACTTTGTCCCACTTCCACCTGTCAAACCCCAGCCAGGGAAGGATTTTGTATGCTCTATAAATCCTATTTATTGCTCGAACACTAGGATGAAAGTATAATATGTTTCAAGATCAATTTTACAATTCTATTGCTATAAATGTAAACTGTTGGCTCTGCTCAGTGGGACACCCATTGATAAGTGGTGTACTGGAGGGTTATTCCACAGGGCTAGCATGCTGGGAAAGTGGAACTTTTACATCTCTGACTTCCTTTGGCGCTGAGCTTGCGTGTGTAGTGTGTGTGTGAGTCAGAATGAAGTGTACACAGCGTGATTCCAGCCTGGTGCTCCATACTCGACTCTCAGACATAAGATTTAATGGACCAGGCATGTGGACCTCTTAACAGCGGTGCTCTCGGTATAGAATTGAGACGAGCGCCGTTCTTTCTTTCACACGTTGGCACACCACTGAGTGTATACGCCTCCTTTCTGGAGTGTACATGTCCTGTTACAGGAGCCTGCATTGGACTCGTTTATACGTATGCCACATGCTGTTTTGTGCTCTGTGAGTGCCACAGTGTGGCCCTGAGAAGAACTACATTGTGGGTTACTGTCTTGTCTCTCCAGTCCTGCAGTCCTGTGGTGCGTAGAAGCTACAGAAATAATGTACTGAGTCATTAAAGTGACTTTTATAAGAGCGGAGGATGTGGAGCAATACATAATTGAGATGGCTAAAGGCTAAAGCAATGTAGATCAATACAGCTGAAGAAGATGTGATGAATTTATTCATATTCTGAGATCTGTATATGAGTAGGCAGAGAATTAATGTGTGTCAGAAGATAACCGTAAACATAATGCTCTCTAGGTTGTAACCTTTGAAAGTTTGACGGTGGAACAAAGTTATATGGATGATGTCAGCAATATATTTTGACCTTAAAAATATGGTTAATGAATTTTGCATAATTATTTATTAGGGGGCTAAGCACTTAGTACTTAGAAACATTTTTTTGTTTTTGTTCGGATTTTTCCTGTGAAGTGTTTATGACACTTGAAATGCTTGTTGAGGAATAGTTCCTGTGGTCATCCATAGGGTGCAGAGTTACATCCAAATAACTGTTTTTAAAGCAAAAGACAACTTTAGTGCACACAGGAGGAAAGATCAATGTTTCATTTTTGCAAAACTGGAAAAGTGTATATTTTTCTTTACTTTTTTAAGCTGAGTTATGCCACCAAGAACATCAAGATAACTGGGGGGTCAGACCGATTTCACAATGTCACTAAGTAGCCTCGCTATAATTTCAGCAAATCAAAATATCGGAAGAAAATAAATACTTGCATGAGCTTGGCTGTGATGTCGATCGGGCTCAGCATTATCAGCAGATCCATTGTAAATATATGTGGATTGTGCCACTGGAGTCCTTTCTACATCATCCTTTCTGTAATTCTGTAGGATATTACCCTTCACAGATTTTCACCTAAAATAGCATAATCATTTGTGGTGGGTATGTGCAATGTGTGGGTGCAAAGCTCAGGTTCTGACATAAGATGCTAATGGAGCTATTGAGGGCTAGTTTACATGTTGAATTGTGCAAAGCATGATGAAGATGCCTTAATGGTGAGTAAACTTATTTTCCTTGCAGGAACTGGAATATTAGCTATAGGCTGAAGTAAGTGGTTGAGCTACTTTGCTCAGATGACCCTGACTTGTGAGGGGTCTGTAATACTACTACTCTGTTGATTGATTAGTGGGCTCCAAAAGAATGGGAAAAATTTGCAGTTTACTGGTTTTGGGAGCTGAAATGGTGATCTTTCCTTCAGTGTGCGCTTAAACCATGCGTTCGGTTCTTTGGGAGTTGAAATTTGCTGTACTGCATAGGTGTGTTAATTTTTAAGTGGATTTTTTTAAAATGATGATGACTATGTGTATTAAAAACCATGAGCGCTGTCAGCCAGTAAGCTATTTTATATGGTTAACATTGAGCTTTAATCACAAAATCTGATAAGTAAGTTCATGCATGTTCTCTTTATTAGCTCCCACCCATCAGGAGCTATAGGAATGGGTTCCATCCGTCCGTCTGTCCGTCACACTTTAGTTTTCGGACATTTACTTGCAGCATGCTGAAACTAGGGCTTTCAAACTTGGTATACTGGCTCACTACTATGAGTGCTAGGATGAGTTTATGTGTGAGGGATGTTGACCTTCTTTTCAACACAGAGGAAAAAACGTATATTAGGTTTCCGGATTTACTTGCCGCGTGCTGAAGCTGGGGCTTTCAAACTTGCTATGATTGTTCTATAGTGGCATATGAAATAGTCCTTTTGACGGGAGCGTCTAGACCCCTGTGGTCTATTTTTGTTCGTGGCAAGACGTGCCATCTGTGGGTGCGATTTGTGATGCCATCTCAGACCCCCGGAGATTGCTGTTTGCAGCTACAATTTTAATCTCGACTCTAAAGAATGCTACCAAAGCAAAACTTGTACACTAAAGATATCTTGGCTGATCAATTACATTTGGAATAAAGCTGACATTTGGAACATTCCTTTAAACACAAGGTAAAAATATTCTTTCGAAACTTGCTGTTTTAGCTCCTTCACAACTTTCACAACTTTGTGTTAAAAGCAGAACAATGTGAACAGTTTACAGCATAAACAGCCCTCTGTACTTTTTTTTCCTTCTCGCACTACTGGTGTTGTGTATGACTCCTCAACAACGCAGCTATAAATATCATCTCAGCATTCAGCTGTGAACACACGGGGTAGACAACCAGATTTTAATCTCTAGTGAATTATCTGACGATTTTATGGATGATTACCACCATTTTGTTGCATATGCTTTTTTACAGATAAATGAAGCGCAAACAGGGTTTAAATGACCCCAAGATAATTTGTTAAACAAATACCGGACCAGATTTGTCATACTTTAAAAATGTATTGCTTATTAATGCTTCAAATGATGAGTGTCACTTGAAGTTTCTCTGCAACACCAGTTTCCTTACAACGGGGATTATTTTCAACAGTCCACTTGACAGACCAAAGACACTTGTCAGAGGGTCCAGGTCAGCCCGAGAGGAATCCCAAGGTTTTGTGCAGTCTGACACTGGCTAAGTCCCTCCTCAGATTGACCCACAATACACCATCTTTAAAAAACTCTTTTGTTCCTTGTGTTCACAGCATAGCTAGTTACTATAAACAATTTATATACTGTAATCTAAAATGTGAAAAATAATAGTTTGATCAGATGAGTTTCACAGATGTAATGTACTCTGTAATGAGAGGTTTCTAGCTTTGATATGCCTCTGCAGATCAGGGTGATCAGGTTCTTATAGATTGCACCACAGACAAGTGAACTTTTATGTAAGGAATACAACTTATGCTGTGTTCTATTTACTTTATAAGTCGGAGTTGGGAAAGACATGACATCCAAGTTGACTGTGTTCCAGTATAGCAGTCAGAAAACCAATACTAGCAATTTCTAACCAGGTTAGCCATTGTTCGCAATAGCAATTAAAATCAACACACAAAGCGAAGTTGGACAGTACTGTTTGTGTTACTGAGCTATTCGTTTATTTTATTCATTCATTCATTCATTCATTCATTCATTCATTCATTCAGTCATTCATTCATTCAGTCATTCATACATTCACTCAGTCGCTTAATCTGACTTGGCTCACCACTACACAATTGTGCCGTCCATGACTGAGTTGATGAGATGCAAATATGACAGAAGGGCTAATAAACAGCATGTCTACAGTTTTCAATCTGTTAAAGTATGGAGTAACCATCTTTTATTTTGAGTTCTGAGTTGGGAATCTGACACTGGGGTCTTCCAATCAATATTTTCAACTGGGGAAATCCTAATCTCTCAGTACAAATGGAATGCACCACCAACACTGAATTTCTGTGTGGAGTTTGCATTTTCTTTCTGAGCTTGCATGGGTTTCCTCCGGTTACTCTAGTTTCCTAAGAAAACTAAGTCCAAAGTATGCACATTAGACTAATCGGGTATTCCAAATTGCCTCTAAGTGTAAATGTGAGTGTAAATGATTTTTCTGGATGTGGGAGTGGGTGTGGGTGCGTTGGCCCTGTAATGATCTGACAACCTGTTCAAGGTTTCACCCCACCTTTTCCCAGAGTTGACTGGGATGGGCTCCCATCTCCCCGATTGATTTCTACAAATAAACTTTTATCCCACCACCATCACTATACATGAAGCTCTCAGTTCCCCACAGTGCAAATCCCCCCCCCCCCCCAACCCCCCACCCCACCTCATCATCTCTTGTCCTTGCAAAGAATTGTTTTTCTTTAAAAGCCTTATGCACAAACACAGCAGTCTGAAACTTAGAAAAAGTTAAAAGTTCTTTCAGGAGCCCAATGGTGTTCCACTCGAGGGGAGACAGAAAAAAAAAGTTCTGCAAAGCTTCCAGATGGCAGGAGCCTCAACGAACCAGAGAGGGAGAAAACCCTGCAATCAAGACAAAGCACAACCGCAGTCCCTCACCTCACAAACAAAGGCTGGTTATCACATGACCTGCAAAAACAAGGAGAGTGCACTAACACTTAGCATGTTTTTTATTGACTAGTTGTGGCTTTTAATTACAGAAATGTGAATTGATCTTCATATTATTCCAATCTGCATGTTTCTAGTATTCTAAGATTTTAAAGATCCAAAGAATGTCTTATTTTAAATATTTCTGTAATCTCATGGGGTTTCTGAATAAACAGTATTTTTTAATATATGTAGGACACCTGAGAGCTATAAAAATAATAAAAATCATAGTTTAATATCTAATATATATATATATATATATATATATATATATATATATATATCACATCACTTTCACTTTCTGAACCGCTTATTCCTAATTAGGGTCGCGGGCAGGCTGG
>JAQMYF010000024.1:17642728-17663856 GCA_030014195.1 Neosilurus mollespiculum
TATATATATACTGTATATATATATATATTTAAACCACAACAATGAATACACCCTCACGCCCTTAAACCACAACAATGAACATACTCCAATTATTTTGGTTCTAGCATTATCCAATCTCTAGATAGAAGATCGATGGTTTGCAACGATCAACAGTTTTGAAATCCTGGAAAAATGCTTCAACAGAATTCTGGCGGAAAAGATATCGTTTTTTTCATATAACCTATTGCCCTCACAATTTTCACTTTGCTCAAAAGTCTCGGAATTCCATCTTGGGGATTCAGCGATGGCCAACAAGCATTTGGTGAATACTTGCTATATGTGACCAATCACACCAAATCAGGTAATAATTCACATTTTGGGCTATATAAGTTATGCAAATTTCCATATTCCTGACTCAGTAAGCTTCATGTTGATACCAAAATCATTCATGTAACATGTCTGGTTGCTGTGACATGGCCAGTGATGTGCAGGGAAGTTAGGAGATTCCAAAATGGATAAAAAGATAGAAGTTAAGAACCAATGAACTTCAAAAGTCCTTAGCAGCCACCACTCCATACAAACTGGAGAAATTCATCTAAAACTGACCAAAAGAAGTTTGAATTTGAATGGCTTGGGAATGGGCGTAATCATTTCATCCCTACTGTTTTCTCCTGATAACTGGCAAAGATAAAAAGAAGGGTGGGCGTGGTCAGGATTTATAAAGGTGGCGATGCCCACTCGAGGCGAACCTGGCAAAATTTAGCAATTTCTTTGTTTTCATTGAAGGGCTTATTTCTGAAAACTATTTCTTTCTTTTTCGGCTGCAGCCTTTTTGTTTCTCATAGCTCAAAACTGGCCCATGTCACTTAATACCTGATTTGATGTGATGGGTCACATATATATAATAATTTTAGAGAGCTGTAGAGAGTGAATGCTACACACTGTGAAACATCTGCATGTGGATTTATGGATTTTTCATGCTGACAAAAAGTGTATATGTCGACCTGAAAAATAGAATGGGGGAGAGAGAGAGAGCGAGAGAGAGAGAGAGAGAGAGAGAGAGAGAGAGAGAATATGCATATACCCACCTATAATAAAGCCCATGAGTTTGTAGGGCAGGATGCAGGAGAAGATAAAGGCCACCCACAGACTGATGTACAGCTTCTGAGTGATCTCAGGCTGCACCCACATGAACAGACTGCAATATGTTTCACACATTCACACACACACACACACACACACACACACACACACACACACACATAAAGAAAATAATCTCAATAACCTTCCTATTTCCATAAACTCACAAAGATTTAGTGCAGATGTATGTTTCCTTGTATTGTCCTTAGAATGTACCACAGAGGTTCACTAATGTAAAGCAGACTGAGAGTCCGCATGATTTTGCATTATCTATATTACAGATCGCCACTATATGAGATTTTGGTTAATAAAGAAACTCTGAATGGATGAAGAGACATATGTACATGGTTGTAACATTAAACAACAAACGGTATCACCATGTGTACCTCTTACTTACTTTTTGATTTTCTCCAAAACATCCGCCATCTTTCCAAAAA
The DNA here is from genome assembly GCA_030014195.1 of Neosilurus mollespiculum. Lineage (NCBI taxonomy): Eukaryota > Metazoa > Chordata > Actinopteri > Siluriformes > Plotosidae > Neosilurus > Neosilurus mollespiculum. The sequence continues at coordinate 17,644,285 of JAQMYF010000024.1, forward strand.
GATTCTGAGAAAATTCAAACCGCAGCATGGATTAGCATGTGGGAACGGTAAACAAATTTAGCTTCAAGTGCACTTGAAAGGTCTCACACAATTACTACTAATAATATTCATAATAATGAAAGTATTTAACCATTAAGGTAAATAAAAATAATTAATGTACCTGTGCTTTTTGTGCAACATCAAGGACTAACTGAAATTTTTCGGACACAGTCAAGTCTTCTTTTGGAGGTTCCTAGAGACAGAAGGGGGCAGTCATGAAGAAAGGTAGAACACACACACACACACACACACACACACACACACACACACACACACTAGCAGGCATGAAAACCAGAAAAAGATGGAAATGAAACCAACCAGAGGTTCAGAAACGTCAGGCACAATACTCCACTGAATTCTCCATCCTCTGAAAAAATGGAAGCAACACACTTTAAAGTCTCTAACACACAAAGTCTGCCAGCTGTCTAACTCACTTACTCACTCACTCACACATAAAAAATGAACATGAGGTAATGTATATATGATATGGTATAAATGGTATAAGAAGAAGTGAAAGAGTTGGAGGCAGAAAGAGCGTGAGAGTGTTAAAACTTTACCTTGCGATGAGGTAATTTAAAGATAACCTCACAATGGCTAAAAACAGGAACATCGGAATGGCCCAGCCATACCATGCAGCATTCATGTAGACCTATCGAGAACAAAACACACACACACACACACACACACACACACACACACAAATATATATATATATATATATATATATAAATTACTAAAAATACTGTGCAGTCTATGTAAATAAAACATTGTGTGTCATCAGTACAATGAAAAAAAAAAATCTTTTCTGTATCTGTGTGAGTGCCCGTAGAAAAGTCTTATTGTATTAAACACCTGTCAATTACTTCCTGCTGCGAAATATTAAACAGTATTACTGAGAGATTAACGCAGGCCCTCTTGTAGCTAAAATGGGACTTTATCTGCAGAGCTGCAGTGATAATTTCTCTGTTTATGGTAAAAGGTCATTAGTCAAGTAATTTACTGTAAATGTAAAACACTAATGTCTCCAAAGTGATAACACTGATGAAGTTTTTATTGTGCCCATGTCTGAACACTGGCAGTTCCAAAACCTTCTCTGTTCTCCATTCTAATGTTAAATGTTGGCCATGCTGTGTTTATTTATCATAGGAATATATTAAAGAATATTTCATTTTCAAAAATATAGATAAGAGCAATCAATAGACAGGGATGGATGCATGGATGAATGGATGGACAGACAGACCGACAGACAGACAGATGGGTGAGTTGGTGGGAGGAAGGAAAGAAAGACAGAAAGAAAGAAGAAAAGAAAGAAAGGGAAAGGAAGAGAGAGAAAGAAAGGAAGAAAGAAAAAAGGAAAGAAAGAACGGTGCCTCAACTCAACAGAGAAAAACACAAGCATTAAGTCAGACAGAGGACATACACACACAGACAAGAAGACAGATACATATTCATAAATACATACATATACGTAATTACAGGCATAAGGGTGACACAAAAAACAAAACAAAACAGGTGACCCAAATAAACCTCTCACATTTCCAAGGTAAATGAAAAAAAAGGTTAAAGATAATTAATTTTTTATTATTTCATGTTTGCAAATAATGATAAATAAAAACTGAAATGAATAAAGTTTCACATGTACAAATAATACATTGGTTAATAATAAATTTACTAATTTTTCTTTCATTTACCTTTGAAATGTTGGAGGGTTATTTTTGAGTACACTTGTACATACATAGACGCATAAATGTATAGGGGGAAAGACTGAACTACAAGTGGAGAGCCAGCCAGTCAGACAGACAGACAGACAGACAGACAGAGAGAGATAGCCAGACCGTCTCATGAGTGGAAACAGATTCAGAAATAGACAGAAATAGAGAAAAGATTATAAAAAGAAATGTAGAAAATTAGATAGATTACACTGACACCTAGGCAGATTTAGACAATTAACAGACCTGTCAGACAGAAAGACAGTAAACCAGAGAGTCAGACAGACAAACAGACAGACAGGTGGCCATAAAGATATACAGACAGACAGCTAGAGGAAAGCACAGCACTCACAATAAAGGCAATGGCTGATGTGTAAACGGAGTGCCAGTTGGATAAGGCTGACAGATTCCTCAAGAAGTTAGTTACAGGTCTTGCACCCCGTTCTGCATACAACACACACACACACACACACACACACACACACACACACACACACACACACTTTTTAGAATTACAATACATTATACACATTTACTAAATGTATGAAAGAAAAGCACAATAAAGTAAAAGACTCACTCAGTCGCCTCATATTTTCAGTTAACCTGAAAGAGAGAACATTGGTCACATGGGTTTTGCCGGGTTTTTACTCATACACATGAGTGAAACATGGGCGGACTTTATTATTAATGATTTTGTCTGAAGATAAGTGTGTAATGCTGCCAGTAGCCCAGAAGGTGGTGGGGGGGTTGAGAATTCTAACAACTTACTAAATTAAATCTTAATGGTGTAAATGACATGGGCAGGAAAATTCATGTCCATCAAACAAACTGGGCAGACATGAAGAACGGTTTCACAAAAAAAGAAAAAAGTTCACCAAGTTTTTCAATCCTTTCTACCTCTTAGCACTGAGTGGCTCCTCTGGCTCCACAGTGTTTTCCTCCGGCTGGAAACGGAAGTCCTCAATGTAAACCCCGAACCGATCGTAGAGTGACTTCTGCAGCCGAGACCACAGAGTCTCTTTTTGTTGCTTCTCTGAACCGAGAGAGAGAGAGAGAGAGAGAGAGAGAGAGAGTCAATAACTGACCTGCCTAACTCTATTAACCTAATTTACTCTCTGTGTGTGTATGTGAGGGTGTATGTGTGTGTATCTGTGTGTGAGTGTGTATGTGTGTGTGTGTGAGGGTGTATGTGTGTGTATGTGTGTGAGTGTGTAAGACTAGCTTTCCTGCTCCACATTCTACTACCCAAATACAAAAGGGCTCCTCTGGCCTAGATAAGACTCTTGTACAAATTTAGATCACAGCCTGAATAACAGGCCCTGATGCTCCCTGAAGTAGAGCCATGTAAAAGCCTCTTTTCACACACACACACACAAACACACACACAGCGCATCTAACAGATGATAAACTTTGTCCCACCAGTAGTGCTGTTGATCTGGCGCCACCACACACACTATTCAAACAGACCACTATTCAAATCTGCTGTGAAAACAGATTCAACATTTCTCTCACTCACTCACTCACTCTCTCACTCACTCACTCTCTCACACACTCACTATCTCTCACTTTCTCACTCACTCTCTCTGACTCACTCACTCATACACTCACTTACTCACTCACTTTGTCCCTCACTCACTCTCTCACTCACTCACTTACTCTTTTTGATTCACTCACACTCTCACTCACTCTCACTCACACTCACTCACTCTGTCTCTCACTCTCTCGCTCACTCACTCTCTCACTCACACTCTCACTCTCTCTCACTCGCTCACTCACTCATCTTCACAACACCTACCCACTGGGGAAGATCAAGCACGGCAGCTTAAAGGGCATCCGAGGGGCAGCTTAAAACACATCCGAAGCAAAGCGGTATCCACCCTCTTCCACATACATGAACAAGTTCTGAATGGCTCAGTACTGTATATAAAAACAAGACACCCCCGTACATAATGCTTCAGACTTGTTTGGTTACCTGTGCCATTTGTAGAGGGTGACTGTTGTTTACGGGAGATCTGGGGAGGAGAGTCTTCTAACCTGATATAGAAAAAAAATCAAGAATATGTGATGTGCATTCATACTTTCTTCATGAAAGCAGAAATCTCACATGTATATGTATAGTGATGTGTTGATTATTTATCCCTTACACCTACAGAAGGTCTATTACATTCCAAAGTCACTGATATTTTGACTTGATTTAAATAATGGTGCTGGTAGCATATTTGTATTTATTCCATCCCTAGCCTCAAGATATTGAAGTTGAGGAAAATCGGGGTACTGAAGTGAGTGTAAGATTATTATTATAATTTTTTTTTTGGACCTTTCCACCCTGTACAAGTATTTTGCACGACTGGCCTTGAACACGGAACATTGGAACAAAATGCCAGACTTTGAAAAGTAAAGTAAGTGTGTGTGTGTGTGTGTGTGTGTGTGTGTGTGTGTGTGTGTGGTGTGAGGGGGGGATGCGTAGAGCCTATGCTTCTGCATGTTGAGACATGTCAAGGCTTGTTGAGACATGTTAAGATATGAGGTCATGAGGACTAATCAGAGTCTAGAGCTAGAGGATGATAGACCAATCAGAGTGGAATGGGCACTGTATATAAGCCAGTGCAAGCTGATAGTGTCCGTCCAGGATTTTCTCTCGGAACAATTTCTTCTGTGTGAATGACTGTATGCTTTTTTTTTTCCCTAAAGGCAAAATAAACACCTGAAAAAGGAATTTGGATCTCTTGCATCGTGAACTGAACACTTTTCGCCACAACAATATGAGTAAAAGCGCATTCTACTAATCTACTACTAGCATATTAGCCCATATTATTCATAGTTGGTAGGTCACTGCAGAAAAAGGAATGGAATCAGTCAAAACTTGCAAACACAGCTGACCGCTAATGCTGGTTCCATTCTTCCTTAATCCATTAAAAGCACCAACATTTGGAATTAAATTTCAAATTTGATGGCATGAAGATTTTGTTTTTAAAGGAATTAGACCTTTTTGCCTCAAGTAACTTTATCAGCCTGCTGTGAGGAACAGGCCTTCAGGCATCAGCCTCACCTGATGCTGGTGACCAGGGAAGACAGCATTCTAACCAGTCTTCTGCAATCTGTCCACTTACAGAGACGTATCAACAGTAGACACCCGTCACTACAGAGTTTTATCTGTGATGTTATCTGATCAAACTTGTTAGCATATTATTATTCATTCATTCATTTTCAAACCTGCTTAATCGTAATCCTAATTAGGTTCGCAGGAAGGCTGGTGCCCATCTCAGCCGGCTTGGCGAAAGCGGAGTACACCCTGGACAGCTCACCAGACTATTGCATGGCCAACACACATACAACCATATACACTAACACCCAGGTGTAAGCCTACTGTGCATGTTTTAGGACTGTGGAAGGAAACCAGTGTACCCAGAGGAAACCCATGCGGGAAGAACATGCAAACTCAACACAGAAACACCCCGAGCCTGGGAATCGAACCCAGGACCTTCTTTCTGTGAGGCGGTGAACGTGTTAACCAGTGCACCACCGTGCCGGCCATATTATTATTACTTTTTTATTCTAGATTACAGTATATAAACTGTCTATAGTAACTAGCTATGCCATGAACACCAGATGCAAAAGAGTTGTCAAGTTATCTGAGGGTGGACTTAGCCAGCGTCTCATTGCACAAAACCATGGGATTTCTCTTACTACAGTCAACGGAGTGATTGTATAATTCACCAGCAAAGGCACGGCGAGCGAGACATCTCTGAGCTATCTGCCTCTTCTTTTAAGTATTTGATGGTAAGAAAGTATATTTGTAAATTTTCAAGTATATTATTGCAATAATAACATATAATTATATATATAATAAATAATATAATATATAAAAAATAATTTTGACAATCCAGAAAGTGCAAATAGAATTCAGTCATTCCACTCCCTCTCATTGGAATATGACCTATAGCCAGCTCAGTGCTCCACAACCTGCAGACATTTGGGAAATAAACTATTTTCTTAACAGTAAACGCAATATATTTTCTATAACTCATGAAGAAAGAAAAACAGTTGGTAATGGACCTAAGACTCTACAACAGGCTGACAAATATAGTACCTCAGCAGGTTGACTATTGGAGAATGTTGTTATGTCTCTGCGGAATCCAGGGTCATCAGAAGGTAGGCGATAATGGCTATTTTTAAATCCCAATGAGTTTGAAGCAGTACTTGATGAGCCCACTCTGGCAAGTCATGCCCTGGCGGCAAAAGCAACATGACTCGACCCATCACAGAGCACACACTCTCCAAAGTAAAGGTATAAAACTGCACTGTTCCTTATCACTGCGATGGAACTGTCATGGATACAACTTCTGTGGCTTTAGTATGTATCCTATAGTATTTTTATGTTGGAAGGTATATATGGTAACCTTTTATTGAGCTTTTTTTTTTTTTTGGAAATCTACGGATATTTTGCTCTGATGGTACTATCACAGTGCCAAGAAAAAGTCCAATCTGGTACATTTACTTTTAAGAGAGTAGTTTGGCTCTGAAAACCTGGACCTTGGATATTTTATTCCCTGTAAAAGACTTTAAATATGGGCCTTTTTCTTTCACAGATTTCACAGAATTTTTAATTTATAGAATAAACTGTAGTTCACTTAATAACACTGGACAGGTGAGTTCATTTTTGCAGGGTTTGTTGACTGAACAGTAATGATTTATTCATATATATTGCATAGGCGTTGGGAACATGCAGTACAGCTTTTTTCTTTCAATTAAGGTCAAACCAAAGTTTTAAGGTCACAGTGACCTACTGTTGGTACATGACACCCCCCTTGCCAAGATTTATAAGTACACCAATTTTGGTATATGTGAGGATAAGCGTACAGGAAATATGGCCCGGACAAGCATTCCCTCTAAAGTGGGGTCAAAGGTCAAGGTCAGAATGTCCTAATGTTAGTACATGACACTTCCGCTTCCCAAGATGTATAAGTGTACCTAGACAGGTATATGTGAGGGTAAGCATAAAGGAAACATGGCCTGGAAAAGCATTTTCATTTAAGTGGGGTCAAAGGTCAAGGTCACAGTGACCTAATGTTGGTCATGTTGCAACTCTCACTTTCTGCTGCTGATGTCTGCTATTGTTTGTTACTTCGTCTATTGCTTACTGGTTAGATTTATATTTTTAGAATACTATATGTATATATTTGTATATTTTTCTTTACTCTAGCTTTATTTCCTTCCTACTTTTTGTTAAATATAAGCACAGTCTGAGGAGTGATTCAGAACAACATTTCACTGCAGGTTGTACATGTATAACTGTGCATGTGACAAATAAAACTCTTGAATCTTGGTACGTGACACTTCCCCTTTCCTAGGTGTATTAATGTACCTATATATTTATTTATAGGACAAACTGCTTCTTTTAAGTGGGGTCAGAGGTTAAGGTCACAGTGATATCACAGTACGTGGCACACCGCCTTTACCACTTTAGCAATATCTGCAAAGTTTGAGGCAGGTGCCGCTGACGAATTGGAAGGTATAGCCTGGACAATGATGGGGACGCACGGATACACGCACGCACAGACTGATCACAACAGGGCGATCCTAATGAGAACTATTTGTGTAATATTTTCAAGTATTTGTCTATTAGCTAATTTATAAATTAAGGTGATGATTAAACGCAATCATAGATAACAGTATCGGCAGTATCAAATGCCAAAATGATGAAAACCCATTTGCAGATAATGTAACATATTTCCAAGTGAAAGCTGCTATGCTTTTTGTAAAATATTAGCTGAAAGTGAAGGAGTAGGAGGTAATATGGTGTTACTGGTCAATATCATTACAAGAGATGTAATCAAAATCGAAAGCCCATTACAGGGGGTAGAAAAATCATTCCGTTTCACTGGACGATTATCTGACTGATCCCGATGATCATGCACAGAATGACCAGGGACAGGTTTTTAACTAATAATGCATTTGCTGTCCACCGTGTGCATTTACCTGTGCTCTGCACTCACCTGACTTTCAACACATCGTTCATCTTTTGCTCCAAGTCCAGCCTTCTTAAGCGCTCCTTCTCCAGTTCCTGCTTCAGCGTCTCCACGTTGGTCTCCTCCCGCAGCTTCCTCAGCTCCTCCTCTGTACACACAACACAATCACCTCACTACACAAACACTGTTACTTAAGAAGAACAAACAGAGCATAGCACTTCCTTCCTGTGGTGTAGGAATGGTGGAGAGAAGACACGTATGTTTCATTTCAACTGTCTGTATCAGTTTTTTCTTTTGTGCACTGAGAGACGAATGTGTCCACATGACACACTCCATATACCTCAACACTCTCTTTCTATTCAGACATCAATCTATTCAGTATAAATATCTTCTAATCCATTGTGCACCTCCAGCTGTACTGAAGGTCATAAATATTTTAGTGTTAAAACTCGCACCTTTCAGCCAGTGGAACACAAAGCAGAATGAAAGCCTGCTATGTGTGGGCTGCCCACCCCATGGAGAGAGTCATTAACGGAAGTGTGTAAGTGGAATTGTGGGCCTGAGGGGGTCTGCTATTGTGAACTCAAGCGAGATGAAAGCTGTAGAACTCACGTTCACCTCTTTGAAACCTCACACCACACTCAAGCACAGCTCTGACAAGACATTGTGTATTCTTTGAAAATCTACGCTTCATTCAGTATGTGATATTGCTTGGTTTAGGAAGGTTGTTTCACTTAGAGCTCTTGACATATAGGCTATATAAACAGGGTCTCATCAAGGCCGCGACAAATCATGCGATGATGTGAGGAATCTAGAACCTTGAAGAGTGTGAACAAATATACTGTACGTGCAGAATGACTCAGACATCATAAAGGTTTTCAGTGAAAACAAACAGACCGAGACAGACAAATCATACACAGTCACTGTATGGAGATTAAAAAACAGTGCAGGGTGTCAGTACATTTGAAAAAGCAGTACTGCATCTAATCCATCAGACACTTCCACCAGTTCCACCAGCTGGTTAATCAAACAACAAGAGGCAGTTAATCAAACAACCTACAAGGGCAGTGGTGGCTCAGTGGTTAAGGATCTGGCTTACTGTGAAGGCTGAGGGTTTGAGCCCAAGTACCACCAAGTTGCCACTGTTGGGCTCATGAGCAAGGCCCTTAACTCTCAACTTGAGTTTTGAGCTCATTTGCTCAAAAAAAAAAAAAAAAAAGACAAGTGTAAGTCGCTCTGGAGACAACAGACAAAAGCCAATCAGATAATAAACTAGTTAACCAAACTGCCAGTCAGATAAGGTGGTTAACCAAACAGCCAACCAGGTAATAATCTGGATAATCAAACATCCAAGTTTCCAGTTTCAAGTTTTATTGTTATATACAGGTAACAATGAAACATCACTACCGGCAATGAAATTCTTGGACTCAGAGCCCCCTCAATATTGCACTTAAGAAATAAATATTGCCCATAAAATTAACATTAAGATAAAATATAAGTTAGAATAAAAACTATACAAGAAAGTATTCACCTACAAAATCCGGCACCGTACATCATTTGGTATTTGGTATTGAAAAATGCTTGGACAAGTCCGGGAATCGATAATGGAAGTCCGAGTCGGTCATGATTTTCCAACTTCCCTCTTGTCCGGTCCATTCACATCCGAATGGATGGACGAAAATGAAGCAGCAAAGGGGCACGAATAAATGTCCGCTGAACAGATAGTGGCATCAGTGATGGGAGAGCTAAGTGAAAGTGAAAGTGAGGACAGTGACGACGAGCCGGAACCCACATTTAAAATGAATGTGATAAAAGGATGTGCTGAAAATGTTTGTGGAAACACAATATTGTGTATTGAGTGTTGGATAAGTGTTGTAAAAGTGCAGGACTGCTGCTGAATAATGGTGATTGCTGGACCGATTATGGTAAATGTCCGGAAAAGGGTAGGGACCCCGGACATCAGCGACTGCCGGACTTTTGATGTTCCCGGACAGCCTATCCCCCTAATAATCTGGGAAATCGAGGGTGAAGTGTGTGTGTGTGTGTGTGTGTATACACACACACACACACACACACACACACACACGCATAAACTAAAAATAATGTGAATATATATATGTACATATATGTACACAGTAGTATAAAAACATAATACTAATAGAAAATACTGAAGGGATTGTATAGACAGTAGGATAAAAAATACTTATAGAAAAACACTAATAACCCAGCGAGCTGAATACCCAATCAGACAGTCAGATAATTTCACGTTGAAATTAAAGGTTGACCACGATTAGAGTGCAGAAATAATAATCCTTCATGATTTTTTTCCAGTTGGTGGGCAAACATTTAGAGGTGAAGCCTAAGACTGGGCCAGTAATCGATTCACACACGTCTGTGTTTGTTTATATCGGTGTATTCTGAATGGAGGACAAATTTTCATATTCGAGTCTCCAAACACTGCTATATTTAATATCTATTATCTGTGCTGGAATATATCGGAACTCCTCCGATTTCATCCACTGCCAACTGTAAAGCGGCAAGCTAAGCGGTTAACTAAATTATTCATTTGTTTGTCTGTCTTTTTTGTATTGCACCTTCTTTCTGCTGCCTGGAAGTCATGTTCAGACTGAGTGAAGTGGAATCAGACGATGGAAAACAACTCCATCACACTGCCAAGCTCTCCAAAACCCATAACACACACAGAGACTAGGACATGGGTCAGCTTTTTCCATCAATAGGCAAGTCGGAGTATTTTTAAACACATCCCTACAGCACACGGATAAACACGGGCACAAAAATACAGACCCTCTAACAACATGTATAACCCTCATTCTTATTGTCACTCATTCATTTAGCAAACCGCTTAATACTATTAGGGTTGCCAGGAGGCTGAACCCCTCTCAGCTAACACTGGGTGAGGAGGGATACACCCTGAACAGCTCATCCAGCCAGACCATCACAGGGCCAACATACACATCCATTTACACTCACGCTTACACTTGGGGGAAATTTGGAACAGCCAGTTAGCCTAATGTGTATGTCTTTGGGCTGTGGGAGGAAACTGGAGTACCCAGAGGAAACCCATGCAAGCACAGGGAGAACATGCAAACTCCACACAGAAATACCCAAGCCCATGACTCAAACTCAGGATCTTCTTGCTGTGAGGCGGACATACTAACCACTACGCCGCCGTGCCATCCAACATGTATGCCACATTTTGGGAAAAGTAGTGCATACATATGTAGATGTTTGGGAGTGGAACTCATCCTAGGGGGAACCTATGCATAATTCACACAGGCCTCACTTCATATCCATCCTCTAATTATATTGTACAGCAAGATGAAGCAGAAGATTAATACAGCACACAGACATGTACGTGCCTCATCACCACCTGTTGGACATCATCAAATATTCAGCAGCTCTTTCTCTCTCTCTCTCTCTCTCTCTCTCTCTCTCTCTCTCTCTCTCTCCCCAAACACACTCTTTATTTCTATCCTGTGAAGTCTTTCTTTGTAGCTGTAGCTATTTTGCCCTCAAGATCCTTTTTCTGTGATTCTTCATATTAACTATAAATCATTTTGCCTGCAATAGGCTAAATACACTGGAGCGGTGTGCCTCATTGCTTTTTATTAGAAATACAGAGAGTATGACTGGGTAATACAATAATTTATACTCATGGTTAATTTTCTGTAAAAGTACAGCTCAAACAGCAGATCCTGCTGCAAGGCAAATCACACATTTAAACCGTATTAATGTGCATTATTATTATTATTATTATTATTATTATTATTATTATTATCATACTTTTTTTTTCTTTAGGAGAAAGTATGAGGGTAAGTGATTGGCTGGTAAGTGTGTGTCTGTGGGGAGCGGAGTGTGTGTGTGTGTGTGTGTGAGTGGGGGGTAATGCTTTTCATAAGCTAACTAGCTTTAAGTAAGTAATCTAACTAAGCTAACTAGCTTTAAGTAAGTAATAAACGCAGTAATAATTTAAAGAGTACCGGTATTGGTCATCCTTACAGCATAATGCTGCGTAATGAAATGTTTACGAGATACAGAGCTTATTTGAATATAAATTACCATAAAAATCACTATACTACGCAATTTTACCACGTGGATTACTAGCGGGAGCTGAGCCAATGTAGAACAAATATTTTTTTCCCGGAAGTGACGTGAGCTCTTTGGGCGGGTTGTCCAGTGCAAGTAAACAAGCAGCGAGTGACATTTTAGGTGATAAAACTCCCTGCATACTAAAGGCTCCTACCTTTTACTGGTTCCTTTTGGCGGGGGGCTGCTCCCGTCCGTGATTGTTTGACTTTTTATGAAGGAATTCCGTAGGAACATTGTCCGGTTTTTAGACGTAAAAGCTTGTGCTTCGTGCCAAATAGTTCTGCCTGGAGGTCATGCCGATAGCAGTGTATAGTCTGTGCTGATGTTATGTTTTCCACTATTTCTGCTTTTTCTCTGCAGCCATATGCTTTGCACTTTGCCATTTTCCTGGCGACACAGCTCAGCACTAACCGATAATGTGTTATCTTTCAGTTTGGTGTCTGCTGCACACAGCCCAGCCAATAGGACAAAACAACGAATTCGCATCACTACCAGGGCTGGAATAGCCAATGAGAATAGAATGACTAGTAGTAATGCTAGTGTGGCAGCCATTGACATGAAGCAAGAAGTGACATTGCCTGACAGAACCGCTGTTGTCATATGGGATTGCTTTAAAGAGCTAGTAACACAAAGTCACCACGGCTACCCTTTAAAGATAACCTTCAGAGCTACACTTGCTGCAAAGCCAATATAAATATGCAAAACCCTTTTAATAAGAGCGGTGAGGAACAGGGAGGAACAAAGGACAGAAGACAGTTGTGTGTGTGTTTTGTGTGTGTGTGTGTGTGTGTTGAACAGTTGAGGAAGTGTCTGTGCATCGTTATTACTGTAATTTCTTACAATTTCTTGAAATGTGTGCGTGGATCTGATTATGATTCCCTCTGATTGTAATCTTGAGTACCAACAGCCAAATTCATTCATCTTGACAAAGTAACCTATTATCCTGTTTGTGTGTGAGTGTGAGTGTGTGTGTGGGTGTGTGTCTGTGTGTGTGTGTGTGTGTGGGTGTGCATGTTAGTGCCAGCCACCAAATTGTGCATCTTAAGAAGCTTAGCCGTATCTAATCTAACAATGCCTCGGACAGCATGTAAACCTATTAAGACCAGAGTGGAACGGTGGGAAAGGGATAGTGAGTTAAAAGGGACACAGCCGGAGGATAGCATGGCATGGCAGCTCTTTTTATCCCTGTCTCTCTTCATGTAATTATTATTGATTTTGTCTGTCTGGTCAATTAGCAGTACATCTGAGGAGTGTTGGTGTGCTCAAATCATGCGCCTATCACATGCACACCATGTGTGTCATGTGGTCAAGTACAGTACTCTGCAAAGGTCTTTAAAAAAAAATACTGCAGAGCAAAGATGCCTTAAAAATAAGGACATTATTTTTGTCCAAACTGAAAAAAACTCTATAAAGAGCAATAAACAGTAATAAATCAAATAAAGTCAATATTTACGGTGATGACCCTTTGCTTTAAAAAAATAAAATAATAATAATCTCAAGTACAATCAAGTTACATTTTCCAAGCATACTGCACTTAGGCCCTGTCCACACTACAGCATCAGAATCAGTATTAAACCAACCGGAATTGATCTCCCTGTCTATCAGTACAAAACCAGTTCTGCAAAGACCTGTTCCCGAGGTGTTTCCCGAGACCCGTTTTGAAGCAAGTAAACCACTGACAAGGTCGATGAGTCTTTATTATACTGGTGAAAGCCATGCTAAACCACACAAGATCTTGCAGAAAATTCATCCTGCCAGGTGATGAAGAAGAATAAGAGCAGCTCTTCAGGTACTTCCAGATCAGTATGTAGGCTGGTTCCCCATATTATAATGGTATGAGAAGATCTTATGAACTGTGATGGCCATATTTGGACCTCTATCAGATCTAATAAGCTGTGTGGTTTCTAGAGTAGATACATCACTGTTTACTAGTGTTTAGATCCAATTTTCGAGTAGTGCAAGAACCATATGTGTGTTTGGTAATCAGATGTCCACATATTTTTGGTCATGTGGTTTATACTCGTGCAGCTGCTTGCCTTTCTCTTCCCCAGTTTTTTTCTCATCATTTATTTAAAGTAACTGACCTGTAACATAGAACGACCAGTAAAACACAGCTAAACTCAGTAAAACTTACACGGAAACACCGGTCGGCGCTGCTATGATGCCATCTCACACCTGCACTGTTTTACGTCTACGAAGCGTTACATCCAGATCAGGAAACGAGTCCTAGAAACGATCTGCACAAACTGATCCGCGATCTCTCGCCGGCACTCTTCTGAAGTAAACATGGACAGGGCCATGCAGTCACGGTTCTTGTGGCGATTTTGACCGTAACACTTGCTTGTTATTTTTGCATAAAAAAACCCAGCAACCTTCGTTATGCTTTCTGGTTCGTAATTTGCTGCTTTCTTTACTGAAATAGAAACAACTTTTTTTTTGTATCATATCCTTTTGTGCTGGAAAACAAATAATTGGACATGTAAAAATACTTTCATATTGACTCAATAATATGGAAGTCAAAACTTGTGCCTGAAAAATGTACGCTTTTATACAGCCCTAAACATACATGACTGGACTGAAAACATGATGCGATGACATTATATTATATAAAAATAACATGAAAGTTAAATGATATGGTAATATATTTACATACAATATACATTTCTAGCACAAAAATCAACCTTATATTTTACCTCATCTATAAACCAGGGGATACAAATTTAACTAATTTTATTAACATGATATTCAAATCTATTTAGATATTTATTTTTTATTCCTTCAGTTTTGTATGTGCTCCCAACAGTAAGATTTTTAAGGATTATTCTGGGTTTATTCGACTTTTAACAGCTGAACCAGCTTTTTCAGCTTAAATACATCTACGCAGAAATAACCAGTACAGATACTGAACTAATTTCACTATTACAACATCAAAGAAACACTCATTAGTTCATGTATCAACAAAAAACACAAAGTATTTACATAATAATAACAACTCCAAGACTCTATGACAGTAAAAGACTTACTAATTCTGAGGTTACAATTAGGAATCTTATCAGCCGAGCTGCTGAGGCACTCCTGATCTACATCTAGAGCATCCATCTTTTATCTTTACTACTTTTCTTTAGTTGTAACCTGAATTTATTGTTGGATTGATCTTTAATCCAGATCCCCCTATATATGATAGTCCACTTTTATACGTTGATAAGAGTGAGAACTTAACATTGAGACCTGAGGCACTCCGGATGATGGAGTGTGCCTCTGCTGGTAATTCCCAGTGAGACTTAGGCTCAAACAAAGGCTCTATTAAGAAAAAGCCATTAGTTCTGTGAGCACTTTGTTCACATTCTGTACAGTCTTTTCCACAACATTAAGCAAAGCTTTCAAAATTACACCATCGGCAGCCATGACTAGAAAAGTACAGTCCATTAAAAGATGCAGATTTGTGTTAGTTAGTGGCAGAAAAGAAATGATCTCTGAGTTTTAAGAAGTGGTTTTCTGACAAGCAGAAGTGTAATCATCTGCTACACATCATTATTATAATAGCAGTGTTTGTCCTTTTGCCCTCTTTGCAGCATCAGCAAAGTAGCAAAACTGGTGAAAAGCTGAGCAGAACAAATGTCAGCAACGCAGCAGAAATATAGAGCTGTGAAGACTTACTGACACATTATTAGCTCTAAAGACCTGCCAAAATAATTAAAGCTCAGACTTTCCTCAAACAGTTTAATCTGCAGTTGCAAAACACCTGACTCACAGGCGTGATATGACAATGAAATTGCTATAAGATCTAGTGCTTTGAAAAACATTTAAGTCAATCATGTTGTTAATGCTTACCTGATTTACTTGTACAATGATGTTTTTTATATTAACTCACAATTGTTATTCATTTGTAATCAACTATGGTTCTTTTATCAACAACTCTGGGAACATTTCAACCACATAACTGATACTAGACATGTGCGCCTGTCACTCCTCTTAGACATCCTGTACCAAAACCACTTCCTGAACAGTCATGACTTCATACACTAAGTAGAATGCAAATCTAATCTGCTGCATTCGCAAAAAAATACAACACACGACTGTTTAAATCATTTACCTAAAGTGCAACACTGCCTGCCCAAAGCCTGGCTTTGCATACACCTACTCCTACACCTACATTGACGTTTCCTTGACTGTTAATATTTTTAGATACTTAATTAATGAATCACACATATTACACAACAGTGATGGCTGGATATGGACTAGAAGGCTATAATTGAATCCATCTAATCTGTCACTAGTTTGACAAATAATTTAGGGTTGAGCAATTCACAAGGTCTTAGTGCCTCCATAATATGAATGATGTGAGGCAAGCTATTACACACACACACACACACACACACACTTGTTCTTGTATCTTTGTGGGGACATTTGCTGACACAATTCCTTCCCTTGATCCTTAACCTTAACCATCACACCTAAATGTCTAACCCAAACCCTCACCCTAGCCCTAACTCAAACTTAATTTTAACACGTCACTCACTCACAAAAACGCAAAAACACTTACTCCTACTAGGGTCATGTAGATGATGGAGCCTATCTCAGCCGACACTGGGCAAAGGCGAGGTACATCCTGAACAGTTCGCCAGACCATCACAGGGCCGCCTAATTCTAACCTCGACCCTAAAACCAAGTCTTAACCCCCAGTTCTTTGAAGAAGTGAGAACCAGCCAAAACGTCCTCACTTCCCAAAAGTGTCCTCACTCTGTAAGTTAAAAACATTTTCAAGTCTTCAATGTGTCACACACACACACACACACACACACAAAACTATAGTATTTACACGTTTCAGATCAATCATGTTCTGCCAGGTCCCTGCTATTTTAACTACAAATGCCAAACAACGGAAACAAAAAGTACAAACACTTTCATTCAAACCACGCTAAACATCTCGTTCTGTCTTCTGTCCCTTTGTGTTGATTGCACTTTGTTGATACCGTGTGTTCTTTGTCTGTCAACTTCTAGTTTACCTATCAAAGACATTTAAAAAACAGACATGGAATAATCGAATACCGTATGTCGTTTTCATATTCTCAGTTAATGCTGATCAAAAAAATCAAATCTAGTAGGACATTTTATACTGTGATCTTACTGGTACAGCTTTCAACCTACAGAACTAACAGTGACAAGCTGCAAATCTACAGTCTATAAATCTACAGTCTGGGCTTGAAAGAAATCAGCACCAGCCTCTTCCTCACATCATTCTAGATATTTTTTTGTACATTCACTAAAAATTCTGTTGCACCTTATTCCACACAAAATACTTATTGAGATCAGATTATTTAAAATGGACATGGGGTACACCTTATGACCAGAAGTATTTGGACACCTGCTCACCACACCAACATTTATAGCAATCTCCACAACTCTAAAAGGCTTTGCACTCTATTTTGGATTCTTGTTGTGGAAGTTTGTATACATTCAGCCGCAAAGGCATTAGTGAGGTGAGTCACTGGTGAGGAGGCCTGAGGTTCGACATTCCAGTTCATCCTAAAGGTGTTCAGTCAGGTTGAGGTCAGGCCTCCGTGCAGCACACTTGAGTCCTTCTACAACAGCCTTGTCTTCCATGGCTTCCTAGAGCTTGCTTTGTGTGGGCACAGTTATACTAGAATATATTTTGGCCTTTTCCTTTCAAAGAAGTGAAATATTAGCTCTCCAGCTGTGTGCTTCCATGTTCGTGGCAACAGTTTGTGGAAGAACCACATACAGCTCTTTGAAACACAGCCCATTTATATTCCTCACCTGTTACACAATCCTTACAATACATACAATATACCGTACACTATATTAACTTATCATAGCAATGCATTTAGCAACAACATCTGGGCATTGACAATGGAAGGATGTCATCAATGAAGCACAACACCTTTTTTCACATTAAATTCCTAGGTACTTCTAGATCATAGTTATATTATTATTTTTCAGTCATCATTAGCGTGTTTATCTACATTGTGAGTCTTCAGGGACATAGTGGGTGTGCTGTCATTCTACTGGAACTGTGATGACATGACATGCCAGCTCTCACAGCAGTGCCCACCTCGTCGCTTACAAAGCACACAGTTGTAGCTCTATGAGACAGCGCCAGCGTCTCAACTCAACAATAAGGCAACTAAAGCGCAGCGCCTGTGGCCGCCCTCCTGCCTACATAGTGTTACTGTTGCATGGTAACCTGCTAAAAGAACACAGAAGAAGAAAGCGGGGAAGCTGCAAATAAAGAAACAGTCTCTCACAGTTTGCCAGGCGCATAATGCACAGGATATTCCAGAGGAAGTGGTGTGTACAATGCAGCCGTCTCGGATGTCTGTTACAACACAGAGAGGGACAAGCCAGCAGGATGGACAAGGGCTAGTCCTGGACTACGGTTTAGTTTCTTCATTAGCGAGTGAAGAGAAAAGGAAAGCGTTGGTAGAATTGGTAACTGTATAGCCCTGATGTTCCTACTTGATGTTCTCATTAGCAAGTCAGGAAATTAGTACAGGACATTTCTTTTATTCATTTGTCAGATGTTAAATCTTGCCTGGATGTCTGGATTTCTAGTGGCTTTCTGAATGGTGGGAAGTGAAATCCCACCCTTCCGATCAATAGAACAGAACTCATTAGTGTATTGGAAGCTGAACTGCTGAGCTCTTACTGCCCACACAGGTACAGACGAAACTTTGATATTTGACAAAATTAGAATATCGTGCAAAAGTTCATTAATTTCAGTAATTTAACTTAAAAGGTGAAACTAATATATTATATTGACTCATTACATGCAAAGTGAAATATTTCAAGCCTTTATTTGTTATAATTTTGATGATTATGGCTTACAGCTTATGAAAACCCCAAATCCAAAATCTCAGAAAATTTGAATATTGTGAAAAGGTTCAATATTGTAGGCTTAAAGTGTCACACTCTAATCAGCTAATTAATCCAAAACTCCTGCAAAGTCTTCCTGAGCTTTTAAATGGTCTCTCAGTCTGGTTCAGTAGAATTCAGAGTCATGGGGAAGTCTGCTGACCTGACAGTTGTGTAGAAAACCATCACTGACACCCACCACAAGGTAAAGCCTCAAATGGTAATTGCAAAAGAAGTTGGATGTTCTCAAAGTGTTGTATCAAAGCACATTAATAGAAAGTTAAGTGGAAGGGAAAGGTTTGGAAGAAAAATGTGCACAAACAGCAGGGATGACCACAGCCTGGAGAGGACTGTCAGGAAAAGTGTGTGGAAGCTTCACAAGGAGTGGACTGAGGCTGGAGTTAGTGCATCAAAATCCACCACATACAGGCGGATCCTGGACATGGGCTTCAAATGTCGTATTCCTCTTGTCAAGCCGCTCCTGAACATCAAACAACGTCTAAAGCATCTTACCTGGGCTAAAGAAAAAAGAACTGGTCTGTTGCTCAGTGGTCCAAAGTCCTCTTTTCTGATGTGAGCAAATTAGCATCTCATTTGGAAACCAAGGTCTCAGAGTCTGGGGGAAGAATGGAGAGGCACACAATCCAAGATGCTTGAAGTCCAGTGTGAAGTTTCCACAGTCTGTGTTGATTTTGGGGAGCCATGTCATCTGCTAGTGTTGGTCCACTGTGCTTTATTGAGTACAGAGTCAACGCAGCTGTCTACCAGGACGTTTTAGAGCACTTCATGCTTCTGTCAGCAGACAAGCTTTATGGAGATGCTGACTTCATTTTCCAGCAGGACTTGGCACCTGCCCACACTGACAAAAGTAC
>JAQMYF010000024.1:17692946-17706331 GCA_030014195.1 Neosilurus mollespiculum
GTCTCAATCTGTTCTGAGTCTTGGTGCAGGTCTCAATGTGCCCCGGGTATTGGTGTGGGTCTCAATCTGTTCTGAGTCTTGGTGCAGGTCTCAATGTGCCCCGGGTATTGGTGTGGGTCTCAATCTGTTCTGAGTTTTGGTATGGGTTTCAATGTCCCCTGAGTCTGGGTGCAGGTCTCAATCTGGCCTAAGTCTTCATGTGGGTCTTCATACATAAATATAAACTGCAGTAGGATGGCATTCAGTATATCATGCGGGGCAGTGGTGGTTTAGTGGTTAAGGCGATGGGTTACTGATCCGTAGGTCATCGGTTCAATCCCCACTCTCACCACTGCTGGGCCTTTGAGCAAGGCCCTCAACCCTCAATTGCTCAGTTGTGTAAAAAAATAAATATATAATTGTAAGTCGCTCTGGATAAGAGTATCTGCCAAATACTGTAAATATAAATATGCGGGCTTTCTTTGAGCCTGAATAATATGTAGGTTAAGATCATGCCAACCCATTTTCAAACTGCACAGCTGTATATCGGCCAAACATAAATTTGACTTGTGACGGCACGGTGGCTTTGTGGTTAGCATGTCCGCCTTACAACAAGAAAGTCCTGGGTTCAAGTCATGGGGTCAGCAAGGGTAATTTTGTGTGGAGTTTGCAGGTTCTCCCCCGTACTTGCGTCGGTTTCATCCAGGTACTCCGGTTTCCTCCCACAGTCCAAAGACATGCACATTAGGCTATGGATGCCCCTAGGTGTGAGTGTGTATTATTGTGTGTGTTGGCCCTGCGATGGTCTGACAAGCTGTTCAGGGGTTCCCAGAGTCAGCTGAGATGGGTTCTAGCCTTCCCACAATCCTAGTATGTTTGGCAAACGAATAAATGAATGAATAAATTTGACTTGGATTATGTTTAGAAACCATTGCCATGTACTTAACAGAGTGTTTCCGGTCTCGGGTCACACATCCAAGTAACAGGAGGCAGCAGAATTAAGATCAGCAGAGCAAAGTCTCACAAGGTGCTGGATATCTTTGTGCTGGAAAGCTCAAGGTTATAGCAACACTTGTATGGAATAAATCAATAACTGAATAACATCCTTTTTTCCCCACTGTTGTTGGTGCTGCTACCATGGCAACACGATTAAATGCAGCTAGGTACAGTCATTCATGGTACAGCCAACGAAACAAAACTCTCTGCACATAATGCGTCGTCCTTACAATCTCATTATGAATTAAATATGACCCCCCTGTGATAAAAAAAAAAAACTGGTGTTGATGGAAGCGGCACTGAAAGACATTCTCCAGGTGCTGCTGCTCCTTTCCAGAGAATCTCTGACTGCAGTGAGTTTACACACTGATGAAAGTAAGAGCACTTAACAGCCCATTACTGTGAAAGCGAATAATTAAATTAAAATGACAGAACAACTTTCTGTGGAAGAGAGAAGAAAAGGCTTGAACAGAACTGAAGCCGAAATGTTCCCGTTTCTACTGCTTTATACTGTAGATCTCACGTTGATAGTGGCCACAGCACCTAGCGTCTCTCAGCGGGGTCTTCTTATTGACAGCAGCGTATACAGAGGTAGAATACGCTCAGTCTAACGCACAGCTATCAGGTCACAAACTGCATGCCTCAGTGCCTCAATGACTGGGAGAACATTTCCCCCATTCAGGATCTAATCAGGTGGCATTGTGTTGTGGCCTCATTTTCACATTACAGTCTTTAGTTTGCCAGAAATTTATGTAAATTAGGACCTGGCAAGGCACAAAAACACATGAGCCAAGCATTGCAAAAGAAGGTTCCACAGTCAGATCACTGCTATACAGGGGTAGCATGAGAAAGTAGACTGTTGTTTATGTTTTCTTCCTTCTCTGGTAATTTTATTCTCCAGTCCACACTTAAGTTTTTATTTTTATGTTTCAATTTTATTTTTTTTTTTTACAATTTATTCCAATTCCAACCAAGAAACCAAGGCATGTGTTGCTAGCCAACTGCATTTTTCAAACTGCACATACATACACAGACGCGGAGTAACACACTTAGAGGAAAGCACTATTCGCCCCCATGTGCATGAGCTCACAGATGCCCATGACTGAATAGTGATTGCTTTCGACTGGGAAGTCAATTCCCTTCCTCGACCAATGAACTCTCATGGGCTTCCAGCCACAGATGGTTGTGTGCATCAACCCAGGCTTGAACTGGCAAAGTATTGGGTGAGACTGGCGCTATGTTACTCAGGAGCTCTACACTTTGTAAATAAACAACTGCAGTAGCCTACCAAAGCTTATATATGCTCAAACCCGATTGGTCAGAAGAGGTCTTGCCTAATGTCCAAACGGCACTGCCCTGACAGTACTCAGCTGTAATTCAGATCAGGTTTATATTAACATGCTGAACATATATTAACAATCTTTTTCTCTAGTAAAAACTCATTCACACTGCAAAAACCGATTTGTTACAAATTTAAAGAACCTCGCCTTCGCCCAGAGTCTGAGTGATGGTGAAGTTCTCTCAGGACACATTTATTTAACATTCATGGAAGGAGTCTCCAGTGTCAGAGCTTGAGGAAAGGATTTCAACAAAATTCTATCTATCTCTCTATCTATCTATTTCTCTATCTATCTATTTCTCTATCTATCTATCTATCTATCTATCTATCTATCTCTCTTTAATAATAATAATGCTCTATTAAGGATACATGATGGTTTCTCTATCTATCTATCTATCTATCTATCTATCTATCTATCTATCTATCTATCTATCTATCTATCTTTCTATCTATCTATCTATCTATCTATCTATCTATCTTTCTATCTATCTATCTATCTATCTATCTATCTATCTATCTATCTATCTCTCTCTCTATCTATCTCTCTATCTATCTATTTCTCTATCTATCTATCTCTCTATCTATCTACCTATCTCTCTATCTATCTATTTCTCTATCTATCTACCTATCTCTCTATCTCTCTATCTATCTATCTATCTATCTATCTATCTATCTCTCTCTATCTATCTATCTCTCTCTTTCTATCTATCTCTCTATCTCTCTTTCTATCTATCTCTCTCTCTCTATCTATCTCTTTATCTATCTCTCTATCTATCTATCTCTCTCTCTATCTATCTATCTATCTATCTATCTATCTATCTCTCTCTCTATCTATCTCTCTATCTCTATCTATCTCTCTATCTCTCTATCTATCTATTTCTCTATCTATCTATCTTTCTATCTATCTACCTATCTCTCTATCTCTCTATCTATCTATCTATCTATCTATCTATCTCTCTCTATCTATCTATCTATCTCTCTATCTATTTCTCTATCTATCTATCTCTCTATCTACCTATCTCTCTATCTACCTATTTCTCTATCTATCTACCTATCTATCTATCTCTCTATCTATCTATATATCTCTCTATCTATCTATCTATCTATCTCTATCTATCTATCTATCTATCTATCTATCTACCTATCTCTCTATCTATTTCTCTATCTACCTATCTCTCTATCTCTCTATCTATATATATATATATATCTCTCTATCTATCTATCTATTTATCTATCTATCTCTCTATCTCTCTATCTATTGACCTTAAGAAAATGAAAGATTAAAGGCGGCTGCTGACAGAGAGAGAGTTTTTAATAATGCTCTATTAAGGATACATGATGGTTTCTTTAGGATGTTCGACAAAATTAAATGAAAATTAATTACAAACAGATATAAATCGTGTGCAGTTCATCTCATATCATTAGCAACTGTTGTGGTATAAGAAGAATAAAACTCGTAAGATATGCCATTAAGGAAAAATCATTTGTGGCCGCACAACGGACCTCCATTTCCTCCATTTGGAGGAGACTGTTTATAAAGAACACACTGAGTACTCTATACAATTATCCACCAGATCCTGCTACCATTTCACGTGCATCACGTGCGTGGATTATCCGTTAAACAGTAGGTATTTGTTAGTATTTGCATAGTTGTTTACCAAAAAGAAAGGAACAATGACTTCTGTTCACATCTCACTGCACAACAAATCATTTTATTTAACAATTATTTATATTGTTATGCACATCTTTACATGATGCACTCACTCTCACTTATTTGCTGAAACTGCTTAATCCTACTAGGGTCACGCGGAGGCTGGAGCCTATCTCGGCCAACACTGGGCGAAGGCAGGGTACACCCTGAACAGCTCGCCAGACCATTGCAAAGCCAACACAGAAACAACCATTCACACTCACATTTGCACCGGAGCAGCCAATTAGCCTAATGTGCAAGTCTTTGGACTGTGGGAGGAAACCAGAGCACCCAGAAGAAACCCATGCAAGCACAGAGAGAACATGCAAACTCCACACGGAAACACTCAAGAACGCAGGACCTTCTTGCTGTGAGGCGCACATGCTAACCACTGTGTCGCCATTGCGTTCTGCACTTCAGACACACATTTTAACAGCCAGCTGAAGTCTGTACGTGATTAATTGATTAATTATTTATAGAAAAATAAAATTTTATTTGGTAAATAAAGTAGGCCGGCCTTTCTTTTTTTTTTAAACAAAATAAAGCGCTAAAGGTGAGAGAACATTATTTGATCTCTGGGATTTATTTAAGGAAAATATTTACTCCATATGAGGTTATGCAGGGAAACATTGTTAGTATGCATGTTTAGAAAGAATAGAAGTGTTTGTGCCTCCCTCCAGCACTGACATCAGCAGTGAACGCAATAAAAATGCTGTAATAATACGGCTGCACAGGAACCGAGTGAATAACGTTCCTTAATTCCCAATGAGAAAGAGTGAAAAACAAGGCTGACAGTAAGTAGCAAATAAAATGATGTGTAAATGATTTCATAACAAACATGTACAAGAGTAGAGCTCAGAAATGATACCGGCTTCTCTGTACGGAGTAATACCCTGAAACCCAATCTGACCTCGTTCAATACTTTCACTGATAACACTGAGCAAATAGATGCCTATTTCCATTCCATTATGTTTCCAACGCCCTTTTTATGTATTTATAATGTACTATTCATATTACTCTTCATTTATTATTTAATTTAGTACATCAGGTGATGATAATGTGCAGCTCTTTTCCCATTTCCCATGTAATAATACATTTATTACACCATTCAAACGGTTCAAACCGTTTCACTATTCAAAGGAAAAACTTGGGGTAATTAAAAAACATTTATAAATCATATGAAAATGAACGGTAGGCTGTTAACATCCAGGAATGAATGAGGTGAAAATATACACAATGAACTTTGACCCTGTCTCATATAATATTAACTCATATCATATATTAAATAAAACACTATGGTTTATTTTAATGATTTACTACAATACATCAGTTTATTACAAAGGTCAGTGATAATGCAGGTATATTATCATTATTATTATTATTATTATTATTATTACATAAGAGAAATAACAGATGGAAAAATAAATACACATCTTGCTCTCAGATGGTGGTTGACGAATCACGGATGAATCGGTTCTTCCTGAATGACTCTTTCATGTGAACGAGTGAATCGAGTCAAAAGTTTCACCTTTTTTTTATTATTATGGTTGATTTTTATAAATGTAAATATATGTTTATAATTAGATAAATATGTTATTATTATTATTATTATTATATTATTATTAAATATATTATTATTATTATATAAAGCTATAAATATATTATTATTGTTGTTGTTATAATTATTATTATATAAAGCTATAATTGAATATATTATTATAATTATTATTAATATTATATAAAGCTATAAATATATTATTATTATTATTATATAAAGCTAAAAGTATATTATTATTATTATTATTATTGTTATTATATAAAGCTATAAATATATTATTATTATTATTATTATATAAAGCTATACATATATTATTATTATTATTATTGTTATCATTATATAAAGCTATATATATATATATATATATATATTATTATTATTATATAAAGCTATAAATATATTATTATTATTATTGTTATTATTATTATATAAAGCTTTAAATATATTATTATTATTATTATTATTATTATTACTATTATTATTATATAAAGCTATACATATATTATTATTATTAATATTGTTATTATTATTATTATTATTATACAAAGCTATACATATATTATTATTATATAAAGCTATACATATATTATTATTATTATTATTATTGTTATTATTATTATTATTATATAAAGCTATAAATATATCATTATTATTATCATCTTCTTCATCATCATCATCATCATTATTATTTAATTTGAACAAAGTGAAAACAGTGGGGGGAAACTCTGAAGCCTAACTGCAAGGAGTCGGTTCATTTGAGTCGCTCAGGAAGACTCGGTTGATGCCAGTGAGTCGGAATGTAGATGAGCGGATTCAGAGTGAAATCTCTTACCCAGCTCTGGAATCGGAGCGAAGTTTCATTAACGCGGAGGTCCGTGTCTGTGAAAACGTCCCTGTGGCACCTGCTACAAACGACAGATTAAAAAACCAGTAATTCCCCCGAATCAGGTCGCTATTCGGTCTCAGGCATCGCAATAAAACCTCCTCGGTTAAAAGTGCGTCGGATCTGTCACAGCGGATGAGCCAGTGAGCCGGAGAGCGCGCGCGTGTCCGCCTCCTGTTGATTTAACCAGCGCTCGAGCCGGAGCAGGACATGACGTCACACTCACGCGAGTGTCTTAAAGGAGCCGCATATCAGGACATCCAGTTCTGCACCCTGTACAGTTCTTATATTTTAGCAGCCAAGCTCCTTCTGGACTCAGAAAACACAGATATGCCTTTCAAACTACAGAAATACTGCACCAACCACAGTATAAATAATAATATATCCTGATATATCCAGCAAATGAATGGTGCAATCTGACTGGTCAGTCATGTGGGAATGTGGGAAAATTTCCCCGGTAGATGGTTTTAGTATATACTACATGGAGATATAAGAAAATCAAACTAAAACAAACTTTATATAGTTTCTAAATGATGATAATCACATCACTATGACGCCGTATGCTCCCAGTCACTGTGTCAAACTGTAAGTGTTTGTCATATTGATTCAAGAATTATCCTTAAATGAATAAAAAAAAAAAAAAACATTGTTATGAAGTGAGGTTTACTTATGTTTCCACTGTGAATGAGTTTAAAAGCAGGCCGTTACCTAAACACTTCTAAAACTAAAATTTAATATCTTGCTTGTTATGTTTCTGTGCATTATATAGTAAACCATTATTTGCCTTAGACTTGGAGGATGTCAACCCGGCCCGGGATAAAAGCAACTGCCACTGGTACTGGTAGCAGTCAAAACTGGGCTACTGTTGGGTCTAGGATAAGGAGAAGAAAAGGAAGATGTGATTGTCATGACTGAGAGGGATGCAGAGGACAGTGTGAGATGAAAAAGTATGAACTGTGATCCCTAACAGGAGCAAAAAGATGAAGAAGAAGGAGGAGGAGGAAGAGAAGGAGAAAAAGGAGGAGGAGGAAGGGGGAAGAAAAAGGAGGAGGAGAAGAAGGAGGAAGAGGAGGAGGTGAAGGAGGAGGAGGAGATGGAGCAGAAGGAGGAAAGGGGAAGAAAAAGGAAGAGGAGGAGAAGGAGGAGGAGGAGGAAGAAGGAGGAGAAGAAGAAGAGGAAGAAGAAGAAGAAAAAGAAGAAGAAGAAAAAGAAGAAGGAGGAGGAGGAGGGGGAGGAGGAGAAGAAAAGGAAGAAGTAGGATGAGAAGAAGAAGAAGAAGAAGAAGAAGAAGAAGAAGAAGAAGAAGAAGAAGGCGGCTCAGTAGATGTTAATGAATTGAACAGCATCCTCAACATTCTGTTTCGGCAACTATTCAGTGACATACACATTGTACCCCCTGTCCTGCATGTCTTAGTGTTTTCTGCACTAACACACCGACTTCAGTACAGGAAATGCTCTTTATTAGCTGATTCAATGGATCAGGGAGCAGAGAAACACTGAAACGTGTAGTGAGGCAGTTCTCCAGGACCAGGTGTTGGATGTTATACCACTAATTAGTTACCACACTGCACTCTGTCCAAAAGAGAGAGAAAGATAATTACCAATCTTATTAATCCAGCGTTATAGTATGCTCCATGATGGACCAAAGTTCCATCCAGCATGTAGGTCTATTCCCAAAGGCTTTGGGTTCCTAGGATAGGCTCCAGATTCTTCAGTGCCCTGACCAGGATAAAGCAGTGACTAAAAATGAAGGATTGAAGGAATTTATGATACACTGTATAATCAAATCACTGCCATTTTGCTGAAATGCTGAGTGTCATATCATGCCATACTTAACATTTGTTTGTATCAGGCTCATTTCCTCAGGATTCAGTTCCATGACATTCACTGAGCTTGAGCCCAATAATAGCTTCAGTATTTACTTCATAGGAACAGAAGTAAACTAAATTAAAAACTGTATAGTTGTACAGTTAATTTTTACATATTTTAACCAAACACAGAGGACGTTGGTGGGATTGAGGAGGTCCTCGAAGTATTCCTTCCTCCAACATCCCCAGTCAAGGAGAGCATCTCCCCGCTTCCACCGTAAACAGTGTTTGTGGAGTTCTGCTTCCCCCTCCTTAGGTGTCGGATGGCAGTCCAGAACCTTTTCAAGGCCAACCGAACTCCCACACCCGAGATACCGCATCGGAGACAGCCCGAGCTGCAGCATGTTTGGCCTGTTGGTACCCGTGTACTGCCTCGGGAGTCCCACAGTCCAAAAGGAACTGATAGGCCTCCTTCTTCAGCTTGAAGGCCCCCCTCACCGCAGGTGTCCAACACCTGGTTTGCAGGTTACCCCAATGACAGGCACTGATGACCTTCCGGCCACAGCTCCGCCTCAATAATGGAGACACAGAATATATCCCATTCAGACTTCATGTCCCCGGCCTCCACTGGGATGTGGTTGTAGCTCTGCCGGAGGTGTGAGTTGAAGGCCCCTCTGACAGGAGGCTCCGCCAAACATTCCCAGGAGACCCTAACCACACGGTTGGGTCTCCCAGGTCTGGAGGGCAGCCTCCCTGCCATCAGAGCCAGTTCACCACCAGGTGGTGATTGGTTGACAGCTTAGCTCCTCTCTTCACCCAAGTGTCCAGACCATCCGGCCCAAGTCCAATGACACAAAGTCAATCATCGAACTGCGGCCTAGGGTGTCCTGGTGCCAAGTGCACTTATGGACACCCTTATGTTCAAGCATGGTGTTTGTGATGGACAAACCATGACAAGCACAGAAGTCCAACAAAGAAACACCATTCGGGTTTAGATCGGATCTAGCACACCCCCTAGGGACTCCAAAAAGGGTGGGTATTCTGAACTGTCATTTGGTGCATAAGCACAAGCAACAGTCAGGACCCATCCACCCACCTGGTGGCAAGGAGGGAGGCTACCATTTCGTCAACCGTGGAGAACCCCAACATGTGGGCACCGAGAAGGGGGGGAACAAGGATGCCCACACCAGCTCGCCGCCTTTCCCCATGACCAACTCCAGAATGAAACAAGGTCCAGCCCCTCTTGAGATGGGTGTTTACACCCATGGTGGTTGTAGGACTGTCTTGGCAATATCACAAGGTCATCGGGGGCCGTACTACGTACTAGGTGAGCGCAGTGTTGGGCCAGAGCTTATCCCAGTTTCTGCAGCATGAGGCAACAAGGAGTTCTACTCCTCTTGGATGGGATCCTAGTCCTTCACAATTTATCTTCCCAGTATTTTTACTGGTACCCATTTATCCTGCTGGGTGGACAGAGACACACTTGTGGTTAAGACCTTGCCCAGGGGTCTTAGCATGGTGGGGGTCTAACAGGGATACCAACTCACAACATCTCAATTATAAGCATAGCTCCCTACCACTATGCCACTGGCTCACATTGTGCTCATTAAGTTCATTCAAAGTTTAGTAAAATGCAAAAATTTAATGAGATTTTTATGGTTAATTTTTCCATTTTAAAGGATGACAGTTATGACGCCACCTATGACGTGACCATGACAAACTGTAAGTCCACTTGGACAATGCTTGAATCTTTTAATCCGACGATCAGACTCAGACTGCGCCCTTCCTGTGTAGTATATACTATAGAATAATTGTCACTCTCAAATATGTTGCTAAAATAACAGGCATATATCCTAATAATGCCTCATAAAACTTTTTCTAATGGTATCACGTCTCTTTGACCCAGTTACTTAACCCAATAACAGAATATTTTTACCCCTGGAGAATTGTGCCATCTATCACTGTTCATTACAGGAGCTCCAAAGAACATAGCATTTTTTTTGTGACCTTTAGCCAGAAATCTTCTGAGCTGTTTATTAACAAACAGCCTCTGCCCTACAGAATCCTTCTGGTGAAATGGTATTTATGAAATTGCAGACACACCATCTTACAACAAGCCGACAGCTTAAAAACCCCTGAGGTAACTGAGCACTCACAAGTCAAAACTGGCTATTCACGATATACAGAACACATCTATAAGGGGTGTGGTAAAGGACATTTCCAGGGAATACACCATTAGTATGGCATCTTAATTGTGAAGCTGTAAAATTAAATATATATATTAAATATTAAAACATAAATAAATATTGAATTGAATAAATCCATTAATGAACAGAAATGAAAAGATTACACAAAATGCCCCAAATTAAGATTTTGGAATAAAAACTACTGCACAAAACACCCTTAAGTTTCCCTTAAAATCTACACTTAGGTATTTAAGGTTTTCTCCTTGTCTTGGTTTTATAGTACAGAGAAGGAATTCTCATATATTCATTCATTTGCCGAGCTGTTTAATCCTACTAGGGTTGCAGGGAGGATGAAGCCTATTACAGCTGACTGTGTGCGAAGGCAATGTACACCCTGAGCAGCTCGTCACTCCATCCATAAGCTTTCTTAAGGATTTCCAGCACCTTTTGAGGCTTTGCTCTGCTGATCTTATCTCTGCTGCTTCCTGTTATCTGGATGTTTGTACAGAAGACCAGAAACATCCTGTTAAGTACATGGAAATGGTTTCTAAACATAACCCAAGTCTTTTATTTATTCATTAATTTGTGAGACTTACTAGGGCCGCGAGGAGGTTAAAACTCATCTCAGTCAGCTTTAGACGAAGGCGTGGCACACCCTGAACAGCTTGCCAGGCCATCACAGGGCCAACACACACACACACACACACAACCATTCACACTAACACCTAGGGGCAACTTGGAACAGCTAAAGAGCCTAATGTGCATATCTTTGGACTGTGGAAGGAAACTGGACCCAACCACATGGTAAATATGCAAACTCCACACAGAAACACCCTCGCTGAACCCAGGACTCGAACTAAGGACCTTCGTACTGTGAGGATGATGTGCTAACCACTACGCCACCATGCAACCCACTTAAGGAATCCATTCATTCATTTAATTAATTTTCTGAACCGCTTAATCCTTTCACTAGGGTCATGGGGAGGCTGTGCCTATCTCAGCCAACATTGGGCGAAGGTGGAGTACACCCAGACCATCGCAGGGCCCACACATGCACATTCACATCCACACCTACGGGCAATATGGAACAGCCACTTAGCCTAAAGCCATGTATTTGGACTGTGGGAGGAAACTGGAGTACCCAGAGGAAACCCACACAAGCACTGGAGGAAGATTCAAACTCCACAAAGACATGCCCTTGCTGAGCCCAGGACACAAACCCAGGACCTTTTTTGCTTGAGGCAGACTTGCTAACCACTACGCCAATGTGCCGTCCACTTAAATATAATTAAATCCTTGCACAAAAAGATTGAAGTAGCTTAAAAACAACTTAACAAACTCTTTTACTTAGACTTGGACTTAGCTTTATTGTCATTCACATATACAGGTATATACAGAACGAAATGTCATTGCATTTGCTCACTACAGTATAAAAAATATGAAAATATGACATGAAAAATATGAAATATAGACAGTAAAAAAATCAATATGGATAGTATTAAAATATGCAATATAGACAGTAATATGAAATATAGACATAAAAATATAGAATATAGACATTGGAATATAGTGCAAATGGCAAAAATCGTGCAAAATGCAATAAGTTACGGTTTAAAAGTGCAGTAGTACAGTAGAGTAGTAGAGTAGTACAGTCTGTGGATTAGTACAGTCTATGGAATTAAGAGTCTGATGGCCTGGGGGAAAAAACAGCAACTGTTAACAACAACTTGAAGTTTATAACAATCAGTAAAATAAATGAATCAAATTCCAAATGTACTATTCAAACTGACTTTTTTTCCCGTTGTATTCTTTTAGATAATATAATCTCCTCCTCTGACCAGTTTGGTTTGCTTGTCTTCTTTTTATCCTTTTTCTCCACCATACATCAACTTATTGAGGTGATAAGAGATGACACAAGCAGGCGTGAGTGCAAGCAAACAAACAGTCTCTGTGGAAAGTATGGGATTTCACTGCTGTGAAATCTCTTTCAACACAGTAAATCCCTTAATGTTTTTCCTAAACTAGGAAAAATTTTAAGGGATTCTTTGTGGCACCCTTAAATAAATCCCTCAGCTTTGCAGAACTTAAGCCTTAAGTGTTATACTGGAAGCATACTTTCTGGATTATTTTAAATTTTCCAATTATTTAGGGCCCAAAATTTCACCCAGGACATGAGATGAGCAATGTGTGTGCAGTATTGAGATAGAACACTGTACTCAGAAACAACCAAACAGCTATATGATGTTGAATAGTACTGCGCAAATATGTGTATCTGAGTACATGGTTTGTTTTCACTGCATAGAGGCGTCTCAACATGGAAAGGGTTCTTACAGAGACACCTGTGTTTCTTTATCTCAAAATGCTACAGTAGAAACTTTTACTGTCTAACCTGCGTCTTTTCTTGGCCTCTACTGTAGTGATCCTTTCAGTGTGTGTAGTGGATTATCACTTGGGGTACGAAGAAGTGACGATCAATTCATGAATAAGTCTCATTACAAAGTAATGTCAGAATATTTACTTAATTACAACAAAAATATACACGCTATTAGTAATTGATGGCCGTTCCTATTTATTTAACCCTGGGTTTACACTGGGACACGATGTCCATGATCTCTGCGATTCACAAAGGCATGAATCTCCACAATCTTTGAGCACGCCTGGAGCATGATTGGAGCATAAAAATTAGGCAGGGTGCATCCAAGAGATGAAACTTGAAGGTGTATCAAGGTCCATTAAGGTCTGTTAACCTCTACTGCACTCTACTACGATTCCCACGTTCTATCACAATTGGTGTCAAATTGCAATACATCATAATAATCACAGCATGGATTTATGATGATCGTGCTGATCGTGGCAAAATGTTTGACTGTCACTTTTTGCTATTTTTATTGAACCCTTAGCAGCTGCCATGAGACAAAATAAAGAGATTAAAGGAATCAGTACCAA
>JAQMYF010000024.1:17714171-17735563 GCA_030014195.1 Neosilurus mollespiculum
TGTGTTCAAGGAAGTGTGCACCAGAAGACAGTGAAATGACACAATCGCGTGTACTCTAAGGCACCAGAGTGACCCAGAAGTTCACGTTGTTAACATGAATTTAGTGTAAGTCACAACAATGTGATTTTGCACAGGATAATCTATAGAATTGCATGTTATCATTAAAAAATCTTTATAAAAATGTGCCTGAAAACTTACATGAAACAATCCCTATACAAAATAGTCAGTTTCACCAGTATGTACATAATTACAAAAAACAAAACAAAACAAAAAAAAAAAAACCTCTCCTCTCGGAGGACAGATTTGGGCACTTGGTGAGAAATTCAGCTCATATCTGCATTAATTAAACATCAAACCCTCCAAACCCCCAACCCCCCACGCACATCTCAGGTGACAGGTGAATTCTTTCCTGCTCATGCAGCTCAGATATGTAAGTACTACTGATACTTTATCCCATTTTAATCACAGTTTTCATCTCGAGTCACTTGTGACGAACAGCTCGGCGTTCGGGGATATACTTTCCACTTCCTGAAGCAGTTTGGCACAGTGTGCATCGCCCTCACGATCTCTTCCATACATTCCCTTTTTCTCAGTTCTGTTTCTGTCCCATGCAGGCAGACATCTGCACTAATACTGTTCTCGACTGGAGTGAGTTAAAGAGGTTGGGAAAGAGAGCCACAAGATCCATAAACCATGTTTATCATTCTGTCAAATCTTCCTCTCCATTCCCTTTCTCTTCTCTGTTATAAGAAGAGCTGCTCTTATGCAGGGAGAGACTCCTCGGGCTTCCTGCTGGGTCAGATTGAGGTTTCGTTACTGCCTCTGTGATGGGACAAAAGACAGGGAAAGAGAGAGATGGAGAAAAAGAAAAAAGCAAGAGATGTAAGAGATGGAGCGAGTGATAACATGCTGGTTAGATGGGTGTTCAGGCAGGGCTACAGACAGATAGGACAAAAGTCCATGCAGAGGTGCAGGTACAGAGAGAGAAATACACTGCATACAGTAAACTAAACTGCATGCCAGAGAGAAATCCAAATGTTCTCCAACTCTCAAACTCTCTTTTATGGTTTCCACAGGCATAAAAGATTAGGTTATATCATATTGTGAGGGATTACATGACGACTTACTCAGAGTCGGAGTGGTTGCCTCCGTTGATGTTCAGAAGCACTCCATTCTGCTGCTCTCTGACAGGCAGGATGCGGTGGGGGGATTTGATGAGGACGTTGTGACTGTTAACTCCATCATTGGAAGTGACGGACGGCGTGCGTGAGGAGATAGTAGGAGGGTTGTAGTCTGAAAGTTTCTCTCTCAGCTTGTTCTTCATGTTCTTGTCTGTAAGTGGTGGAGGATATGTGATCTTGTTCTTCAGAATGCCTGGGGACGATTCCAAGTTAAAAAATGAATGTCACAAACAAAAGACTCTCTGAATAGTTATTTTTTGTATTATTAAATATCATCCACTTATCTAACCATCATCCTTTTACTGATTAGATTACCATCCATGCAACCTCCAGTCTATCTCTTCTATGCATCCACACAACTATTCATACAGCATCCATCCATCCATTCATCCTTATACTATCCCAATCCATTTCATCTACAGAGTCTTGACATAGGTAAATAGACACTCAAATGAATTACTGGTTGAAGAAGAGGCTTGCGTTTTGCAGCTCACCCATAACAGCCCATTTGATGAACATAGCACGTAACAGTATTTGAGCTGGTTTGGATGTCTTCTGCAATGTCTGCGGTCTTGGAATGGGGATTTTTCTCCACTGCTCTCTTCACGGAGCGAAGGCATCTTTCTGATGGTCCAGGTCGACCTGGTTGTGGATCCGTGGTGTTCTTACCTTCACTGTTGAACTTTTTATCATTGACAGAGGAATATTCAAATTGTCGGCTATTTGTCGCTGGCTGATGCTACCCTCTGTATGACTCACATTTCAACATCTCTGAAAATCTGACAATTCATGAACTCCTGGAGTGATAGGCATGCTTTCATAACTTTAGCACAACTTTGTGCAGGTTTATTCAGCAGTTGGACTAGTGTTCATTAAATTGTCAAGATTTTCAGAGAGGTTGAATTGTGGGTCAGTCAGAGGGTGGCATCAGCCAGCGATGAATAGCTGACAATTTAAATATTCCTCTGCCGCAGACATTGCAGAAGACATCAAAAACCAGCTCTTCATCAAATGGGTTATTATGGCTGAGCAGCAAGACGCAAACCACCAGCAAATATTCATTCTGAAATTTTGGTTGTCTATTTACTTATGTCCAGTGTCTGTACATACATCTTTATCCTTTCATCAATAAATATGATATCTTAATCCATCCCATCTGCATATAACATATGCAGCCTCACATTAATCTATTCATCTTCCCATATGCCATCTCAACCACTCCATCTATGTCATCCTTGTAGCCTCACATCAATCCATGTATAGTAGTTTGTCTACCCTTCTAGCCATCCACATATCTATCCATGAATCATCCCATCTATGAGTAGCAGCTACCTCTGAAACTCCATATGCAACCACCCAAACAACCACCCAAACATCCACATTTCTATCCATCCATCCATCCATCTATCCATCCATCCCTGAAATCAGTAAATTCCATTAAATATTAGCAGCTTTTTAATATGGATGAATTTTGGTTTTGTAATTTGCCTGGTGTACCATTTGTGACAGACAACAAGGATCCCACATAAATCAAATGGTTATATTAAATCTTGTTTTTCTTCCCTCACCCTTCCTCTGTTCTGGTTGGTGGTTGCTGTTTGCCTGGTTGGTGATTCCTCCATCTTTGCTTGAGGAGTCCTTATCCTGTGGTGGCTCCCCTATGTGGTTCAGCTTGTTTTCCTGATGGAGCTCCACATTCACTTTAGTCTCCACCCTCAGCCTCTCTGCCCCAGCTACCTCCTCACTGTCACTTGCTGTTGTGGCATCAGCAGGCCAGTAAGGCTTCATGTGATTAGACACAGAGTCCACTGTGTTGTAAAAGAGAGGGAGATATAACCAATCACAACAGAAATAACCAATCACTTCACAGAAAATTACACATCTTCCACATCTAACTGATGTATATTCACTGATTTGAAAAATAACTTATGAGAACCCCAAGCTGATTAATAAAAAAAACTGCAGAACCTTTCGGAGTGCTGTGTAATGGCTGTCGCTCATTGTTCCACTTGGGCTTCATATGGACTTCCTCTTCATCATCTTCACTATCGGAGGAGTGTGACGAGGCATAGGAGCTGCTGTGCTCATCCACAGAAAGCTCGCTGTCCGAGTCTGAGTCTGGCACACAAAACAATGCAACACACAAGTGTAACTCATCTATAAAATACAATAAAACTCATAGAACAAGATGTGCATAAAAATGACATAAAATGTTAAAAAGAGAAATAGGAAAGTAAGATCTTGTACCATCTGCTTTAGTGCCGTTACGATGGAACAGCGAGCCATCAATGCTTGTGTGTCCAGCTTTAGCTGTTCCTGAGGAGACACTGGGCTTCTGGTCATCTCTGTGTTTGAGAGAGAGAGAGAGAGAGAGAGAGAGAGAGAGGGAGAGAGAGAGAGGGAGATAGAGAGAAGGAGAGAGTGTGAGAGAGAGAGAGAGAAGGAAAGACAATTAGAGGAAGTAAGACAGAAATACAGAGATAGAGAGAGAAAGATAGAGGATATATATATATATATATATATATATATATATATATAGAGAGAGAGAGAGATAGAGAGAGAGAGAGAGCTAGGGAGAGAGAGAGAGAGAGAGAGCAAGGGAGAGAGAGAGAGAGAGAGAGAGAGAGATGGAGAAAGAGATAGAGAGATGGGATAAAGATGTAGAGAAATATAGTAAAGAATGAAAAACTTCTTCCTGGTTGTTCATCTTTTCATCCGTTCATCCATTCACCAACCCTTTCATCCATTGTTGCTTATTATTCTCCGGCTTTATTTATTCTCAGATATAGATTAAGTTTTAGATACTTATAGATTCTTTTCCTATTTATTTATACCTCTGTACCGCACAGAACTGTAATCTTAATGGATTTGCAATAAATTATTATGATGATGATGATGATGATGATGATTATTATTATTATTATTATTATTATTATTATTATTATCTTCATCTTCATCTTCCACTTGATCCGGGGTCGGGTCGAGGGTGCAGCAGCCTAAGCAGTGAGGTCCAGACATCCCTCTCCCCAGCCACTTCCTCCAGCTCTTCCGGGGGGACGCCAAGGCGTTCCCAGACCAGCCGAGAGACATAGTCCCTCCAGCGTGTTCTGGGTCGACCTCGGGGTCTCTTCCCGGTTGGACATGCCCAAAACACCACACCAGGAAAATTTCTCTGGAGAGCCCTGCCACCCTGTGAAGGAAGCTCATTTCAGCCACCTGTAACCGCGATCTTGTTCTTTCGGTCACTACCCAAAGCTCGTGACCATAGCTGAGGGTAGGAACGTAAATCGACTGGTAAATCGAG
Source organism: Neosilurus mollespiculum (assembly GCA_030014195.1). Taxonomy (NCBI): domain Eukaryota; kingdom Metazoa; phylum Chordata; class Actinopteri; order Siluriformes; family Plotosidae; genus Neosilurus; species Neosilurus mollespiculum. The sequence continues at coordinate 17,718,657 of JAQMYF010000024.1, forward strand.
AACTTTGCCTTCCAGCTCAGCTCCCTCTTCACCACGACGGACCGGTACAAGCTCCGCTTTACAGCAGACGGACCGGTTCAAGCTCCGCTTTACAGCAAAGGTTGCACCGATCCGACTGTCGATCTCCCGCTCCATCCTTCCCTCACTCGTGAACAAGACCCCGAGATACTCGAACTCCTCTACTTGGGGCAAGACCTCATTCCAGACTCAGAGGGGGCATTCCACCCTTTTCCGGCTGAGAACCATGGCCTCGGACTTGGAGGTGCTGATTCTCATTTCAGCTGCTTCACACTTGGCTACGAATCACTCCAGTGATTATTTATTTATTTATTTACTTTACATTTTATCTTGTCCAAGTAACACACCATTGTCTACATCAGCACTCAGGCTTGTTGCCCAGTCAAGTATGAGTGTCTTATCTGGTGAATTGAAAAGTTAATGATATTGTGTAAAAGCTGACTAGCCTAGTTATGCCTGCCATGAGGAGGTGTCTTCCTCTATAAGAATGTGTAAGAGTTGTGAAAATCAGGCCAATAAATGACTTTCACCAATGTGACACCGATCTCAACAACCTCTCTTGGTAATTGTAGGGTTTTACGTGTGTTGATACAACAAAGCACTGCAGTTCACACACCTGATGACTGATATGGTAGCTGGAGGCACTTATACTACATGTCCGAGTCTGTTCTGAATGGGTTTCAAAATTTCCCAAGCACTTCCCACTCTGTCTTAGTCAGACATTCTGTAGATTATACTGTATTTGCAGATTAGATGGTGGTATGTATGAGGACAGAGATGATTTCTGTTCTTCATTAAAATTAGAATTTTTCCTGATCAATGATATTAAATATCAGCGGTAACATAGACATGTACTGATGCATTGCCATGCGCTTGAGCCAAACTCGCAGATCAAAAGAGAGTGAGGATTATTTTACATGAAATCATCACAAGTTTGTTAAACATTCACATGAAAAAAAAAAAAAGAAGGAAGCATGAAGGTATGAGAGAGAAAAAAACATGACAGAGAGAGATGGTGAGAGAAAAAGAGAGGAAAGGTGCGGCAGGGCCATGCATGTAGCAGATGGTTACCTGAAAGCGTGAGCGAGGTAGCCGCTGTGACTCTTGGCTGACCTGATGGTGCTCTCCAGAGACACGGTGGACTCTCCGATCGCGGAGCGGAAGATTGTGCCGTCCTCTATGTATGTATTGTTGCAGTTCAGCGAGCGCTGGGAATGGGGAAGAAGAATGCCATTTGCACACACCATTGCAAATAGTAATAAAAAAACTATTGTATTCAAGTATTATGTAAAATTATTATTTGTTTAATATGTTTAGTAATGGCCTAGAATCTGCATAATCTCTATACCATCTCTATACCACGTCAAATAAAAATCCAAGCTTTTTCCAACAATGTAACCACCTATTAAATCTTAGCTTTAATATCTGAAATTGAGGGGTCTCCTAATCTTCTCTAAATAAAGCAGTGAATTTTTTTAAAGGTTTGAATTAGCCATGAAATGATATGAGGCACGCTAGAAAGCTGGAGTAGTAGGTTTGGCGAGGGCATTTCTGTGTGGAGTTTGAATGTTCATTGCATGCTTGTGTGGATTGGTACTCTGATATCCTCCCACACTCCAAGGACATGCACATTAGGCTAACCTTCTTTTACAAATTGCACCTAGACGTAAGTGTGAGTAAATGGTTGTGTGTGTGTGTGTGTGTTGGCCCTGCAATGGTCTGGTGAGCTGTTCAGTGTGTAGCCCTCCTTTGCCCAGTGTCGGCTGAGATAGGCTCCAGCCTTCCTGAAACCCCACTAGGATTAAGCGGTTCGGCAAATGAGTGAGATTATAAACTGCCTCAATAATATAAAAAAACCTCAAAAGTCACACACTAATATTCTCTTAGAGAGCCTTTAGCCTTGTTTACAGCACGCCATGTCATGCATGTCATGTCATCGTCATGCCATTGTTTCAACAAACTTAAGCCACATAACATTTCATTCATGAAATCAACATATTTCCATCCATTGTTGGGTTCATTTCTTACCAACGTCTTGAATTGATGAGGGAAAAATTGAACCACTCCATAAAGTCTTCTCCAGCACATCCTGAAAACTTTCAGTAGGGTTAAGGTCAGGACTCTGGGGTGCCAATACATGTGTGAAAATGATTCCTCATGCTCCCTGAACCACTCTTTCACTATTTGAGTCCCCATTTTATATCTGTGCAATCAGGGAGTCCACTGATGTGAAAACCTGCTCATTCAGTACATTCAGGTCATCAGATGATCTCATCACAGTTTATCACAGTTTATTGCCATATTAATGTTGCCGAGCCTCGACCTGACCAACTGGAGCAACAATGCCATTATTATGCACTGAGATTAAGGCTAAAGTCTCTCCAAAAAAATATTAGAGTGTGTGACTTTTTTTTAGGCCGGCCAGTGTATGAAGCATTGAATCAAACTGAAATCTTGAGTTATTTAAAAACAAACCAAGTATGACTGAATATACAACAAATCACATTAATTATTGATCTGAAGCATGTAAATATTCAAAATCTGTTTTGTGGAGGAATTAGTGACCATGCCGCTTTCAATCATCACAAATTTGAATGATGGAAATGAACTCATCTTGAACAACAGAACATTGCAGTCATTAAAGCTTTTTCTACAGAGTCTGATGAACTAAGGCTGTGTAAATGACATAGTAATTGCCAGCTAACATTAAAGTTTAACGTCCCAGTGATTCAGTGAATTAAGAAATTACCACCTGCCTATCATTAGCCAGCTATTGAGAGGCTTTTTAAAAGGCCAGGTCCGCACATCACATTACAACATATTACATCAGACTGATACTCAAATGATCAAGCTCCATGTAATGTGTTCACCTGATCAGTCTTACAGACGAAAGAGATTTTATTTTCCACTCATAGCTGTATCGTCTTTGGAAACGGCATCTATTTAACATTCAGCTAATATTTACGTGCTTACAAGCAATATCATCTCATAGCCTGCATTATAGAAATGAAATTGGTTTATTTTTCTGTATAATACACACTTGCTGGTATGTGTGCACAGTGCTGAAATGTGAACTTCAGACAGCTGACTTTCTAATTGCTTTTAAAATCGCCCAGTCAAAAAGTGGTACACAGCCCAATAAATATTTACTTCACCTTTTCCTTGTAGGTGTAACAGCAGAATAAGGTGTGACTCTTGATTTATACTGACATGCAATAATGCTATTAGTGAGAAAGCACAGTGTGTGAATGGGGGTAAGGTTTCAGTTGCATTAAGCATCATCTTCCTCCACTTACAGTCAGCAGAGAAGCATGTGTCGTAGTCGAATCATCCGGCACTGGCTTCTTCCCTGTGAACACCAGCTTCAGATTTTTCCTCACTTCTTTACTTAGCACACAGTGGAATAGGAAAATAAAAATTCCCTGCGAAATTATAAGAAATGCCAATGAACGTGATGATGTGGAATTCAAAAATAACCATCTCCTAAATCAGGTGATTTACACATCGACAGAATTATTAAAATATTAGGAGAATATCTAAGTACTGTGTTTCAAATAAAAATCAGGACCAGCTAAATTTAATAACACTAAATGCTGTCAAATTTTATATCAACCTGCACAAAACAAAAAAAATAATAGCAGATAAATCATATTGTACAATATAAAATATAAAACAATCAATGAATCAGTCAATAATGTGGTTATTAGTGTGAATTTTAGCCCTTTTTATGTGTCATGTAAGATTTTAATGAAATACAATTTTTAATAAATTAATTTTAAGTATTAAGCATTAAAGACACTGAAACTTAGTGCACACATCCCTATGTTCTGTGAAGTATTATTAATTTTATCAGAAATGTTAAGTTAGAACATTAACTAAAATAAGAAATAAATTAAGTTAACTAAATAATTTCACCTTCCCCTGATAAAATGCTCTGCTGAAAAGCAGAACACAAAGAACGAAGTGTTGTGTTTCACTGTTATGAGCATTATTACAGTAAACTCACCTGTAAACAGCTGAAAATGGCAAACAGGTAGTGGAAGATCATGACATCACTGTTAACAGCCATGAGACCCAAAAGCCAGGTAGCACTGATGAGCAGCAGAAGCAGGAAGGCCATCCGCAGTGCAGGACTGAACACCCACATACACAAAAACACACAGAAATACAGTATATTACTCTGAATAGCATTTTATTATAAATACTGCAGGTACTCAAAGTCTGATGTTTAGATAAAGGATTATACATGGCTCCGGACTTCTCGAAGCTTCTACGCCTGCGTCCGCACGATGCCTTAGCTGCCAGGATGAAGATCACTACGTTCACCTGCAGCAAAGGTCATTCCAAATGCTCAGTGAACACTTTTACATGAAAAAAGCTGAAGAAAGTGAAATGAAAAGAGAGCATATGAAGTTGTAATGCACTTACCAAGACTACAACGCCGATGGGCCCTGCGAAACTCCAGATCAATGTGTCATGGACCGAAAGCCAGCAAAAATCTGGATTGCCGTAGCCCTGCGGATCTAACCCGACGGCTAGACCTGTGAGCACACACAGACACACACATAGTGGATAATACAAACACAGCACAAGGGGTTCACATGTAAAGGGGGCAGATTATAAGCTGAAGAAGATGTCTAGTCTCTATTATGTGTGTGCTAGAGTTGTTTTTGTGATGGCTTTGAGTGGCTGCCAGAGGGGTAAGGGACACCCTTATGGGAGAGCAAGAGAGGGAGAGAGAGAGAGAGAGAGAGAGAGAGAGAGAGAGAGAGAGAATATAGAAACATTCTGATGTGGAACAGGGAAAGAATAAATAAGGGAGGGTAAGAGAGAGAGAGAGAGAGAGAGAGAGAGAGAGAGAGAGAGAGAGAGAGGCTTCTTTCCCACAGGGATCGGACTGACTTTTCAAAAAAGAGACAAGTTTCAGCATGACTTCATGGGGTTGTGGTTTGTGTTAAATGTTTTGCATGTCTGTCTGTGTGTGTGTCTGTGTGTGTGTGTGTGTGTGTGTGTGTGTGTGTGTGTGTGTGTGTGTTTATAGATATACACCAGTTTATTTACCTGTCTTGTACCTGCATTCATTGCAAGGGGGCTGGCAATTTGTTCATAACAATGTACTTACAGAAATAAGGTTTTCCGTATAGTTAATGAATGCATCTACAATGCACAGACTGGTGATAAATCAAAGGAAAAAACAAAAGTATGTGTCTCCGTAAGATTTTGCAGCCACCACTAGCCACCAGAACAACTCAACCATGTCTCAAGTGTGTGGAACTGCACTGGAATGATAAACACAAATTTTCTAAAAGGTATTCCTTCAGTTGGTGTTTTAGTGATGGAGGTAAAGAGTATAGTGCAAGGTGCTGGCCTGAAATCTCCCATAGGTAATCATGTATGTGTGTGTAAGTGTGTGTGAGAGAGAGAGAGAGAGAGAGAGAGAGAGAGAGACTAACCTGTGATGATAGCAGGAATGCCCCACCCGATGGCATAGTAAAAGCGCATGTGGCCGTGATTGATGTTGCGCATCTCTGTGAGCATGCGGTAAATGTGCAAGCCTTCCACAAACATCCAGGCAAATGTGCACATGTAGAAGAAGTGCAGCAGGATTGCAATTACTGTACACACAAACTGCACACAGCAGAGAAGGAGAGAGAGAGAGAGAGAGAGAGAGAGAGAGAGAGAGAGAGAGAGAGGGGAGAAGGAAACGTCACTGGGGCACATTAGGATTTGCGGTGCTATTTAGGGTGTAGTTATTAAGACTGTCAGAGGTGGTATGATTTGTTGCACAATACAGAGGGTGTGAGATTTGAATCATCAAAGCCACCATTTTTATTTCAACAGCAGCAACAGAACGCACTGTCAGCTATTAATACTTCCAATTACCTATCCTGCCCTGCTGATTTATGGACTGACTGCAAACATCTGAGAATGTTCGAGAGCTCAGAAAAAGCTTTCTGAAGTGTGTTTGATGTGCATTTCCCACAAAAGGTGATCCTGGAGTGTGTGTGCATGCGTGTGTGTGTGTGTGTGTGTGTGTGTGTGTGTGTGTGTGTGAGAGAGAGAGAGAGAGAGAGAGAGAAAAGGCAGATGAGGTGTTTTTTACACAGCAATTCAAATATTGGCACCAGGCCAAATAGAACCCACGACACTTGGGAACTACTCTTAGTTTATTTTCCAGCAATTCAGTTCTTACTACATGTATTAAGGGTGTAGTCAAAATCAAAGATTTTTGGAACTTTTTGTAATGATTGTTTTATTAAATAACACAATGTGAAGCAGGTTGTGGACACAGTATGTACTGTATTTCAGAATTCAAAAACACTACTAACTCCACCCTTGTGTTCATACAGTTAATTTGGTGCTAATTGTTAACAGATCCTGAACAACATCCTTACTGGAACTTTAAGTACTGGATTTGGTGGCAACATAAAATGCCCAATGCCAGTTTTCTGATATCTTATACAGTGAGGAATGCTTAACAGACCTGAACAACTGAATACGCTCCTTATCTGAGTATTACACTGTTTAGAACTGTATATAGGAAGTACATATTTTGGAGTAGGATGATAAATCATGTGTTTTAGATATCAGTATCTACTTCATGGGAATGGCACGATCTGATTAGTGCACTATATAGAGATTTAAAATCATTATTCCTAGTAGTTGTAGTAGTAGAGTAGATAATGCTTAAATCGATATGACAGAAACACACTGTATGTCACAATTACTTGCAGGAGGCAGCAACATCATTGTCACAATTTACACCATGTATATACTATATGGCAACAGAAGAAATAAAAAGTTATGGAAATTCTTTGGCCTGGTGGTGAGGTGCTGGATTCCTGATCCCAAGGCCGGCTGTTCAAGCCCCACTATTAACAGGGTGTCACTGCTGTCCCCCCAGTGCAGCTAACTGGGTTATCAAAGGCTGGCCATGTCTCTCACTGTCTGTGGTGAGAGGAATGTAAAAGAACCATTGCTGATTTTCGTCAAGAGTAGGATGCATTGTTGTTTCTACCCTGAGATGGCCTGATGAGCTGTCCAGGGTGTAGTCTGCCCTCACCCAGTGTCGGCTGAGATGGGCGCCAGCCTCCCCACGACCAATTAGGATTAAGCGGTTCAGAAAATGAATGAATGAGCACAGTTTACTTATGTTTCCATGTTGTATGTAGACTAAACAGATGCCGTTAGCTACACACGTTTTAGCACAGAGCCCAACTAAACTGCCTCTGTAAGAGATAAAATATGTAAATATAAACTAAACTCTAATTCCTTTATGTTTCTGTGTAGTATATACTTAACCTCTCGAAAACAGTTGAAGAGACACAGATATACAGCTCTGTACCTGTTCATGTATGTGCTCTGTGGTTACATGCCTCTGTCATGCTTTTAAAATTGAAAGAAATAAACTGTAAAAATCTCCTTTTAGTATTTTTTTGCTTATGTTCCTGTGGAGTAAAAACTATGATGTGGCTTAGGCTACACAGATGTCACTGAATTTAGCAGCTTATTCAGCGCCATTCTCCTCACCATCATCAAACAACTGTTAATAATAAGTAGCTTCACTAGCAGACACCAGTCCCTGCTTGTCTTCATGCTAAAGCTAACAGTCTGACGTCAGAGAGATCTCCAAAACACTGACTGCACTACAAAAACTGTAGCCTCCTCCTAACCTAATGCAACACAGACCTGTTTATGAGGACACAAAGACACACATACCTGAAATAAAGTACAAAAACTAAATTAGTAATTAGTTACAATTCAGGAAAAGGATAAATAGAATAATAAGGAAAGAACAGCTTGTATAGAGGGGAACTAGGGCATAAGCTGTCACGAAAAACAAGCATTCCTGTCCAATGAATTTGTTGGTACACATGACATAATCGAGTTAACAAAAGGGCTGCCTGTGGTATTCTAAACCTTTTCATGGTGTCTAAGCTCCCACCAATTTACAGACTGCTACTGCCTGGGGCCAACAACTCAAACACTATCTTTGATACTTTAATCTAGCCCGCCTTCCAGGTACGAACAGCATGAGCAATATGTGTGCGTGTGTATGTTTAAAAAAAAAGTAAATTACAGGGATTGTATCTCCACCAATGAAATGGCTCTCTCCATATTTACTGGTGAATCAGCCGAGTCTAAACAGACCCTTTCCACCTCGTAGGTTATTCCCAGCCATTTGTCAACAGCGTGGCCCAACCCCTCACTGCACAGAGCTTCTAATTAAAGACTTACGGGATGGAATTACCTATTTGACAGCATGGAACAGACCATCTATGCAAGATATGCTTAAATATCTACAAAAATATTCAAAAATATTCACTTTGTAGAGGCACAAAGGGAACAGAAAGACAGAGGGACTCACAGGGTTGTCTGTCTGGTTAATGCCGATGAGGAAGACGAGTTCGGAGAAGAAGAGCGCTGCCACCAGGTTCTTGTGGATGCTGTGCAAGTTGGAGCGGAGCTTGTGTAAGATGGCCAGCAGTATGAAGGTGATCAGCAAAGCCAGCAACGATGCGGACACTGTCGCATACGTGACTATCTTCAGCGGCAACACATCTCCATGCTGCGTGGAAGAGGTGGAAGTGAAGTCAAGGCAGTGAACAATTATAGAAAAAAAGCAAACGAAAGGTTATTCATAGGGAGCTCAATAACCAAGAATATCTGCAGGAACTAAAATGATTTAGAACGAGAAAGTGCCATCAAGATGTCTATTTTATTCATCCATCCATTTTATTCTGCTCATTTGAAGTCGGGTTACAGAGGCAACAGGTCTAGGAGGGAAACCCAGGCACCCTTCTGCCCAACGGCACACTCTAGGTTCTCCAGGAAGATCCCAAGGTGTTCCCAGGACAGACGGGATATATAATCTCTCCAGCAAGTTCTGGGTCTGCCCTGGGGGCCTCCTCACAGTTGGATGTGCCTGGAACACCTTTATTTATTTCATTTATTTCAATGGCAGTGGACGATTTTTTACTCTTCATTTATAATATTTCATTATTCTACATATACTCCAGTTCAGAAAGCAGCCCATGGTGCATCAGTGTACTCTTTAGTCCACATCATATGCCCTTCCTCCTTTGTCATGAAACTAGTATAATTTCACTTCTTTTCTGACTTTTAACCCTTTAAAATACTCATTTATACTAAGTTATAGTTGCTCAGATAAAATTGGAGAAGTTTAGTGGAAGGTTTTATATCAGCTTTTGTGCACAGTTATATTCTGCCATACAGAAATGCTGCCCACAAAGTAACAGTGACTGAAGTGGTAGGAAAAGAGTTTATCCTGCCTATACAAATTTTCTTCCCTATTTGAACGTGCAATAGCAGATTAAAAAAATTCTCACTTTTACAAATCACCTGGATGGAATGTAGAGCATGATTTTTAAAAATGGTTTAAATCAAGGTCTCAACATTTTACACACACTCTGTGAGCCACCAGAGATCATGGGGGTGGAGTTTCCTGAGCATGGGCAGGGATCATTCAAATACAGAACCCACCTCACAGTTAGAGACCTAATCTTGAAAACTAGGTATGACTAATCTTACCTAATGCACTTTATATATTCATCACCTTCCCATGTGAGTGCAGGATGGGATGGGCTACCAGAGTTAGGCTAATACCTGAAAACTCCACTGAGTCTAACATCGGAGTAACAATAAACTAACAATAGAAGAACCATACCTCTCTTTTCGAGATGTCCATGAGCACGGCGAAGCTGGTCATATGGTTGCACTGGCAGCTTATATGGGTTTTGTTTCTGAAGGTGAGCTCACAGCCCTTAGAAGACCAGCCTCCTGTCCCTCCAATCCTATAACACACACACACACCCACCCATCCACACACCCCACAGACACATGCACACACCATACCAGACTTGAGTTTATTTGAGTACACAATCTTTCACAATGTGGGTTATCAGTATATCACAGCCCCACAAATCTGCTCAATGCATGAATAAATATGAGAGGATGAATGTGGTTGCATGAGTGAGAGTGAAAGAAACTCACGCAGTGGAGTGGTTCCAGAACACACACACGGGTTTGGACCTCTCCTCTGTCTCCAGCAGAGTGTAGTCGAGTGTGATGGGCTGCTCCAGTGGCATGGACAAGGGGTGGCCTTCACTGTGCACTGTAGTGCTGATGATGGGTGTGTTGATGACAGGGCGATTGGGAAGCCTGAAGAAAAAGAGAGCAATGCTGATTCCTGAAATAGACCCACTCAGTGCCTGGCTCCAGGCCAAACAGTGTTCAGGATCAGAAGAAGCAGCTGTAGCATACCAGCTGTCTTAAATATTTGGATGTGCCCACCTCATAATAACAAACCACTAGTGAAGTTAGCATATCAAGTGAAGGGCATGTTGTAATTAACCACTTGATCTAACCGCAATGAAGGTTTTATGTTGGGATACAGAATGATTGCGATAGGCCTGAACGTTCAGCTGTACAGCACACTGAATAAATACAGTACAGCTTATAGCAGCCACATGGTCCTGCTATTGCAATATTTAATTTAATATTGCATTGGTATTCTTCCTGACGTGAGAGCACAGTGCAGGACTATCAGCTCCACAAAATGGTGGCCGTCAGCATAGACATGGATGATATGAGAAGTGAAAAAGTAAGATGTACTCTCTCTCTCTCTCTCTCTCTCTCTCTCTCTCTCTGTGTGTGTGTGTGTGTGTGTGTGTGAGTGAGTGAGTGAGCGAGTGAGGGAGGAGGTACCCTAGTATTATCTCTCTAGGAATTGTACGCCTTCTTCCATTTCTCAACACTTGATCTCAGAACTTTCCATTCTACGAATCAATGTTGCTCTGCCAAGTTAATGCACATGCACAAGATTGTTCCTGTGGTCAGGCAGTCTTGTTACTGTTATTGTAAACTGATACAAAACCAAAACAAGATGTAGAACAGGTGAATAAGACACACTAAGCCCATGAGCTGGGATAGTTTCTTGGGGTACCTTTGTATCCAGACAAAATGAGCATCACTTCAACAATTCCTTAATCTTTATTAGGATTAAATGTATCAACATTATTGAATGTATGATATAATTCTGAAAGTTAAGTAAAATGAATGCAAAATCAATCCAGGCTCTCAGTACAGTGGTCCTTCCAAAGTAATACCCGTACATATAAACAAATTACCCGCTAATCCAAAAGAAAGAGCTTTCTAATCTGACAGACAGATTGGTTCACAGGCATGTTTTTCCCAAGGGGACTTAAGCATTTTATTTATTTTGACTTAAAAATCAGTGAATAGTTCTATAAAATTGATTGGTAGGATGGTAATATACCTGAGGCTGCGTCGATCAGGATCATAGTGCTCAGGAAGCAGTTGCCCCAGTGTTCGGTACACGATAACAGCAGCCACCGGTAACTGAGGAGGGCTTTCAGCTTCCCTCTTCCTCCTCTCATCTTGAGTATGGTCTTCCTCGGCAGGCTGGGTTTGAGATACTGGCTCATCTGTTGGAGTGACTGCAGAGGAAAACAGTACATCAGAAAGAGTGTCATAATATCAAAAATATCGACAGTTTCGTGTAAGAATGTAACACACAATTCAGATTTGTTCTGCAGAGTTATGACAATTACATTATTGAAATATTAGTTGATTATAATAAGATTAAAATAAAATTTTAAACAAATACAAAAGTAAAAACAAAAGGGGGGAAATACTAAAACCCTTAACTTATTCATTTATTCATTTTCTGAACCACTCAATCCTATTTGCGTCGCGGGAAGGCTGGAGCCTATTTTATACAACTCTGGGTGGAGGGGGCGCTTACCAGTCCATCGCAGGGCCAACACATACACAACAATTCACACTTACACCTAGGGGCAATTTAGAACAGCTAGTTAGCCTAATGTGCATGTCCTGGGACTGTGGGGAAAAATCGGAGTACCTGGAGGAAACACACGTAATCAGAGAAAAAACATGCAAACTTGACACAGAAATGCCCTCGACTTGAACTCAGGGCCTTCTTACTATGAGGGGGACGTACTAACCAAAACACCACCATGACGCCCTAGAACTCCTCAATACTAGAATATTAGTATATTAGTAGTAGCAAGTTATATGCAGGTTATAGCAATGGGAATCCATTTGCATGCGAGTCTTTACCCTTGTTCGGAGTGGATTTGATGGTAAACTCCTTAAACAGCACTGAGGACTTCAGATCTTTGGGATATTCCTCTTTAATCTTTTGAAAAGGAGGCATCTTTACATCTTCAGGAGTAGAAAAGTCCAGATAATCCACTGCCATAACTTTGGAAGTGAAGAAAAGCAATCATTATTAGACAAAAACAGGTATGTAATATTTTACCCAAATGGAGATATCATGCATTTCTGGCAAACAAGGTGTTTCTGTGAAGTGACTCACTCATATTGTCCGTTATGATTATGAAGGGTTTCAGGTAGGTCTTCCTCATGTTGCGTGCCACAGTGGTGGTGTAATCCTCAAAATTACTGAGCAGGCGTGCAGTCCCACCCTCCATCCTCTGGATGTGATCCCAGTGCTCCTTATTGCTGGGGTCTAAGATGGCACTGCCTGCCTTTACGATGTTCTGTAACATTCCACACAAACAGATAACAACTTAAGAACATAAAGAACTTATTACTGTTTGTACCGTGATCATGCCATCCAAAACTACCTCACATAAATCTTTACATATACATAATAAACAGTGAGAGCAACACTAAGCCTAAGCTAAATCATTGCATACTGTAGTTGAAGTATTTCTTATATAGCGAACTTCCTTTCAATTTGTGTTTACTACCTCTACCAGGAGATGATTGACACCTTCAGTGGAGGTACTGTGATCATCAGCATTTGTTTGCTTGTCTTTCTGTTTGTGAACAATTCACAGACAAATCTACCAGACGGATTTCAGACACGGTGAATATGTTACCCCACCTGTGTTCTGAAAATTATTTGTTTTTGGAAGATCAAAGCTGAACATCACAGCGAGGGCATAAAGTTTAGTCTTTGCCAGTTTTTTAAAGTTGTTAACAATGCACTTGTCACAATTATCCATATCATATATGCCTGGTGGAGATACCTTTTACTTTATGAGCACTATTTGAGCCCCAATTTTATATCAGGAAAGAAAAAGTCCATTGATGTGATAACCTGGTCATTTAGTACATTCAGGTCATCAGCTGACATCATTTTAATGCTATACAATTTTGCTGAGCCTCGACCTGACCAACTGAAGCAGCAGCACCATGCTGATTATGCACCGAACTAAAGGCTAAAGTCGGTCCACAAAAATATTAACTTTTTAAAAAAATATAAGACTTTTTTTGGCCGGGCAGTGTATAAATACAGGGCTTAATTTTTATTTGCAGACTAGTTCAAGCCAATCAATAATGCAAGAATAAAATGAATTGCATTCAATTATTTATGAATAATCAATTATTTAAAATGTCAAAATGGAATTTAAAAATGTCTACAGAATTGTGATAATAATTATGACTGTATTGTAGCTGGAAATAATAATGATTATTATGTTAGTTATTGTTCTGTCCATATGCTCAGAACACAAATCTACAACCCTGTCTATCCATTTACTTCAGTGTGATATGCATAATTCTTACACTAGTATCGGGTCAGCGAGGTTTCGCTTGGGATTCAGAGATATAACCACATCTGCTTTCTCTAAATGTCTCCCAGCGTAATTCACTGACTTACACTGACTAAACTATTTCCCAGAATCTGCAGATGAACAGGTCAAACAGGATTTATTAATGTTCAACTAAGCTTGTTGAGACATATACCCATTAACAGCACTAATAATAGCTGCTGGGTAAAACTTTACACTCTTATTTGATAAGTTTCCTTATCCTACACATACATGTATACAGTACTACAGAGTAAAGTTGTAAAGCACCAGCACATAAGAGAACATTTCATGGAGTTGTAGCTAATATGGAGAGAAACCTCATTGAAGTTGGCATCACGCATAGCTGCAAGGTCAAAACCCTGCTGCTGGCTCTCGTACTGCAGAACACGGGACATCAGCTGGAAGGCCGTCTTCACGTCGTTGCCATAGAACGATTGAGTCTGGCTGGTAGCATTGTGAAGCATGAGAGCAATGTCCTTAGATGTCTGTCCATCCATTCTGGACTCGTTCCTACTCAGCTCATCATTCTGAAGAACAAGAAGAGAGTGCAACATTGGTGGTCTGAGCAAAGAGACACATGAAAATAAACTACCAAGCAAATTTGTTTCTATAAGAGTTTATACATGTATTTAATACCATCAAGCTTAAAATGGAACACTAATACATGGTGGGTTTAAATATGAGTGGTTTTTTGCTGCATGCTAATGAGATAAAAAAAAATATTGTTTAGTTTGGTACAAGCCAGTAATTTAATGTTGCTTAAGTCATAACAGATTCGATAAATTTATGTGATTATATTCGATAAATAAATGTGATTTATCTTTTTTTTATTAGTTACATTTTATTACAGAATAGTTTACTTTTACCCATTTTCTCCCTTTTAGTTGCATCCAATTCCCACCCATGAAGTGTTGTCGACCTATCACACAACCACCACCACCAAGGGAGGGGCATAATCATGCACATGCCCCCTCCGTGACATGCGATGCTGCCACCTGCTACTTTACAAACTGCTGCACATGCGTATTTGGGGGCGGCCTAACACACTCAGAGAGAAATCGCTATCCACCCCCTTGAACAAATAAGCTCACAGACACCCATGAATGGCTGGTGATCGCTGTGAGTGACATGGAAGTGAGCATATGCCACCCCTCCCTCCCATGAGAGCTTGGCCAATTAGCTCTCATGGACTCCTGGTCCAAAGACATGCACATTAGAGTAACTGGCTGTTCCAAATTGCCCCTAGGTGTGACAGTGAGTGTGAATGGTTGTGTGCATGTTGACCCTGTGATGGTCTGGTGAGCTGTTCAGGGTACTCCAGCCTCCCAGCGACTATCGAAGGATTAAGCAGGTCAGCAAATGAATGAATGTTTTTCTCAATTCTATGAAGGAGATATATCCTGTTATGTAGTGAACTTATCTTAATTTTTTCCTGTTGCACTCTTGAGTAAGGTTCTAATTAAGTAGTGTAGAAGAATCTCCATCATGTTTGCACATTAGAATAATAGGACATACTGGGACAGTTCTAAAAACAGTCTGACTGTGAAATATTTTGTAGCCATTTCAATGCACAAAGTGTTAAATATGTGAAAATGGTACCAGTTTCTTGAGCTGGGAGAAGCTGACGGTAGTGCAGTTGAAGAGTTCGGGAGGCAGCCAGCCTTTCTCATCACTGCAGTGTCTTACAGCGGTGCCTGGATCAAATACACACATAACAAAACACATTTCAAAAACCTAATTAAACATTCCCCAGCACAATCGTGTCATTGTAATGACATCACGTCCCATGATTAGACCAATAGCAGCTAACAGTCTGCAAACAATGAAAACCCCGGAGGCAGCCTAAAACTTATTAGGTCATTGCTTTTCTGGTGCATAAATGCCAATAACACTTGTGTGGTCTCCCTTACAGGAAAATGTCGACAGTTGTCCTAGTCTAGACCTCCAACCAGAGAGATCATTCACTGCTTCTATAGAGAATGTGACTCTGTGTCAGTCCTGCCAATATTTTCCTCATAATAAGGCATGTTTAGCCAATGGATCCCTTCAAATGCCTCGTTAACATGCGTTTAGCTGGCCAAAGAAAAGAATAAAGGGCTGAGTGGGTGTGAAGGTTCAGCTGAAAAAAAGCAAAGCAAAAGGAAGCAGCACAGAGGAGAAAGGAAAAGAAGAGGGGCAAAAATCCACAGCAACCAATTCATTAATTCAAGAATTTGAGCAGAATGTGTTGCTTAATGCACGTCTGTCCAAAATGTAAAACACAGCAGCAAAGTAAGTCACACAGAAGAATTATCATAGAAACTGTGGGGGTGTGGTGGACACTGAAATCTGAGTAGCTGAGTAGTCATTATTAAAGCTCAAGAGTAATCTGTCATTTTATTACCACAAAATAAGTTGAGTTGCTCAAAACAAGTTATTTTACTGCATATTCTAATTCTACTTAACTATGATTCACCTCAAGCACGTCCCCCTGACGTTGTGTCTTGTGGAAGTCAGTGATATCCACCTCACCTTCTATGAATAATTGTTATTTATCCCAAGATAGCAAGCCAATCATATAGCACCATTACCATGCTTTATTTGAAGAGTCCACTTGCAAAATCTGCTAAGTCAAGTTGGTCAGCTTTTAAGAAAAATCAGACTTTTTTTATAGGCATATAAAAAGAGTTTCACTTCTTCTGCTACAATTTATAACATGAGTTAGCAGGTTTTGAAAGTGGAGCTATCAGTGGGACATGCACAGGTGCCTGAAAAAAGAGGCTAAGGGAAATAACTTTTTTCTTTTTTTTTACTCAAAACTTGACTCAGCAGGTTTTGCAAGTGGACTCCTCACTTCATTTCATTTTCCAAACTGCTGTAGTGAGTAAAGTGACAGTTCTGAATGAAATTAGTAAATGTCAGTAATTCTTTAAATGCTATTTTAAATGTAATATAACCTACACATTTGTGTTTCATTACAAGTCAAGCCTGTCAGCTCATTAGACATAGATAAGTTATAGAATATGTTGAAAAGGACATTAGATACGTATTTACACACTAAAATAGACACGTAATACATAAAACAGTTCTGGTGTAAATTGCTGCACTGATTCTATCTGTTACAAAAGACAGGAGTCAAACGGAAGACTAAAAGAAACCTCTGGTGTACACTCGTCTGTAAAATAGTAGAATTTGTTCTGACAGCCTTTGTGTGTGTGTGTGTGTGTGTGTGTGTGTGTGTGTGTGTGTGTGTGTGTGTGTGTGTGTGTCTGTATATATATATAT
>JAQMYF010000024.1:17742473-17754987 GCA_030014195.1 Neosilurus mollespiculum
AGAGAGAGAGAGAGAGAGAGAGAGAGAGAGAGAGAGAGAGAGAGAGAGAGAGAGAGAGAGAGAGAGAGAGAGATATGACATTCTCCTTGGCTGGGAAAATAAGTCACCCTAAAATTTCAAAAACCTCTGAGTTCTAAAGATTAGTCATGATCTGTCCCTTAGTGGAGTTAACAATCTACACAGCTTACTGTTTCCTTTGTTGTATTAACTCTCACATTATCTCTAATTACTAACAGAGCTTTAGCCTTATGGCATTCTAAGACTTTAGCCTATTTGTGCTTGAATGAACAGCCCACAATGCAATTTTGTAAGACTTTCTGGATAAGAGTGTCTACTAGATGCAGTAAATATAAACGTGGTTTATATTTGTCTGTACAAGCACACTCAGACACAGTATGTTCAGCTCACCTGGGTCACACACACAGGTGTGAGCACTCCACTCGTCCATGCAGTGGCTGTTCTCAGGGCAGATGGTGGAGTCGCAGGGGTCGTCAAGGTTACAGCCCTCCTCTACACGGATCTTCAAACCTTGTTGCATGTTGATGTTACCTGTGTTGGTTGACGTCTCTCCCATCCTCACACCCTGCAACACACACACACACACACACACACACACACACACACACACACACACACACACACACACACACACACAAAAAGATATAATAGGGTTTACATGCTGGACTCACCGTTTTTGAGGATAAAGAGAGAAATAATCAGTGGACACTCGGTCAGAAAAACAAGACAAACACATATCACTATGCAACGTCTTTAACAAATCATAGAGAAATCTTTTCTATATTTACCTGTATGCAACCCTTAAAGCCCTTCAGGACGTTGTTGTTTTCACCCTGAAAGCCCCCGATGTACAGACTCCTTATCTTTAATCCAGGGAGCTCATTTCCGATTTCCACTGACCTCTGCAGAACACCACAGAACATACTCCTTTATTAATAGTACAGCACCAGTCTAACTCTTTTAATATTGCCTGCCATACACTTTAGCAACACCTGTAATAAGTAAACCCTGGGGAATCAGCTGTAGCCAAAATTTAATATCAGTGAAATTTGAGAGGGAAAATATACAGTTCTGACAGAATAGAAAAGCATTACTCCTATCATTGTCAGATTGTGAGATTGAATATTCTGCCTTGGCTGCTTAAAAAGTGTTGTTGTGGTTGTAAAAACCATGCTGTCAGTGTGGAAGGGATAGCACTTGCCAACCATGCGTATATGTGAGTTCATGTTCATGAAGTCAGGTAGTACTTTGCCATAACAAAAGGTAATGATGAAGGTAGCTGATGAAGGATGGGGAGAGCTGGTTGTGTCACCATGTCATAAATACATATGAAAGTCTTTACAGCTGTTTTGATCATAAATGTCTGCGATGGTTTGCCTGTTTGTTTGTCATCTGTTTGTCATTAACTTTAGTGAAAAAGGCTATAAACGTATAATATTATATAAAAATATAATTTTGATTCATATTTTTGGGGGGTGGAGTATGGCCCAAGTAACACTCCAAGGAAACATTGGTGGTGATTTGTACAATTCTCACACAAAAATGACGGTTTAACATATACATAAGAGGGCAGCAAGGTGGCGTAATGGTTAGCATGTTTGCTTCACATCAAGAAGGTCTTAGGTTCGAGTCCTGGGCTCAGCCTGGGCATTTATGTGTGGAGTTTGCATGTTCTCCCCATGCTTGCATGGGTTTCCTCCGGGTACCCCAGTTTCCTCCCACAGTCCAAAGGCATGCACATATGGATAATTGGCTGTTCCACATTGCCCCTAGGTGTGAGTGTGAATGGTTATGTGTGTTTTGGCCCAGTTATGTACTGACGGGCTGTTCAGGATGTACCCTGCCTGCGCCCAGAGTCGACTGAGATCCAACCTCACTGTCATCCTAGTAGGATAATGCAGTTTGGCAAATGAATAAAAAAAATCTACATAAGATCTATCACAAACCAAAGTTTGATTGGAATCCAAGTAGCATTACAGGTCTGATGATCAGAAATGGTGAAATACATAGTTGAAAAAAACATTAAGAAAATAATATTTATCACAAGTAAAAATAAGGAAAGAAATCAGCTAGAGGTTTGCGCTCTCCAAGTGCTTATAGTATCTTATGTGAAACCCAGTGCATGTCATTATGCTAAGATGTAAAAATGTAGTCCAGACCACCACTCACCTTAAACATGTCGTAATCGAGAGACACCTGGGCCATATACTTGGTGTCTTTGCCTTCTTTGCTGCTGGTGATCTCCACTAGAAGGTGGTGCCACTCTCCGTCATTCACTCGAATCTCGGGAAACTGAAGCAACGCCACACGTTGCTTCTCCAGCAACACCTCCATCTGTACCTGCCTATTCACCAGCTACAGAAAAATAAACAGAGAACCACCTTCAAAATATCCAGCTGGAGGGGGAGAAGTGATTTAGGGACATTTTCTAAACCACATTTTCTAAGTCCAGGCATTTATTCTAACCACAGTAATATATTCAAAGCTTTTAGACATATAGTAAGGCATAAAAAAGTATTGTGTTGCAAAAAAAAAAAAAAAGCGAAAAGGGTACCTACTGAGTATTGGTTCTGAAATTGAAATCCACTGATCCAAATCAACAACAGCACATTTATTTACATATATAGAACGTATCCATTCCTAGCTGATTACTCACTTGCAGGTTGATTTGGGAAGCAGAGCCAGCGTTGGCCTGCATCAAGGTGGCAATGGTGCCGCTCTGTCTAGTTCGGAACATCAAACCAATGTACCAGGGCACAGCTACAGTGATATCATGATCGTTCCATGATACCATGGCGTGTCCATCGAAGTATTGTGGGGAGGGCATCACTGTAAACAAGAGACACATTTTAAACAATTAAGAAATATGTTTCCTTATTTAATCACACAACAAATAAAAAAAGTGGTTTTACTTGTGCCTCAATAACACATATGACCATACTGCATTAGCATGCTTGTATAATTGGATGTTTTTTTCTCCAGACAGCCCAGGGACAAGGCAGATCCAGAAACAATGCTAACTCCTAATCCTGACACAAACGTGTATTATCTGTCTCTGTAGTGTGTATGAACACTAATCGGATACTTTATTTGACAAATGCAACAATCCGTGTGGCAGTCTGCAGCCCAGTGCTGTCAGTGTGTCACAGCTGAAGACTTCCTGCTCACCACACTCTGCAGGGCACATTTTTCTAGTGACACACAAGCAGCTATTATGTGGAAAAAAAACAAAAATTTGCTTCTCGTACTGACAGCATATCAGTCTCAACTTTCCTCTTTCTCTTTCGGTCATCCTTCTCTCTACAAGTTTTCTGTTACCTCAGGGTTATGGTTCGATTGAAGACACAAGCTCTGACGTGCTGCTATGTAAATGTCAAAATATTTCTTGAAATGCTGTTTTTTTGGGTCCAAAGGTACTTGAAATGAGTTAGCTAAGACTCCTGTTCCTTAGACATTTTTTTTTACAACATAACACTTTTGCACTGGACTGAAAAGTATAAAAATGGAACTTAATCCGATTTTAATTATGATGAATTATGATGTTTGCTTGTTCAATCAAGTTCATCTAAAACTAGCAGTTCTAATAAATTAATCTACAAGCTTCAACCTTGCCGTTAGTTGCTTATTCAATTATGGATGCCTTATTTATTTATTTATTTATTTATTTACTTTATAATTGTGGGGTCAGTGGTGTAGTGGTTAGGGTGCTGGGCTCATGATCAAGAGGTAATGGGTTTGAATCCCTGTAAGAACTCCACCGTGGGGTCTTAACCACAAGCGTGCCTCTGTCAACCCAGCAGTATAAATAGGGAACCAGTAAAATATACTGGGAAGGTAACCTGTGATGGACAAGCGTCCCATCCTGGAGGAGCTGAACGTCTGGTCACTTCACGCTATGGAAGCTGGGGATAAGCTCTGGCCTGATGAGCAAGTATGCTCGAAAGTAAAAAGCCCAACAGACTTTACCTTATAATTGTATTTACTTTTAACATTTGAAAGATTTATACTGGGCAGCACCGTGGCGTCGTGGTTAGCAGAGCTACCTCACAACTAGAACTAGGTCCTGGGTTCGAGTCCCATTCTTGGTGAGGGTGTTTCTGTGAGGAGTTTGCCTGTTCTCCCTGTGCTTGCCTGGGTTTTCTCTGGTTTCCTCCCAAAGACATGCATATCAAGCTAACTGGCTGTTCAAAACTAGGTGTAAGTGTGAAAGGTTGTGTGTGTGTTGGCCCTGCAATGGTCTGTTCAGGGTATACCCTGCTTTCGCCCAAAGTTTTCTGAGATAGCCTCCATCCGCCCCATGACCCTAGGAGGATTAAGCGGTTCGCAAAATGAATGAAGATTTATTGTCTATGCATGTCACTAAAGGGTGCACCTATTTTTGATTCATTTAAAGAAATTTGATTTATAATGTCCAGCCAGGGGAAAAAAGCCTCTGATAAAAATAATAAAATGCAATCCATATATTTGGCTCCTTAGATGGTTAATTTTTTAAGTAATTATATTTCTTAGGGAAAATTCCATGTCTGAAATATGAGACTCAGCCCCACACACTTAACAAACACATAACTCACAGCATTAGACATGTGAGTCTGACGGCATCAACAACAACTCACTAAACTGTCAAAGATTCAAAAACAGTCACAGCTAGAGTTCCATGTTTTACTCCAGGATGAACATTCGATCTGTTCAGAATAAAAAACATCGGAATATAGTTTCACTGGCATCCAAAGCAAACTGCTGGCAGAAAACTAGACGTGTCCTGTAACTAATCCAAACCAAACATTAGGGGAGTATTTCAAGCATTCATCTCATCAGTATGAACAATACCAGGCATGTTTATTTCTACTCCAAAGAGCCGTTTTAGCCAGCATTCATGACTTTTAGATGAAACCAACAGGGCTGCAAGAGCACCTGGGAGAGAACAGTCTAAACAGTCCACATGCTTGCATCCTGAATCTTACAACATCTAACCACAAAACTCCAGCTCAACATGCTGGCTAATCTATCATTAAACCGGTTTCTCCTGACACTTATACATGGCGATCAGTCACTCAGCAGAGGATATACTGTGAAATATTAGGTAGTTTGTAAAGGGAGTATTAAAAGTTCTGATAAATCATCCGAGGCTTTTAGTGGGATCTGGGAAACTCATGACTGCTACATTCCTATCAAATCACAACACATCCAAATGAATCATCTCTTGTGTTGGATAGATGGTTCTTTCTCTTACTGATTTAGTGAAAGCAAGACTCATTAATGAAACAGCCCTGTCATTGTGCAGTCCTGTAAAACTACAACACTTCTTCTCTATTATCATTTCATTTCAAAATCACTTAAAGAAGATATTTCTTGCTTTGATTTAGCTCTGTATAGGTCCATATATGCCATGTATAGTACGTACACTATTGTAGACTTAGACTTAGACAGGCTTTACTGTCATTCAGATATACAAGTATATAGAGAATGAAATGTAGTTGCATTTGCTCATTACAGTATTAAAATAAATAAATGAATGAATGAATGAATGAATGAATGAAGATATAGAATAAAGAATATAGAATATAGACAGTAAGAATATCGATATAGACAGTGGAATATAGATTACTATGTAGTACTATTTGGTGAAAGTATAGTATTAGTTGGTGAACGTAGAAAAGCAAGAGTACTGGAGTAGTTTGCTGTTGCTTTCTCCAGCACAGTGGCTCCTTGGCCTGACAGACGTCAGCCAAAAGGGCACCATTGCAGTTGCTGATAGATGACCAGAAACTAGTATGTTGGACAACATCAGGAGATGAACTGGTGTAAAGCAGAAGGAGATGTCAGACAGCCTAACTTCTACCCAAGAAGATGGCAAACTGACTGACACTGATACGAACAAATGTTTATGGACACCTGATCAGACCCATATGGAGCTTCTTACCAAAATTGGTGCCACAAAGTTGTAAGCACACAACTGTGCAGAATGTCTTCGTCTGCTGTTGGGTTACAGTTTCCCTGCACTAGAATTAAGAGTCTCAAACCTGTTCTAGCATGTACACACGTTGAGCCCCATGAAGACATGCATCACCAAGGTTTGAGTGGGAGAACGTGAGTCACTTGCACAGAGCACTGGCCTCAACCCCACTGAACACATTTGGGATGAAGTAGAATGCCGACTGCCCCAGGTGTCCCCGCCTGACATCAGTGCCTGACCATAATAATGCTCTTGTGGTTGAATGATCACAAATCCCCACAGCCAAACTCCAAAACCTAGTGGACAGCCTTCCCAGAAGAGAAAAATTTATTATAACAGCAAAGAGGACTGGAACCTGGAGTCCAATTATCAAGAAACATGTACACGTGTTATGGTCAAGAGGCCATAAACCTTTGTCTATATAGTGCATGTATTATTTTACTATATTTACATTAATCATGCTTAAATTTCTAAAATATCAATGTTCAAATCTCAGCCAATGTTCCTTTCTGTGTGTAGTCTGCAGGTTTGCCCTGTGTCCCAAGGGTACTCTGGTTTCCTTCTACAGTCCAAAAACATGCACATTTGGTCACCTGGCTACTAGCAATTGCATATAGGTGTGCATGTGACTATGAATGGTTGGTTTTCTCTGTGTTATCTCTTAAGACCTCTCAGCCAAAGTCAGCTGGGATTGGCTCCAGCATGTGCTGGATAAGAGGTATAGATAATGGGTGGATGAATACAGATGACTTTTACTATAGTAGTGATAATATTACTGCAGGACAAAATTACTGCAGAGAAATATGTTTAAAATAATTCTGAAACACTGGCAATATAATAATAATTTAGCATATAATAATCGCCTCATTGTGATTGAGAGGCCAAAATAAATGTCTGCTTCACAGTTTGAAATAGTGTAAACACTAAGAGCTGAATACTCATAACTTTTAGAGCTGTCTTCTCTAATGATTAATAATCACAATTATTAGAGTTATCCAGATGAGAATGGTTTTCTTTAGCGTGTGTTTCCTCCTTATGTGTTCTCAGGGATTTTTTTTCCCCTCAGCTCTGTGCCTTCTGGCTCATTCGTCATTTCAGCTACAGCAGAGATACATTACCAAAAGAATCTAACACCTAACCAGGGAGAAAAAGGCACAACTGATCAAAAACCTTAACCTTACACCATTCCGAAGCAGCTTCACGCTCATAACATGCTTCTTCAAAGCTATAATGAAGTTTGCTTTGTAGCTGATCTAAACGTGAACCTGATTCTACACTGTCACTGCGGCTTAGCGCCAGGCATGTGACGATGACTCATGCCCTTCCTAAGGGATGATAACCAACCCTTTTACAAAGCTGAAAAGAATAAAAAGGTGTATCTTAACGGGCTTGGCAACAACACGGTAGTACATTTGCTAGAGGGTCTCATTGGTTACTGCTTTAAGTCTGTGTCACAGTCAACTGAATACTGGTCTGAAAAAGCACAGCAAATCTGTACAGATATTTCTCTGCCTGCTTTCTATGGCTCGTCTCACAGCTGATGTGTGAAACAAAATGAAGCAAAATGACATGCAAGAACACTGATTGATGAAAAGAATGTGCACACACTCACCTTGTTCGCAGTTCTTGCCTCCGCGGCCATTAGGACAGTCGCAGGAGTAGGTGTTCCACTTGTTCTCACAGTGACCTCCATACTGACATAGACCCTCTTTACAAAAATTCCTCTTTGCAGGACAGCCTGGGTAAAAAACAAACAAACCAGAAAACAGTGGATGAATCATACAGAACATTTTTAATGTAGACACCTCATCATTAAGTCATCATTTACATGTTTTTATCTGTTACATGATAACAGCAACCCTAAAGTTATGGTGGTCCATTGCTTTTGATTTTATTTTTATTTGAAATTTCATTTTAAGTTGAATCCTTTCATCCTTTCATTGCAGGGTCAACCTTCACACTCACACTCACACCTAGGGGCAATTTGGAGCAGCCAAATAGCTTAATGTGTGTGTCTTTGGACTGTGGGAAGAAACCGGAGTCCCTGGAGGAAACCCAAGCAAGCACGGGGCGAACATGAAAACTCCACAAAGAAACACCCTGAGCCCGGGAATCGAACCCGGGACCTTCTTGCTGTGAGGTGAACGTGCTAACCTCTACGCCACTGTGCCACCTAAGTGATACATAATGGCAAAGATATGGCTAAGATGTAAAAATTATCAATAAATAAATTTGCACTGTGATCCTTAATGGGTGTGCAAGTTAAGAAACTTTCCTGAGATTAAAAGTTATAACTTTTATAAAGTTAGTATAAAGCACATTAAAACAATCCACCATCATTAATGAAATAACTATAAATGTGTGTATGTGCAAGTGTTTAGAGAGAACATGGTGAACCTACTGACTTAATAATAAATAATTAATACTAATTATTAATAATGAATAAACCTGCTGTGGTGCCGTTGTTAGCAATGTAGTTGGCCATGTCCATGGGCTTGCTGTCAATAGTCAGGTTCCTCATGCAACCCACAAAGTCTCGGTTTCTCACTGGGAAATCCTCCGGCAGGTTGGGAACACCACCCAGCAGCAGAGGACCGGTCAGATCCAGTGACCTTCAGGAAACCACACCCATAAAATTAAGATATGGACATATAAAACTAAGAGGGAGAGACAATAATATTATTAATATTTATACAGCTAATAATAACCTTGGGGTACTTCACTGCTATATTTAAAGGAGACCTGATAAATTAAGAAACATTAAAGGAACTGAAAGTAACCTCAACTAAATGTTATGGTATAATACTATAATGTGTTTAGGTTTAAATTATATAAATCTTACTTATAAAAGAGAAGTCTTTATCTACTCTTAGCGGAAAAAGACCACAATACTTAAGTTCATGCTGGAATTATATACAGACAGAAGAATTTAACCATTGTTGATGTTATAATTGTATAACAAGAGCCTTATCCTCCAAATGAGGTGACTGTGTGAAACATTGCCGGTCACATGATTGGATGCTTTAAAGCAGATCAGAGAGCGCTGTGTGCACAGGTACGCATTTAATCGCCTTGCACGAATTGCAAAAATGGAGGTACTTCAAGCCTCTTATAAGATAAGCTCACTAGGCATCACTTCAAACGGCTGTGAGGGTTTACCAGACTTACTGTGGCCCAGGTTGTAACTGAAGGTGTTGTGTCAGAGAGCATGTTTTCTACCAAATAGTGACAGTGGTCCATATCAAAATGTCACAACACGCCCGTGGAGTTCTTCTATTACATCGTGTTTTATCAATTCTTCAAATACTTCTTACTTACTGTACTGGACGTAAAAAAAAAAAATAGATTCAGCAGCCTACTGTACATCTGTTAGATATGCCATGCTATATGCAAGGCACACACACACAGCTATTTTAAAAACACATGGAAAATTTAACCTGATACCCTCGGTATCCCGCATGAGCAGGCTGGTACAGAATGCAGCAGGTTGCTGCCTATCAGGCTGAGCACACTTGTTCCAGCATTTTTTCTTTAAATTTACATTTGGTTGCGATTTAAACAGAGTGGTGTCCGCAGCCTTAATCTCTATGTGTAAAGCTGTTTAATCAGACATGAAAACAATTACACATGAGTGACAATATAAAGGAAAACACGCCAATCCAAACGCTTCTACAGATGTTCCACTGGGTGGTTTTAGCATAATTTATATTTATATCATTTTCATAGCAATCAAATTATAGAGTGAGTGCTCATGCTTTGTCAGTAGGGTGGGGTCATGGTGGAAGATATCAGGACTAGAGTTTCAAAATTCTGGGAATTTTTATCATTTCATAGAAACTTTCCATGGGAATTAAGAATAAAGTGGAAATGTGCAAAATTGCAAACTAGCAGGGAACTTAATCACCCTAAAAATAAACACCCTGCATCATGATCTTGCTTAAAACAATTGGGGTAAATATCTACCGTACACTGTGCATTAATAAATACAAAATAAATCAAACAAAGTCATAAAAATTAAATGTATTAGAAATGTTTGCATGTGTGCCTGCTTATGATAAAATAAAATGTATACAATTTTGCCTATATAAGTTAATTTCCATTTACTTTCTCATACAAATTCCCATTTCCAACTTGGCAGATTTCCAAAATCCCCCAGCTCAAGTTTCCATGGTAAATTTCTGGAATGTTTACTGGACATTTTCCTTATCAGGTCAGAAATGTTATCAGTCAGAATCTGTTTGCAGTGATTGCAGTGAGGAGGTGGGATTGTCACTGGAAAGCATATACATGGTGGCTGATTAGACCTGAAGTCTAATCTCTAATGGTTACTGATGTGCTCTTACATGACAGAGCAGTTCTAAAGGTGAAATGTGGAAATGTGGAAATGTGTAGAGAGAGAGAGAGAGAGAGAGAGAGAGAGAGAGAGAGAGAGAGAGACAGAGAGAGAAAGAGAGAGAGAAATACAGAGAGAGTAATAAGTACTAACTTCTTTTGGCCTGTCTGTGTGCCCTGTGCCGCGCAGGAGTAGTTCCCGATTTGTGTCCCAAAGCGCACTGCCATGGCAATATCACAGTCATCCACTGCCACCACTGCCACTTTCTCCCCTGAAGGACCATTTGGGACCCCCAGACGCCCGATGTTAGGCTGTAGCACACACACACACACACACACACACACACACACACACACACACACACACACACACACACAGCCCCATCAGAAGGTCAGTCCAAATTCATAATAAAAGATCTGAGGAATACTGCAAAAAAATGAATTGTAGATGATCTTGCATAACTATAATTAATATTGAAATTAATAAATAATTAATTAATTTTGAACACTGGAAATATTTTCATATTAGGAGTGTACATGTTACCATGAGGATAAATTATATGGCTACACAAAACCTTGAAGGCATAAAGCAAATGAAGAGAATACAGTACAATGCGAGAGTGAACTATAGAGAAAGAAAACATTTTGCAAACTGGCTCCAGGCATGGCACTGTTTCCACAGAGAGCTTATCAGCCATATCACTGCCCCACCTACAGTATCATCCCTTTTTCCAACACCAAAACACACTCTCTCTTTTTCCAACAGGAATTTTTTTAACAACCAGACAATGCTAGTCAACTGATGCTCAACCTGCTGTTAGCATGTTTATTTAAAAACACCCCCAGGTTCATGTTCTCTGACGATTTGATGCATTTTCCTAAGGAAGTGCAGTAGCAGAGAGAATGCGGTACCAGGAATCATCAAGGTGTGAACAGGAAGAAACACTCCCATCGGGGAACTCGGAGCAAACAAAGCCTTAAAAAAGCTGAGTGTGTCACAGTGTGTGAAAAGTCCTTAAAATAGCAGATTCGTGGCTCCAGAGATAAAAGCCGTATGCTCATATTTTGGTGCATTGTTTCAGTTTTTGGTGGCAGGATACGAGGGCGTGAGTTATTATCCAGATGGCTATCTCCAGCCATGCTGGACAAAACAAAACCAGCTAATGACCAGACATTTGTTGTCATTTAGGCAACATGTACATATGTCTTTGATTGATTTCTTTAAAATTGAATTGTTAATGTACTTTCAGGTTTTTTTTTAGTTAAGTCTTCTTTCCAAGTAATATTTGGTCCACTGATTTTAGTATTTTTTGAAAATGATTTTCTTTGCTATGAGACCCACATTTAATACATATTTTTTCGTGCCTGAAATTATTAGTGGACCGGAAATGTTACACTATTAAAGTCAGCAGAGCTTAGTAGGTAAAAATACACATCACGTGACTGAATCTTGTACGCACGAAATAAGACTTTGTAGGTAAAATGGAAATATGAAGACAGTTATAGAATGAAAAAACATTGAAGATGATCTGTATAGTTTTGCAGTTTATGCAGTGATGGATGGGATTTTCGCGGATTGTGACATGCAAGGAAATTGTCAGAGAAGAATGATTGAACAAATGTGACATTGCATTCTGGGACATGCAGTCTTTATGCCACTTACCCATCCACTCTCCAACCACTGATCTAAAACTAACTGGATATCAGACTGGGGTGCTGATGCTGAAGTCACCGGATATGCTCGTGCAGCCATATTGCTAATTCCAAAACATTCTCTGCTGTGGTCCTGAAAGCCTGATTCCAATCAAAGCATCTCCTATTTACTTTTAAACTACTTCGGTTTTTATTGTTTTATGGTCTACTATTACTTTTTAATTATGCCTTCGTGTGCAGCGTTAAACTGTATAAATGGAAAGAAACCAGGATGCGAGAAATCATAGTATGTGTAAGTAGCGTTTTAAGTATCTTTGTAGAATTTATACACAGGTGTACTTATGTTTATTATTTTGTGACTGCGTTAATATAAAAAGTTTAGATTGTGATTAACATGCATGTGATATTTAGATAATATTATTTTACATTTTTTATCTGGATACTGAAACAAGTGTACATGTATTATATTCAGAATGTGTAATTAGTGTAAAAATACTACATGTAGTAAATTCTACATCAGATACTGCAAGTTTATTCAAAATATGGAAAATACATATA
>JAQMYF010000024.1:17761809-17790089 GCA_030014195.1 Neosilurus mollespiculum
GGAACCTGGTTGCCCCCCCCCCCCCCCCCCCCCCCACACACACACACACACACTTGCTCACCTACATACAACATTGTCAAACACACCCTTGAGACATACACCTAGCACCATGTTGCTCCCTTCCCCACAGGACAAGCGCCACAATTTCAGAGCTATATGTTACACAGACCTTGACGCTATAACAAGGCCATCTATCAATGCTTGGCTATGTTCCACAGAGATGCAGACGGACAGCGGCTTTTGTCTCCTTCTGTTCCTTTAACACATGAACAAACTTGAAGGAGAAAAAAAAACACCACACAAAATTCTCCAGTTTCAGCTGGTGTCCACTTCACCTCACTGACTGGTTTCCCTCACCCATCTACAAACACACACACACACACACACCACCTGTGAAGCCTCTCTGGAGAAAAATAAGCACACCTAACATTAATACTGGTTACAACAAACACCCCCCCCCCCTCCACAAAAAAAAATGTTTCACAAGATATAATGTCTCAAATTCCAGGAAGTGATCTCAAATATCTTAGAACGTTCCCATCACTTATCACATGCTATATGAAAGAGTCGGAAAAAAGCACCCTAAAGTACGCAGCCTGTCAACTAAGACACTGTAGAGGCAGCCTAGTGCTGATAAATCCCACACACGTAAAAGGTATGCATGGAGACAAATGCTTGGGTGTAGGTGAGGGGGTCAGGTATGAGGCATTACTAATTAACATGAGAGAAATAATACTGCTGCCATCTACAATATCTGCTCAGGGTCACCATGGTTATTTGGGGGTATACTTCATTAAAAATATCATACAAGCATACAAAGAGTAATACATGTGGAAGTAGGCGGATTGGTAAAAGATTCCGCAAGAGTGAGATTACAAAGTAGTCATGCAAACACTTACAGGTCAGGTGAGTATGGCTAAAATTAGCAGCTTTATTTACGCTAAGGAGCAGTGGCGTAGAGGTTAGCACGTTCCGGGCTCAGGCGTCTCTGTGTGGAGTTTGCATGTTTTTCACGTGCTTGAGTGGGTTTCCTTTGGGTACTCTGGTTTCCTCCGACAATTCAAAGACCTGCACGATAGTCTAACTGGCTGTTCCAGATTGGCCATAAGTGTGTGTGTGTGTGTGTGTGTGTGTGTGTGTGTGTGTGTGTGTGTTTGCCTTGCAATAGTCTGGTGAGCTGTTCACTTAATAGGATTATGCGGTTTGGCAAATGAGTGAGAGAGTAAGAATGAGAAGGTATGCTAAACAGAGTTCCAGGAATCTAACACACAAAGTCTGAGAGTGTAGTTGTTTTTGCTCTGAATGTGAAGATAGATAGAGAGCGAGAGAGAGAGAGAGAGAGCGAGAGAGAGAGAGCGAGAGAGAGAGAGAGAGAGAGAGAGAGAGAGAGAGAGAGAGAGAGAGAGAGAGAGAGAGAGAGAGAGAGAGAGCGAGAGAGAGAGAGAGAGAGAGAGAGAGAGAGAGAGAGAGAGAGAGAGAGAGATGATGCCAATATGCAGGTACTTCCTGGTAGAAATGCAGGAGAATGAGAAAAACAGATACTCTTTTATGTAGTATATTTCCTGCCTGTTTGTGATGGATTTTAGTGGTTAACAGCTCGGGGGGTGAGGGTCATGGTGGCCTCGTGGTTAGCAGTGTCGCCTCATAGGAAGAAGGTGTGGGGTTTGAATCTCAGCCAAGAGCCCTTTTGTGTGGCGTACATGTTCTCCCCATGCACACTGGGTTTCCTCCTGGTACTCTGGTTTCTTCTCACAGTCCAAAGACATGCACATTATGTCAACTGGCTAATCCAGACTACCCATAGGTGTGAATGTAACTGAATGGTTGTTAGTGTCTGTGTTAGCCCTGCAATAGACTGTCCACCTGCCATCCAAAATCATCTGGGATTGGTTACAGCTTTCCCCACCTCCCTGATAAATAAATAACGCACAAGGGCATAATGATTTAAAAGGTTCCAGTCAACCCATTGGAGAAGAATTCAGACAGGTCCTACAACAGTTTGATGGTCTCTAATTGTGGTAACTGGTTATGGATGAATGCTGGAATGATCTATAGGATGAAGACCTGGATGCCAGGCTGCAAAGAAATATACCCAGGATTTTTATACCCAGGATTCATTATTACCCTGCAGAAATGACTTCTAATCAATTTAAAATATATTGAGAACAGTAAGAATTATTTAGCATTCCCTGTCAGAAGATTGCATGAAACGAGAGATTGGAGACTGAAACAAACTTCAAATTTCAAGAGTCAGGTCAAATGATCTGTCAGTACAGCAAAATAATTTCACTGGTAGTCCTTTAATCCTCGAATTCAGTGTTTATTTTTTTTGTATTTTATCTAATCATGTTTGCAGTGTATCCTGACATTCATTCATTTGCTGAACTGCTTAATCCTACTTAGGTTGCGGGGTAGCTCGACCCTATCTCAGCCGACTCTGGGTGAACCCTGAATAGCTTGCCAGACCATCACAGAGCAACACACACATTTATATTTACATTTATGGCATTTGGCAGACACCCTTGAAATTAACTGTACAATTTAGGGTTAATAGCTTTGCTCAAGGGCTCAACAGTGGCACCAAGGTGGTATAGGGGCTTGAACCCCTGACCTTCGTATCCGAGCCTTAACCACTGAGCCACCATTGCCACACACAACCATTCACATTCACACTCACACTTAAGGGCAATTTAAAGCAGTCAATTAGCCTAGTGTGAATGTCTTTGAAACCGGAAGAAACCGGAGTACCCAGAGGAAACCCACACAAGCACAAGGAGACCATGCAAACTCCACACAAACGCTTTCCCCGAGGATAGGATTCGAACCCAGAACCTTCTTGTTGTGATGCAGCCATGCTAACCACTATGCCAACGTGCCAACCAAATACAAAAACATTCCCGCCTAACTGGACCCTGACGAGTTACAGACAAGTATAAACAAGAGTGACAGAAACAAGCGTGAAGTGACAAATGACGGTGTTCTGAGAACACATTGCTTCAACGGGAATTCTGAAATGAGTGACAGCATAACAGTGAGCAGCTTAATTGTTCAAACTGACATGATCTTTAGATTAATCCGATGAAAACCTCTGACCAGCATCATGCTCGAATTTCATTGTCTGCTAATCCCATTAAGATTTCCATATGCCAGGACGAAGCAGGAAAAACAGGCTCTGTGAGGAGGAAACTGTTTCGGGGACCTTTCTGCATCAAACCCACAGATGCGTCAGACAAATTAGCGATCTTATCCTTTACATGCTTTGTGTGAAGCTTAACTCAGGATTACAGAACTGCTTCTTATGTGCCAACACAAACAGTAAGAAGCAACACTTTCTCTGTGGTTGGGTGCATTATGATGCCGTAACTAGCCTTCACAGCTTAAATTTAGGCTGGTCTGGATGCTCCAATGGAATTGAGTGATTAAAGGAAGGTTGAGTGATTCATGTCTATGCAATACATTCTCGAGTCATATTTCATTTCTAAAACAATAAAGCACTGGAGCTACACGTTAGCATTCGATGCTAGCTGATATTACAGTGAGGCTGAACATAAAATTGAAGTGATGATCTCATGGTACTACATGATAAGACAGGTCACACATAACACATACTCTCTTTCTTTGTCTCTCCTCACACTCTTCAACTCCTCAGAACACTCCATGCCCTCCATACAAAGTGCCACTGGGGCTTATCTCTTACTCTACATACAGCACCATAACAATCCTATCAGCACTTTACCCTTCAACACACATTCATGCACTAAAAATACAACTCTCACTATAAATTCACTTTCTCAGAGAAATGTATTTCTGATTCTGGCCAGAACTCGGTTCAGAGTGTTAGGCTGTTTGCAGTACAGCTGTGCTTCCTGATATGACATCATGCTTCCTTCCTATCAGGGGTGTGACACGTTCTAAGTTGGTCTGGGTGTCTCATCCCCTCTGTCCTATCCATCGCTCTGCTTTTGAAACCTAAAGCGCTCTTCCATAACGGGAGCTGATAATTTTCCTGATGGTTATTATTACTGTTTATTCTGGTGGAATGTGTTCATGGAGAGAGCATTCTTATAGAGAGACAGTGAAAACGTCTGTGCAAGAGCCTCTCCTTGGCCTACATTGTTTTTCCTTTCCTTCCTTGACTATGTTCTTTTATACATATTACTTATTAGCCAAAAGACAGACAGACTTCTTTAATTTCCGGGAGGTGATCACTTTATAAAGCTGTTATATTTGTGCCTGCAATAAGACACAATGTTAGAAACTATGGTGTTCTCAGAACAGTCTCTCTTACATTTTCTGCATCTGTTAAAAGGGGAAGGACATGGAATGCTGTACTACATACTATATAAAAGTCTATTCAGGGTGTACCCCACCTCTCGGCTGAAGTCAGCTGTGAATGGCTCTTCGTCGATATTTATAATTTCATACTTCGACACATTCATACATATGACTAAAGTCTAATAAGATAATTACTAATCCTTCACTAGTGTGAGATTGATGAGTGAGTTTTGTCACTTGTCAGATAGACACTTCACGGCTGGGTGCTTGAGCAAGGAACTGAGCCCTCAATTCCTCAATACTAACTTGTTGCTTCGGAGGGGAAAAACATTAAATAAACACTAATAACATGTAAAGCACATGTTTTCTTACAAGTTTACTGTTGGTATTGCTGACACAATAAATGACAATACCCCATTTCTACACGTACGTTGCCATGCACTTTTTAATTTGGGTAAAACTTGTATAAGCTACCATACATTTGAGAGCTTCACCCACCTACGTGACTTTTAGTAGCACTTTATGCTCCCACTTCAACTCTGAGTAAAAAAACAAAGCAAACCCAGCAACACTTCTATAATCAGTCTGATCAGCAAAGTATGGGATTTTAAATATATAGTGTGTGGTATTTAATATTTTACACTATTTTCTAGGACTTGAACAATGCTCCACAACTATAAAATAATTCCAGGAGCCATGTTCTCTTATTTGAACCTCACCATAAAAAGCCAGCTCCCTATTAACCTTAGATCCACAAAAATACAATAATATTTTATATACATCACATTTTGACCAAAATCTAATAACTTATAAGAGGAAAGTCAATCACTGTCAACTGTCAATTACTACCACACAGTCCACACAAATCTTGGTCATTAGATAAAAGGTCCTTTACGACAAGCTACAGCAGAGCACTTTAAGGGTGGATGCAAATGAATTCTGGCAAATCTCTAGCTCTAAATGATCCAATATGATACATGATGGTCCTAAAGTAAACCGAGTCAGACAACAAGAACAAGACTCATGCTTTCATACCCTTTTCAGTCTAGCAAGAGGTCTGAGCAGGACTGACATCAAATCTGACCCATGTTCAGCACTCAGAAAGTTAAGGGCAGTGTGTGTGGCAGAGGAAAAGAGCCAGATGTTAGCAGTACCGCCACCACAGAGCTAGAGCTAGACTAGGCCACTGTACCTCCTTATGGGTGAGCTCCAGCCAGGCTGTATAGAGCGGGACACGCAGCACCCCACTGGCATCCAGCAGGTGCAGGCTGTCCTGGGTAGACCATGAGAGAGAAAGGCTCAATTAGAGTCCATGCTACAGGCTCTCTCCTGTCCTAGCTCTCTGTGTGTATGTGTACAGGCATTTAATCAGAGCCAACTGTGAGGTAACAAGCAACTGTGAGATAACAAAACTCACAGCATGCTGTCTTTAAATGCACGCCTGTGGAGAGACTGAGCCTGGCTCTTAACCTCCAGAGTGCATCATGTGGACTGATTAAGGGAGACATGGGTTAGCATGTGCATATGTGTTATATATGTGTTTTATCCTCGCAACAACTGTACACATGAATGTAAGTAAAATGAGGTCTACCTGCCCATAATGTCTGAAAATATAATAATAATGGCCATACATACCATACATATTGGCAAAATGTTCCATAAATTCTTACTACATTATTACGCTGCACCTGTTTGAACTGTGAACTGCCTCAAGATAATGGGACACCAAATATACTCATTTAGCATATACTACGCAGGAGTGGCACCATCTGATTGATCTGCTCTCTCAGAATTAAGAAACATTATTCAGAGTGTATAATGCTTGTATCAAAATGACAGACACTCACATATTTGTCACAGTCACTTGGAGCATATGGCGTCATCATTATCGCACTTTAAAATGGAAAAATAACATCAAAATTTAGTGGACAAGTTGTTTTTTGTGATTCTGCAAAGTATATACTAAAATACCTTAACAGAAAGTGGTTTACTTATGTGGAGTATGTTAGAAGCAGTTAGCTACACAGCACTTGGCTTGAAGCACAGAACTCATCTGACCTACCTCTGTAATTTTTATTATGCAACTATAAACTATAAAATTCTCATTTTTGTTTGTTTTTCTTTATGATTCTGTTTCTGTTTAGTATATACTTAAACTTTTAAAGTGAGTTTAAGATGCGCCAGTGCACAGCTCTGCAGCTGTTTGTGCATGTACATCTGTCATGATTTAAAACATGTAAAAAAACAATCCATAAAAATCTTGTTTTCGTGTGCTTTTTTGCTACTGTTCCCATGCAGTATATACATAAAAATTATGTGCCTCTGAATTAAATGTCGATGAACTGAATAGTCCACATCTATACTCGGTAATTGTATCACAAAGCAAGCAAACAAACATACAAAAAAACCCCCAACATTTTACATGAAAAAAACTTCCTTTGTGTGTGTACTCTAGTCATAAAGGGCAATAGTGCACATGGTGCATATAAAGAATTAACAATCCAATAGTATCACCTGCTCTTACAACTGAAATGGCACATTATATACATAAAAAAACATAAAAAGTTACAAATAAATTCAGTGGAAAATGACACATCGTAAGCTCCTCCTGTCTGCCCTTCGTGATGATTTTTGAGTTTGCTATTTTACATTAATTTGTGATACAGTTCTTCTATTCTCTTTCTGTGGGTGGATTGGTCTAATTTCTCCTGAGAAAGTGAACACACCCACACACTCCTCACAGACATCTGTGAAAAACTCACCAGAAAATGCCACCATTGTTTATCCCACTACAAAATCTAACATGAAGAGAGATTAATGCATTTAATTACCACAAGATGTGGTTTTGCACATTACATCTAGACACACTGCGTGGCACTGTGGCATAGTGGCTAGCATGTCTGTCTGACAGCAAGAAGGTCCTGGGTTCTCGCTATGCTTGGTGGGTTTTCTCCAGGTATTCCAGGTTTCCTCACACAAAAGACATGCACATTAGGCCATATGGTCATTCCAAATTGCCCTTGGTCTAAGTGTGAATGATTGTGTGTGTTGCCTTGTGATGGACAGTTCAGAGTCAGCTGAGATAGGCTCCAGCCTCCCCATGACCATAATACTAGGATTAAGCAGTCTGGCAAATGAATGAATGAACATCTATGAAACTATGAATTTTTGAACCATATGTTTACACAGAGATGCTAGTGTGATTATTATTAGGTTTTTAATACCTCTAAACTTGCAAACAAATATATAAATATACATGACATTGAGCTAGGGGTGAGCACCTTGTGTATTAAACGCATCTGTACAACTGACAATTGTTTGCCAAAGGAAATAGAGCTGTCGCTGAATAATCCCTAAGACAGCACTTCCGAGCCTGAGGCGAATAATCGTTAGCATACACTACACAGGAACAGAAAAAAATAAACTAAATCAAGATTTTTACTATTTATCTTTTACATATTTTAACCATTACAGAGGCAGGTCAGGTGAGCTCTGTATGCTCCCAGAAGAGGATAAGCACTGTGTAGCTACGACATCTTTTAAAACTAATTCAGAGTTCGCACTAATTAGGAAACATAAGTAAACTGCACTCTGTGACCGGTGTGTTTTTAAACTCATTCAAGTTTTAGTATGTGCTACACAGAAACATATTTCTATGCTTTATTTTCCATTTTAGAATATAATAATGATGAAGCCATCTGCTCTAAGTGTCTGTCATTTTATTTGAAGCATTATCCACTCAGTATAATGTCTATCAACCCCAAGATAGTAGACCAATCAGATCACACCACTCCCATGTAATATATACTTATATAATGATGGCTTAATTAAGATGGATGGAGATAGGTGTGGGGAGATTTAGCGAATGATGCCCCACCCTTGATCTACAAACACACACATAAAGTAATGTGTAGTTGCTTCTGTGCACCTATTTGGGTGTGTCCCTTATTGCCTGCGCTCACCATCTCTCTTGAATGTCTTGTTTACCATTTTATTCATGATTGCAGCAGTTAAAGTGGGACCATATCATACATCGGCAACTACACTACAGTGTAATATTTTGGAAAATTAGCATATGCTGCAAACTTTTGAAAAACAAACAACTGGTTAATATTTACAGCAGTGTTTACCTTAATGCACTTGTTCTACTGTTTACAGACGTAGCAGGTCATTTACAGGGACTTGTATGGCGGATACTACACATAATCTAAGCCTAATAATATATATTTTTTTAAGATGTTGGGTTTTTAAATAAAAAAAAAATCAATAATTGTAGATCATGACAGATGTAATACTACAAGCTGATTTTATTTTTCACAGAAAGGCAACAACAGTAGTTGTTTAGGGAAAATATGTTATAGTTGTAGCTGCTAACATAAAGGGTATCAGGAACTTGTTTCACAGATAAGTTTGCACATTGCCTAAGCACTATATGTACAATGTATCAATACACGTATTACACTCTCCAAAAAGCCTACAGT
Source organism: Neosilurus mollespiculum (assembly GCA_030014195.1). Lineage (NCBI taxonomy): Eukaryota > Metazoa > Chordata > Actinopteri > Siluriformes > Plotosidae > Neosilurus > Neosilurus mollespiculum. Next base: position 17,770,566 of record JAQMYF010000024.1, read on the forward strand.
GGCATAATTCAGAGTAAGTGCAATATCACATATGTCATACCATCCAATCATATCCAGTAAGTGAATCTTACTGCATTGAATCTTGCTGCATTGAGGCATCTTGCTGCATTGTCAAAATCGGCTCTGACTCACACAAACAGAGCTGTCTGGGAATCCGGATGATCCCTCAGCTGAATAATTACTTCTGTTTGCAATGCAATATACTCCAGATGAATGAATGCTTCTAGAATTTGCTAGTCAGAACATCATCTTCTTGTTACCAGAGTGGAAATGCCGGGAAAGTGATACTTCATACGAATAAACATGATAAACCTGAGGATTGATGAGTGTTAACTAAATACAGTACTTGAAGTACCTCAAGTGACACTGAAAGAGATTTTTTTCTTTCTCTTTCAGTATAATATTACTATTTTGAGCACTTGTTTTTTCACTCTATCCACTTCTTCTGCCTGAGCTGTAGTGTCAACTGTAAGGAAACCTATTAAATCCCAGGAAGCAAGTGTATTTTCATCACTACACCTTCAACTCACATACATAGTGACACTTAAGCGCAGTGTGTATGTTACTGCATGAACTCTGACCTCTTAGAGTCAGGACAGAGACCGTTCCTTCCCTGAGGGGCACCGCTATATGCCCAACCTTTGACCCTGTAAATCAGAGGTAATGCAATAAAGCAGAGTTGCTCTCGTTCAACCTGAGCTCAGTCAATGCTTGCTAGGCGGTTTAAGGGTCAGACAAACCTTTCTGGCCCTGAATGACAGAGTGACAAGCTTGAAGAGCTTTAACCGATTTCAAAAGAATGTCTGAATGGCCCTTAATGTTGAAGTGTCTGTCTCTGCTCCTGTCTCATCTGCCCTGGGTGTGACAGTTTTATACTGGCTTTATCCTGAACATCTTAAAAATATGAGTCTCCTAAAGACAAGAAAAATGTGTGTCTATGGTTGTGTGAGTGTGTGTGTGTGTGTGTGTGTGTATGCGCCTTTGTGTGTGCTTGCATGTGTGCATGTATGAAGATACCTTGTGGATGAGAAGAAGTCAGAAGAATGGCCAGGAACTTTATATGAGAGCTTACGGAAGCAAACACATACATTCACTGATCTTTGGTGTTATGGGTTATGGGTACGTACGTGCTCCGTCTAACTTGAAGACAAAGTTGAACTTCCTGCCTGTGTAAATGCAATAACTATCGTAATATCACAGTAGTACAATGTCCTTAAGCTCTCAATTATGATAGTCATTACATTTACATAGACAGAGCATGCGCATGTCCAAGTGCCCACACGAAACACACAAAAGGTCAGTGTTCACGCCACCAGTCCTACTTTAGTACAGTTTCCAAATGTAATGACTATTGTAATATTTCTTCACTTTAGTACAATTTCCATACACTCTCAAATGTACGGAAATTGTACTAAAGTAAAGAAATATTATGATAGTAATTCGCTCACGATAGTAATTCGCTATCGTGAATTACACGATAGTATCATAGTCGCTCACGCGAAAAGTAATACCTTACCAGGACCAAGTGCGCACTTGTGGACTGCGGAGAGAAAAGCACACACACATTCCTGCAAAATGAAAACTGCTGCATCACGGTACCTTCCACGTAGCTCAAACAAAAGGTAATACCCACTCTTTAAACCTGTGGTTAGCAGAAAAGCATCTCAGAGTGCATGTCAACCTTTCACAAGGATGGGCTACAACAAGAAGAAGACCACAATGGGCTCCACTCTTGTCAGCCAAGAGCATCTGAGGCAATCAGCTAGAATTTTTGAAAAATAACAGATGTTTTCCCAATCATCTGTCTGGGTTCATCATTCTTGATATTCTGAAATGCTTTTTTTCCCCTCACACCACGGCTGTATTTAGTGCTTATTTACATTCATGTAGCTTTCCTTTCAGGTCGAACCAGTCTCTTCTGCCACATCATGAACAACAGCACTCATATATTAAACAGGCACATTTAAATTGAGAGGAGCCTTTACTGCATTAACACACTGAAGATATTTGCGGATGCACTTGAATACACATCACTGCCATGTGGAATCGTAGTAGTAAAGTAGTGAAGCTATTAGTTTAATTATATGCCTAAGGATTCTTTTTTAAATAATGTGACTACATTGTTCCACATTATTTTTAAATAAACTTTAGCTATACATTTAATACTGTAATGCTAATGAGATGTGACTATAACCATGCACGTTATAAGCCAGATACACCCTTTCTGATAACCTGACTCACACCCTGATATAAACTGTTTTTAATCATTACAAATGAAAAAATTACCAAATCACATGACCAACAATTCTGCCCAGACATGCAGCAGGAAAATACAGCTCAAAGGTTTCCATGGTAAGGTCTCCCCACACACAACAGCAGCTCAAGGGACGGCCACAACCGAGACCTGTAGTCTGTGTATTCTGTATAATACTGCTGTTTTTCAGTGCAAGCTTCCACACAGGCACGGCTTGTGCTATCTTAAAATGAACAATCCATTCTGTCGACCCTTTCAGGACTTTTTCAGTGCTTCAAAAGTTTACGAACCAATAAACACTTTGGCTGTTAAACCGGTTCAAACTACACCCCAGCCAATTAAAGTCAGTACAGGAAAGCGTACTTCAGCTTTTTAGCAGGATGTGAACATGCACCTTTGCCAGGGACTGGAACATGAGAACACCTCATTGTCTCCATCTCTTAGAATTACCCCCTAATTTATGTTCTGGCTCTCTGAGAGAAGAACTCTCTGTGACAAACATAAACCTGAGTTCAAATTTATAAACACCCGTATGAAAGCAAAATGTTTCCAGTATTTCTTTATACATGAGAATAAAAAAAAACTCTGTCAGTGTTTTTGCTTTATGAATGGTTCATGTCTGTGGGACAATAATGAGTTTGGTGCCTGATATTCTAGGCTCAGACAGGACAGGACTTAAAGGAGTGTAAAGGACACCTGTGGCTTTTTTAATAGACATACAAGACATTTGTACTTTTACATGAATCTTATATAATACTACTAATAATACTACTGCTACCACCAACACTACTACTACTACCTCTGCTACTACCACTACTACTACTACTACTAATAATAATAATACTACTGCTACCACCAACACTACTACTACTACCTCTGCTACTACCACTACTACTACTACTACTACTACTACTACTAATACTACTGCTACCACCAACACTACTACCTCTGCTACTACTACTATTGCTACTACTACTACTACTACTACTGCTGCTACTGTTACTAATACCACTAATACTGCCACCACTTCTAATACTACTGCTACCACCAACACTACTACTACTACCTCTGCTACTACTACTACTACTACTACTACCTCTGCTACTACTACTACTACTACTACTACTACCTCTACTACTACTACTACTACTACTACTACTACTACTACCTCTGCTACTGCTACTACTACTAATAATAATAATAATAATTCTGCTACCACCACTACTACTACCTCTGCTACTACTACTACTACTACTACTACTACTACTACTACTACTACTACTACTACTACCTCTGCTACTGCTACTACTACTACTACTACTAATAATAATAATAATTCTGCTACCACCACTACTACTACCTCTGCTACTACTACTATTGCTACTACTATTACTAATACCACTACTACTGCCACTACTACTACTACTTCTGCTACTACTACTACGTCTACTATTGCTACTACCACTACTATTACCTCTACTACCTATCACTTCTTCTACTACTACTACTAATAATAATAATAATAACATTCTTTATTTTAAAGATTCTGCAGTTCACATGCTTCCAACTTACACCATGGTGTTTTGAACTAACAGGAAAGCTGTATGTACTTTTTGTTCTTTATGCTTAAGCTTAGGAGGCTTTATACTTATGTCTGATAATTGCTCTCCAGCTAAAACACACTGTGGCTCTATCTGTTCTCCATTCTTGTTTTTTCTTTAACTAATGCTCTCCTTATCCAGTTACTGACTTTTGATGGATGGTCTCCTCTAGGCAGAGTCATGGCTGTGATGTGGTTTTATTTATTTATTTGTTTGTTTATTAAAACACCCCCCCCCCCCCCACACACACACACACACACATTTTTTTTTAAAGAATTATTGTTGCTTTGCAAGATGTTCATTCATTCATTCATTCATTTTCTGAACTGCTTAATCCTAATTAGGGTCACGGGGAGGCAGGCGCCCATCTCAGCCGACTCTGGGCAAGGACAGAGTACACCCTGGACAGCTCACCAGGCCATCGCAGGGCAGAAACATGCTGATGGCAAGCTTTATGAAAGTCAGCAATGGTTCTTTTACATGCCTCTCACCTCAGACTGTGAGAAACATGGCTGGCCTTTGATAACCCAGTTAGCTGCACTGGGGGGACAGTAGTGACAACCTGGTGACAGTGGGGCTTTAACACCTAATCTTTGGATCCAGCAAATTCCAGAATTTGAACTTATCTTTAACACTCCTTAGTCTTCAGGATGGTGTTTGTTTAGGAATGTTCTCTAGGAATAGTAGGAATAGTTGCATTTATATTGAGATCACATGATATTTTATTAGTACATTCAACTAATGGTGAAAACTGGTTGCCCCAGAAATAATTTCGGGATTTCACACCAGTAGGAAGGAATCTATATGCAACCACATAAATAAATAAATGGCCTCACGTACTGTCCAGGGTGTACTCTGCCCTCGCCCAGAGATTTGCTGAGATGGGGGCCGGCCTCCCTGCGACCCTAATTAGGAATAAGTGGTTCAGAAAATGGATGAATGACGAATAAATAAATAAATAAATAAATAAATAAATAAATAAATAAATGAAAACACACCTGCATCATGCTATGCTAACATATCTGCACCATGCCATGCTAACACATACATTTACATTGATGGCATTTGGCAGATGCCCTTATCCTGAGCAACTTACATTTATCATTTTTATCCAACTGAGGGCCTTGCACAAGGGCCCAACAGTGGAAGCTTGGAGGTACTAGGCCTTGAACCCCTGACTTTCAGATTACTAATCCAGAGCCTCAACCACTAAGCCATCAGACATACAACACCCTGTTACCTGTTAATGACTTCCTAAGAAAAGCACAGATAGGAAAAATAATCCACTTTGCATAAATGTATAGAAACACAAACAAAGGAAGATGAGATAAGCATGAGCAGGAACAGGATAGAGAGCCACTTCTTACCTTATTGTAATAGTGGAGTTGAACAGAGTGCCACTGGCCATCACTAACTCCACCTAGTACAAAAGGTGCCACGGTAGTTTTAGTCTCTCCTGAGGAAAAGAGACAGAAAGGGGTTGACTTGACGGCATAAAAATCAGCTAAATCACCCAAAAGGTAAATTATTGAACACTGGGTATATACACAATGCATAACTGTTACTGTAAATGTTTCCTAAATAAATTACACTGTTCAAAAATATGAGCTGGCATAAATGTCATAAAAGTGTTCTTTTTTTTGTCTGCATTGTTATAAGATAAAGGTTGTAGTTGTGTAGTGGCAAGAACACAAAGTGGGACGCTATCTATCATGCATGCAAGTGGCAGGGATTTCGTTCCTCTGAATAGACTTCATTCACTTGACTGTGGTATGCCACCAACAGAGATTTACATTGGATTTAGAGGCATATTTACTAAAGGCAGGAGTCTCTGGCAGACATTCACAAAGACTCAGTAAACACTAACCAGGCATTGTGGCCTCATTCGTGAGCTTTCTCAGAAAGAGTCTAAAAACACACTTAATTATTTATTTATTACTATTATTTTTTGGTAAAACTATATAAGCCAGATTTAATTTGAAGACTAATTATTTTGGGGAACAAAAAGCTCATCTGAAATGTAAAACCATACAGTATGATATTTCATTATCTGAAGACGGATATGAAGACGAATGTATCCTTAGAAGACAAACAGGAGTTTCAAACTGTTAGCTCAGGGCTTTTTAAAGTGCGGTGTGTGTGTGAGTGCGTGTGTGTGTGCGCGCGTGAAATGGAAACAGGAAATGTTAATGAGAGCATTTGAGTGCTGGTGTGCATGTGCAAGTATGCGTATCCATTCTGATGGGATTAGATTTCCTGACATATCTGTTAAGTATTGTTGCCAGAGGACGTCTGTAGTCTGCAGTACGACTGTACAGTTTATACAATTGAATTGAACATCAGTACAAGTGATCCCTGTATAAATGACAAAGATGGGAGTGCCTTCATGATGTATACATGGTTGCCACTCTAAAATGTCCTTTCATAACAATTTTATATATACTGATTGATATATGTACTTGAACACCAGAAGGTGACATATGACAAGTACATGTATATGGCAAAAACCTGCCCTTTGAAATATCTCTATCATATTGTTGTGCATTAACTCCAGGGAATACTGGGTTTCATTTTCATTTCAGTGGAATACAACAGACAAGAGTGCACTCTGAAGTGTTTTTAAAAAGAAAAATAGAGCACAGTGGTCCGATGCTTCCGTCGACAGGACCATTTGATAATATTTGTAAAAAAATAAAAATAAAAATAAAAAGATAAAAAATAATAATAATAAAAAAAGGGCAGCATGGTGGTGCAGAAGTTAGCATGTTCGCCTCACAGCAAGAAGGTCCCGGGTTCGATTCCTGGGCTCAGGACGTTTCTGTGTGGAGCTTGAATGTTCTCCCCGTGCTTGCGTGGGTTTCCTCTGGGTACTCTGGTTATCTCCCACAATCCAAAAACATGCACAGTAGGATAAATGGCTGTTCCAAGTCACCCATATGTGGGAGAATGAGTGTGAAATGTGTGTGTTGTCCCTGCAATGGTCTGGCAAGCTATCCAGGGTGCACCCCGCCCTCAGGGTGTACCCAGCTGAGATATATATATATACACACACACACACACACACACACACACACACACACACACACATATATATATATATATATATATATATTCCAAAGTTATCGCACTAACAATCCTTGACAAGCCGAATATAAAAAAGTGATCTTGTGACCTTGAAAGAAGGTGCAGGTGACCCATGTACAATCCCACCCCTTTTGTCCCTGAGGTTGACCTATTTACCAAATTTGGTGAACCTATGTCATTTCCTTTCAAAGCACTGGCAATCTGTACAGACAAATGGACGAACAGACTGTGAACGAACTGCCTTTAGTAAACATGCTGCTAAATCCAGGCTTCCCATTTCTATCGCTCCCCTTCTGCTCACCATCAGTAATGGCGAGAGCTATAAAAGGGTGCAGAGCCTCTGTTCCTCTGCAAAATAACAATATTTAGTTACATGTCAACTTCTCCTGGTCTTGTACTTTCTACTGGTCGCTCACTGGTCTTTCTACTGGTCCAGGTATATAAAACCATCCTAACATTTCCAATGCATAAACCAGGCCCTATTTTTTAACCTGTTCTCTCATTAACAGTGACAGAGAGAGCCCTTGCTGAACACACACCTCGATTTCTCATTACAACCCTGCATTAAATGGCTAACAGAACCCTGAGAGTTTAGCTATTAACCACACAGTACACTCATGTGCCAGTAGGTCAGTGATGTTATGTGAAAGCTAAAACAGTCCTACTCATTGTCCTATAAGAAAATCACCTGCTGAGAAGGTAAGGTGGATCTGCTCATCGATGATCTCCAGGGCAATGAAGTCGTGCTTCTCATTAAAACGGCCATTGTACAGAAGCAGGGCGTTTCTCTCTCGTGTAGCAAACCTGGAATATTTAAACAGAAGAAGAATCTAAACAATAAGATAATATTAGCATCTGTGCTACTAATCTAGCCTCCCATTAATATGTGAAGAAAATATCAAAGCTCGTGTAGGCTGAATAGCCATAAAAGAAAGACGAACTGTAAATCCAAGTTATATTAGTGCAACAATGCAAAGAGCAAAAGAGTACAGGGGAAGCAAGACGAAGAAATAAAATGAGTTTAAGACAAGTGCGCATGAGACAGGAAGTGGCTTCTCTGCCATGGGTGTGGAGAGGGCAGACGAGTCAGGGAGCAGCTGGGAAATGAGGTGCAGTACAGGAAGACCCCGCCAACCAAGCAAAACACTGATAATGCTCTCTCAACACGGACCCCATCCTGTTATTATACAGTGCATGAGAGCCCACATATTTCACTAATGACCCTAACTCAACGTCTGTCTCGTTCACCGTGTCACTTCTGCCTTCAGGAACATAAACAAATTAATTAATCCCATTATGTCGCTCTGCTTTAAGAGCAACAAGAACAGTTATAAGGTATGGAAAAAAAAAACAGTCAGCAAGGTATTTAATTAAAATAGTGCCGTATTTAGTCAAGAACTTAGATTGTCTTCCTGTCATTGAACAGCTGAATCCAGGGCATTAATCCAGAATATTTTTCATTAGTATATACTACACAGCAAAGGAGTGATTTGATTGGTACTCTATCATACGATTAAAAAAACAGTATTTCCGAGTGGTTAATATCTGAGTTAAAACAATGGGCATTCACAGTTTCTCCGTTGAAGCAGACAGAGTCATCATTATTATGCTTTAAATGGAAAAGTAGCCTTAAAACCTCATTTTAATTAGTTTTTCTTGTGTTTTCATGCAGTACATACTAAAACACCTTTACTTTTACAAATGTAGTATGACGTGAATTTTGAAGTAAATATCAAACAAACAACGTTAGCTACATAGTGCTTAGCTTGGTTCGATGGGCAAAGATCACCTGACCTGCTTCTGTCATGTTTAAAATATGTAAATATAAACTATAAACATTTCATTTTAGGTAGTTTATGTTTCCACATAGTATATACTTTACAGAGTATATGCATTAATTCACCTACAACCATTATGATTTAAAAATGTAATATATACCAGTAAAATCTTGTTGTAGTGTTTTTTTTGTTTTATTGCTGCTTATTTTCTCATATAAACTAAAACAATGACGTGCCTCAGGCTTGGTGGATGTCACTCCATTGAATAGTTATATGACTAATACTAATAGACTATGCAGACTCATCCACCTCACCTTCAGCAAATAATTTCTAATTAATAACAATAACAATAATCTGACCTGTAAACACAGCCTAAACATTTAAAGCTACACAGGCTAGGAAAAGAACAGGTTTCACATATGAAACCAAAACTAATTACTAAAATCCCCTCCCGTCTGTTTAATAAACCACAACAGTCTATTCATTCACCAAAACACAGTTTGAAATACATAACTTAGTGAACTTAATGACTGACTGAACATCAACAAAGCATATAAGTCTCTACACGTTCTAGAAGCAGACAAAAGCAACTGTTTTTTTCCCCCCTGCTTGTGCAACTTTGCACATCCATAAATTATAACTTCACAGTCTGAAAGAAGCAGGCATGCAAACAGTTCGAAAACATGGGCAGGACTGCCTAGTTATGTTTAGGAGGGGCAAAACATTTTGAAGCACTTACATAAAAGAGACAGTGAAGTGAAACCTCTGCCTCAGGCCCCGAAAGGTGATAAAGGACTGTCCTGGAAAACTGCGCGTGGTCATCTCACAGTAGGGCTTCTCGTACTCTTCGGATGGACACTTGCAGTAGAAGCCACCCACCAGCACATTCACACACGTCCCTCCATTTTTACATACACCTGGGGCGCAGCGTCCTGAGCGGGCGTTCAACTCACAGTTCTCACCTGTGTGAGGGTGGAAGCAGATATTTATAGTCAGAATAGCAGCAGGGAGCTGCTAATGTTAAAACAAAAACACTCACAGCCTCGCTGATCCTCACAGATGATTACACATCAACAACAGGTGTTGCATTCAGCTCTGAAATCATTTTAGCTAGCTTTGAATCGCACCACTTACTAACTTACCTGAGGACACCACTATAAGTTGTCATTTACTGCACCAAGGAATTACTAATAACGGTGAATATTCAACCTACACATCAGTAAGAATAAACACTATCTTAGCATTATTGTAGACTGTTAATGATCATAGGATCCCCTTGCTCAAAATCAAAGCTGACTTCATGTCAATTCTCATAGCTGAACTATCCCCATTTGCTCCAGTGCTTCCAGCTTCCAAAATAGACTTTCAGCCTCACAGGGTTGTGTGTCAACCATTATCCTGACAAGATCTGGACAGGGCCAGGTATGTGCTGGAGAAGGGGACAGGATGGCCGTCGCTGCACTGGTAATGAGGCCTGCTTTCCTCACTATAATCCCTTTCTATGTGAAAATAACATGGATCCATTTCACTCGAATGTGAGAACGAGAACGAGACGTAGACATTCAGGACCCAGGCTGTCATCGTTGCTATAATGACCCCAGACTACCTGGAATTGAACCGTGACCTTCAAAGCACAGGGTATAATTATAATAGGCAGGAGGAGATGATTATAGATGGCAACTGTCCCTGATAAGGAAGTGAAGGAGATGGCTTTACTTCAGGGATAAAGAAATGGCTACACACTATTAAACACTCAGAAGAGATGCCTTATTAACCTACAGGCTATGGAAGAACCTGGTTTCGTGTGAATATGGAAAAAAGAAGACTGCAAGAAGACTTCAATGAGGAACTTCCTGCTTCTTAACCAGTCCATAGGGCTTCAACTAATTTAGCAATTTTAACCAAGAAGAAAATCACAGAAGTGTCTTTGGTTTCATTTTATCTCTCAGTCTATGTGCCTGACAAGATTAAATCAGTTTCATAAACAAAATGACCGAGCGACCAAATTTAGTGGCATTATGATAGAAAAGAGGCGGCACAGTGGTTAGCATATCCGCCTCTCAGCAAAAAGGTCGAGTCCTGGGCTCATGCGTTTCTGCGTGGAGTTTGCATGTTCTCCCTGTGCTTTTATCTTTGTGAGTTTCCTGGGGTACTCTGGTTTCCTCCCATAGTCCAAAGGTATGCACATTAAGCTAAACGGCTGTTCCAAATTGCCTGTAGGCCTGTAGGAGTGTGAATGGTTGTGTGTGTGTTGGCCCGGCGATGGTCTGGCGAGCTGTTCAGGGTGTATGCTGCCTTCGCCCAGTGTTGGCTGATAGAGGCACAGCCTCCCTGTGACCCTGGTAGAATGAATAAGCGATTCAGCAAATGTGTGAGTGAGTGATGAAAGAAAGGACTGATGTACTATAGGTTAGGTCATGTGGAGTCATACATAAAAATATGTGTTGTAATTCTGCCATGGGGAAAAAAGGTCAGATCTGTATGTGAAATCATACAATGTTCATACCAAAGTGATGCGATTATTGTAAGACAAACCTCCTCGTATGATAGTCCTGCAATACTCAGTTGATACTCAGTTGTATGACTGCTGTACAGCTCAACCTAACATTGTCGTAAAAATGTTGTACGATACACCTGGGTATGTATATAAGAAAGTCCTATGGGTTTAACGTAGGACAATCACAGGACTATTGTAAGAAAACAAAGAATACTATGATTCTGAGTACATGAGATGTACCAGAATGTGCAGGAAATGTGTATGTCTATTGTAACATAACTGTTCGAAACCGCAGGGCATCGCACTAATAGGCTAAGAAATGGACCTGACATTCACTACGTTCACACTGCAAGCCAAGTGGCCTGAATCTGATTTTTTTCTAGCTCCGATTTTTTTCAAGTGGCTGTTCACATTATTTTAGAGATGTGACCTACAACAGACTGCAGTGTGAACAGTTTAATGAAAACACACAGAAGTCGATGGCAAACGTGGACTTGAGAGCTGTCAGTGTTGACAATTTTATTTTAAAGTTATTATGCAGTCTGCGATGGCCTGGCGAGCTGTCCAGGGTGTAATCTGCCCTCACCCAGAGTCGGCTGAGATGGGCGCCAGCCTCCCCGCGACCCTAATTAGGATTAAGCGGTTCAGAAAATAAACAAAAGTTATTACGCAGTGGCGGCAGAAAAATGTGTCACCATCTGACGAGAAGGTGAAGAGTCAAGAGAAAGAGAGTCAAAACTCTGGCTGTGGCTTTTTTTTTGCAGCAATAGCTGCTAGCTCTAAAGAAAATAAAAAAAAAGAGACTCTAAAAAGTCTGTATGGATGCGAAATCGGAGCCAACAGTGGTGGGGCCGTGACATGAAGGGCTTCAGTGACACTGTCTATATTAAAATTTTTTGTTCTTTTTGTCTTCGGGGGCTCCCGCCTTCACATAATTATGACGAATTTCGATCAAGAATGACGTCAAGGTCGCACTGAATTCCGATACAGGTCGCATTACTGTTCAGACTGAGGCTGTTAACACCAAGTCTGAACATGGCTTTTGAGTTTCAGTGTAGTTGCTATAATTTACAAGCATAGTGACCACAATGCATACTGTAACAGGCTCCACCTCCTGAACTAGTTCTGGCTAGTATTTCTTACTGACATAGTCTGCTGATTGGATATTTAAAGGCTGTTTACATCACCATGGAAACCACAGCAAAACACTGGAATATAAGGAGCATCTCCAACATATAATTTTTCTTAATATTTGTCTTAACTTGTTCTCATTGGTTGGTAAATAAGTTTCACTTTCCAACTTATTTTACATCTTGTCTTGAGTAATCAATCAAACAATCAAGAAATTGCCTGGGAGCAGACCTATTCATGCTCATGTCTGGAACTATACACTGGCTTCAGCCTACCTTGCCAAATACTAGTGCACTGGAGGATTTAGTTGTTTTAGTTGCCATTCGCAAGTATGCAAAATCACTTGACACATTGCCAACTACCAACCTTCCAAGCTGCAAAAGTCATCAAACATCAGAAAAACATCTCAGAATGTTACACCAAACTCACCAGTGAAGTCCTCAAGGCACTCGCAGGTGTATCCACCTTCTTGACTCCTGCAGCGCCCGTTGTTGTGACATGGTCCTGAGTAGCACAGGTCGATCTCTGTCTCACAGTAGTCGCCTGTGAAACCAGCTGGGCAGCGACATCGCAGCCCATTGATTGGGTGGATGGGTCGAAACAGCATGGTGTCGGAGGCGATGAATGGTGGCGAACTGTCAAACTTCAGCACTGATACACACTTCATGTAGTTCTCACAGGGTTCACGCAGACAGATGTTGTCATCAAAGGGTAGCACGCTCTGGCTGGAGATTTGGCGCAGAAGCGTGCGGTTAAGGTAGATCTGTTCCTGGAGCTCCTCTGATGGAAAGTAGTGGCCGGAGGTGCCGCCTGGAAGCAGGGCTGAGAAGGTTACATTGAGAATGCAGCCACTGACATCACTGTCATTCTGCACGTTAAAGATGAAGACACGGTCACGGCTCGTGGAGAGGACAGCTGCCACGCCCTCGGTGAACAGGCCCAGCAGTGGGGACAAGAAGCGTTCCTGGGACATGTTCTCCAAGCGCACCGTGATACTGTTACTCAGCATGTCGTCTGTTATTATGGTCACACGGAGGGTGCAGAGTGCTGTTACTCGGTGCAGTCCATCTGCAAGAGAGATGATTTGATATTATTTAGAAATCAGATAAATACAAGCATAGCGGCATGTCACACAAAGCTGTGAAATGCCTTCGCAAAACATTTAGGCACTCTAAGTACCGCATGGCAAATAGCATGAAATATTTCACAAAGTGTGCACTAAATTAAATTCTAATCTAATTATCTTGCTATTCTACTACTAGATATACTGAAAACATGTTATGGAGATCCACTTGAACACTTCCAGGTCAAAATCTCACACAAGAACACAAGCATGCAAGCAACTGCAGCCAGTTTTCCTCATAACAGAAGCACAAACATGAATAAATTAAAATATGAACTCCGGAGAGACATTTTACCTGTCTCACAATATATAGAGGGCATAACTGAGCACTCATCACTTAACAGACTTCAATCAGGAGTAATCTTGGAAAGGCTAAAAAATGGGGGAGCCAAAAGTAGCAAAGCTGAACTCTGCTCCAGTGAGTCTGTTAACACAATTGTTTAATTGTGCGGGTGAAGTTTTACCTCCTCTTTAGTTTATAATTATCCACAAAAGGTGAGGTAAATGTCACCAAGTGTTCCCAGAGATGGAATATTGGAGAATGGAGAAGACTACTCCATTCAGAGGTATCCACCAAGCATGAGTTGTAAAATTGGTTTGGTATATACTACATGTAAACAGGAGCAAAAACTAAACACACCAAAATGAGGCTTTTATGGTTTATTGTTTCTCTCTCACTCATTGGCGTTGTCTAATTACCTCCACCAAGGAGGTTATGTTTTCACCGGCGTTGGTTTGTTTGTTTGTTTGTCTGTCTGTCTGTTAGCAACATTACTCAAATACTTAGGAACGGATTTTGATGAAATTTTCCGGATAAGTCAGAAATGATACAAGAAACAATTAAGTACATTTTTGCAAGGATCCAAATTATTGTCTGGATGCAGGGAATTTTTAAAGATTTTTTATCGTGGATGGCATAGTCATCTGAGCTACTGTGTCTGGACCATACAGAAGTGTAACTTCCAGGCTTGCGTTCGATGGTGTAATCTCATTCCTTGACCTTTCTGTACAACTTTTAGGCCAATTATCACAAAAATAATCCAATTACAGGGTGACCCAAAAAAACCCAGAACCCATAAACTTCTTAATTACTCCTACAAAAATAAAGCAAAATTATTCTAATTTTGTACACTTGTCTGTGTATGATTATACCCAAAAGTGTCAGTAATCTAGGACGCTTTGCACAAAAGTTATGTTCTCTCCAGAATATGCATCGATCTTTCTTTCTGTCCTAGCACTCACCCTCCGACCGGAATAAGTGTCTGTTAAGATTTTGCACAGTACCATGCTCTCTAAACTTCTTAACCCAGTCAAAGATTCTGCTTTTTGGTGGAGCATTTCGACACCGCAACTCTCTCCTAAAATTTGCTTGCACGACCGTGTATGATTTGTAAAGCAAAATAGGCTTCCACACAAAATGTCTTTTTCTTGGTAGACCAGGACATGTTGGTGAAGACTGTGGTTCCAATCTTTCATGCACAGAATCTACTTCATATCCTGAAAAAACTAAAAAGCTAGAATTAAACTTATGAATTTCAGACAAAAATATATGAGTTCTGTTTTTTTTGGGTCACCCTGTATTAATACTTCCTCATCCGAGCGCAAGGCCTCTTATTCAAAGCAGGGCCTATACACAATGCAATCTTATAAATGGATGTGCATCTGCATTGTAGGGCTCAAATAATACACAAATATAAAAATTATGCATTTCCTATAATACCATATGGGGGTACTGAACAGCCTTGGTGGAGGTCTGCGCTCTCCGAGTGCTTTTCTAGTTAGTGCATGTTTTCTGACTGTTTGAGGAAAGCACATGGAGAACATGCAAACTCCACACAGAAACACCCAAACTCGAGGCTCAAACCCAGGACCTTCTTGCTGTGAGGTGGACGTATGCTACCATGCCACCTTGGTTTATTGCTTACATTTTTAAATGAATGATGGATGTAGATGAAGGGGACAGCTGGTGTAACTAATTAATACACTGGCAAAACAATGCAACTTATCAGTCTTTAAAAAATACAGTGGTGTCAGGCTTCAAAGTATGTGGACAAGGCATCGAGGCATGGCTTTTACTACCAGTAAAAAAGACTGATGTCTAATCTGGTTAGGTGAGACCTGTCTGTTTTGAGACCTGGTTTTCCAGTGTACGAGTACTGAAGTGATAATCTATAAATGTTAACACTGCTGACAGTGAGCTTAGGGCTAATGACTAGTTTGATCTATAAATTCCTTTATCTATGCATCTCTCCACTGAATAGCTGTGTGGGGTCCAGCATGGCCAAAATTCTATACAATTCTCCAACTCCTCAACTAGGTGAAAGACACCAGCAGCTGTGAGCAAGCAGATGATGGGTAGAACAGAGCCCCCACTATTGCTCCTCTCCCCACCTGCCTCAGTGTACACCTAGTGTTGTTATTGCACATGCTGCTGCACACAGGGCAGCTGATATACCACACACATGCACCTACCTCACTGCTGTCTTCCCCCCATCCATATCCTGAACACAAACACGCTCTCAAGATTTTAAATCCCCAGGTTCCAAAGGCTAAGTGATTCTTCAAAACGAAATAGCACGACTTCATGAACATTAAGCTGACAGCACTTAGCTTAGGAAAACAGTCAACAAGTCTGTTTCGGCAGTCAAAACATTAAACAACTTTATTCCCGTTTGTTCTCTTGTAACTGGTTAAGAGCCTGCATGAGACCTCTAATTATTTTATGACCCAAAGACACTCACATATACACACATCTATACCATTCCTATAAGACTCTGCAGTACATTTAGAAAAGTTTTTGCAATCACCTTTCAGAATTAAACTGTGATTTAATGCTCTTAGCTGAGGAGAGCTAGTTAATTAGTGTTACATGCCAGTTTCAGTGGAATCAAATTAACCCTTGATTAATACAAGTTAGCAGCAGAATTTAACTTGTACAAAGATTCATCAGCCTGAGGAAATATAGACATATAATGTGGAAAGTAAACAAAAAATATTTTTCATCATCATCATCATCTTCTTCTTCTGCTTGATCCTGGGTTGGGTCGCGGGGGCAGCAGCCTAAGCAGTGAAATCCAGACGTCCCTCTCCCCAGCCACTTCCTCCAGCTCTTCTGTGGGGACACCAAGGCGTTCCCAGGCCAGCCGAGAGACATAGTCCCTCCAGCGTGTTCTGGGTCGACCTCGGGGTCTCTTCCCAGTTGGACATGCCCGAAACACCACACCAGGTAGGCGTTCAGGAGGCATTCTAATCAGATGCCCGGGCCACCTCGACTGGCTCCTCTCAATGCGGAGGAGCTGCGATTCTACACCGAGCTCCTTCCGGATGGCTGAGCTTCTCACCCTATCTCTAAGGGAGAGCCCCACCACTCTGCGAAGGAAGCTCATTTCAGCCATCTGTATCCGCGATCTTGTTCTTTTGGTCACTACCCAAAGCTCGTGACCATTGGTGAAGGTTGAAATGTAGATTGACTAGTAAATTGAGAGCTTTGCCTTTCGGCTCCTTCGGGCTTTTGGTGGGATTGAGGAAATCCTTGAAGTATTCCTTCCACCTCTTATCGACATCCCCAGTTCAGGTGAGCAGCTCCCCACTTCCACTGTAAACAGTATTTGTGGAGAACTGCTTCCCCCTCCTGAGGCTTTGGATGGTGATCCAGAACTTTTTTGAGGCCAACTGATAGTCGCTTTCCAGGCCGTTACCGAACTCCTCCCACACCCGAGATTTTGCATTGGCGATAGTCCGGGCTGCAGCACATTTGGTCTGCCGGTAGATGTCTGCTGCCTCGGGAGTCCCACAGGCCAAAAAGACCCGATAGGCCTCCTTCATCAGCTGTACGGCCCCCACGACCGGCACCAATGACCTTCCGGTCACAGCTATGGGCTGCCACCTCAGTAATGGAGGCACAAAACATGGCCCATTCGCATTTAATGTCCCCTGCCTTCAGATTGGAGAGGCCGTACCTACCAATCACAGGTTTCAGGTCACACTGCCGTTGCCCACATGGGCACTGAAGTCTCCCAGAACGACGAGGGAGTCCCCAGGGGAAGCAATCTCTTAATGCATCCCCTAAAGACTCCAAAAAGGTTGGGTACTCTGAACTGTCAAAAAATATTTTTCTTGTTTATAAAATTTTATTTAAAAAATTTTGATAAACAAACTGAGTTACTTATAGTGACAAACTCATTCATTCATGCATTCATTTTCTGAATCGCTTAATCCTAAGCGATGAATGATCAATACTGATTAGATTATACTGCTAGTCAAGTCTTATACGTCGAGTCACAAATGCCTGAGTTATTCCCAGAGCAATTGTCTCTGTTTGTCCAGTATCTATATTTAACCTTTCAGCTGCTGGATTTAGCTCAGTAGTGGGAATTCTGTAGAGGTGAACAGTAGGGCATTGCTCAGGATGTTACATCAAGACCCCTGTGGAGCTATGAATCAACAACGTGATACTCAGCGCTACAAAGGATGACTTTAGGAGGGTACACAGGAGTTACACAGAAGGGCAATAAACTGCATGACAGACCTGTTGCTATAGCAGTAAGGTTTATTCCACTTCCTTTAATACCCATTAAATCATAATATCATTGCCATAAAATGGATATGTAGGGTAAATATTAAACTATGATATCATAATAAAGTAATCAAACTTAACTAACTTAAATAACAACAAATGACATGTGGTAGCTTATGATAAACAAATGTGCCGGTATAATAAACTATACAGCCATAATATTTCCAATGATATATCTCTTTAAAACACATTCACAGGTGTGTAAGTCAGCTTGTTTCTGTGTGTCAGATTGTGATGTTTAGCATGTGTCTGCGCAGGGGTGATAATGCTGCCCCGGGCTGTTGAATCAGCGGTATGCCTCACATTGCTCTGTATTTGCTTTACTGTATCACAGCACCAGACTAATAGGCATTAAAAACCACAGTGTAGTCCCAGCTATCAGACTGACTGACACAGGTTTCTTCTACATGCATGCACACACACACACACACACACATTCAGGCAGCGTAGCTAATAATATTATAAATACCAACATATTAAACTGTTATAAGAAAACAAAAGCATACATTTATCTTCCACTTATTTTACTATCAGAATAGCAACTTGGGTGGTACAGTGTTGTCGTGGATAGCATGTCTGCCTCACAGCAAGAAGGTCCAGGGTTCAAGTTCCGGGTTCGGAGGTTTCTGTATGGAGTTCACATGTTCTCCGAGTGCTTGAGTGGGCTTCCTCTGGGTACTTCGGTTTCCTCCCACAGACCAAAAACATGCACATTAGGCTAATTGACTGTCCCAAATTGCCCCAGGGAGTGAGTGTGAATGTAAATGGGTGTGTGTGTTACTCTGTGATGGTCTGGAGAGCTCCTCAGGGTGTACCCTGCCTTCGCCTAGTGTCAGCTGAGACTGACTCCAGCCTCCCTGCAACCCTAGTAGGATTAAGTGGCTCAGCAAATGAGTGACTGAGATGAGTGAGAATAGCAACTTACCAAGGGGTCAAAACCTTATGCTAAACCATATGCTGGGGATCTAAAGTTTAGCTTTGCGATAGAACTACTATGACTCAGCCAAGGTTACATACAGTAGATGTTGCACATACATACCTTGTGTATGTAGTTCTTGACTAGTGTTAGCTATTTATTAATAATAATAATAATAATAATAATAATTTTCTCTTTAACAGTTTGCTATCATTCAGATAGTTGGTCTGGCCTAAAATTTGAAGTAGTGACATAAAACAGTAATAGAGCCAAGTGCTGCTATTCTTCCAAATGACCTCATGACCTCATACACATGTATGCACTTGAAACATAATGAGTCTACAGACAAAAAAGGAAAGAAATCATGAGTGAATACATTTTAAAATGATTCAAACACCCATGTGTAATGAGAAGGAACAAATTTGTCATAAACAAGTAATATTAAGTACTGAATATTAAATTCCAACTTTTAAAAATGTATCAATCAATCAATCAATCAATCAATCAATCAATCAATCAATCAATCAATCAATCAATCAATCAATCAATTTTAAAAAGTAATAA
>JAQMYF010000024.1:17803870-17823815 GCA_030014195.1 Neosilurus mollespiculum
ACAAACACACACACACACACACACACACACACACACACACACACACACACACACACACACACACACACACACAGTGGGACAAAGCAAAGGTGGTGATCATTTGTGCCACTTTACTTTCAGTAGCACTCTCACTTCAAGGCAGCACATGCTGGACCGAAATGCTTTACCTCCACTCAGCCATGTACTATGAAACAGCAATGAGTGATGTTCTGCAACTCAGTGAAAGAGAGACATACCTGCCCTCAAACACTGACCGCTTCAGTTATCCTACAGCTCTAAACAATCCACAGTGATCCAGTGCACTGAACTGAAAATCTTCTGCACCATTAAAAAGAGCAGGCTTGAAATAGCACTTGTTAAAAGTTCATCTTGTTCAAATATCTAGGTTTCATTTCTTTCTGTGTGCAAAATCTTAGGTCGATAGCTTCTGTTTTAATGATTTTTTGGGCAGTATTTTAAAAACTGATTATCAGAATGATGTCATCAAGGCCCAAGTTAACATGTATATTTATAGGCCTTTGATACAGTCATGCAATTTATTGACACGTGTGCTGGAGGTGTAAAAAGAGAGATTAAAACCATTGTGTGTGCAGTGGGTAACTATATACAGTATGCCTCAGGATTAATATATTTAAGCATAAACACCTGAAATACTGAAAAAAGTTATGTTTAAAGCCATACACCTCCATTTTCTGAGATTCAGTTTTCCCCATTCCACTAGTACTGAAACTAAAGCACTGTCAAAACCTTCATTTATTCATTCATTCATTCATTCATTCATTCATTTGTCAAACTGCTTTATTCTACTAGGGTTGCAGGGGGGCTGGAGCCGACTCTGGGTGACGGCGGGGTACACCCTGAACAGCTTGCCAATCTATTACAGGGTCAACACACACACACAACCATTCACACACACACACACACACACACACTCTCACTCATAGCTAGGGGCAATCTGGAACAGCCAATTAGCTTAATGTCCATAACTTTGGACTGTGGGAGGAAACCCAAAGGAAACCTACGCTAGCATGGGGAGAACATGCAAACTCCACACAGAAACGCCCATGCCGAGCCAAAGTGTCAAAACACTTGGCTGTAATTTTTGCATATAAATTTACATTATGTAGTCTTGTGTACTAAATGTTATTCCAGAATGCCCTGTTTTGAGTAAAAAAAAATCTACAGACATATCACTGGCATTAGAAAGCATTCATATACTAAAGATGCACTGAACAAAAGTAATGTTTTTTTTATTATGTAAAAAAAATAGTTAAATGGTTGGCCTGGTGTTACAGAATAATGAACTGTAAGTCCTGTTCCATGCACATTCCTTTCTCATCTCATTACAGAAATCCCAAGCTGTCCTCGTCTTCAAGTGCTCTCAAGGCTTTAAAGCCTCTAACATCCCCACATTCGGCTTAATTAATGAGGGCCTCTTTCTAATAAAAGCATCAGTCTGGCCCAGCAAAGGCTGGAACAAAACAGAAAGCACATGTGCACAGATGCATGAGACTGGAGCGCAGTGTGATGGGCTGGTCTGCACTCTCAGGCCTATTCATCCTGCAAAGGGGGACAATAAAAAGCACCTGGCTTGCCTCACCCTAACCTCTTCTGGGTTTAATCTGCTCCCTTTCTCTCCACCAAAATCCCCAGCCTGGATGCCTTTGTTCTCTTCTCAGTGGGGCATTAAAATATGGAAGGGGAATGAGCCAAAGTGGATCCCGGCTACCGTAGCGGCATTTGGAGTTTATGGCACTCCACAGGAGTGAGGAATCAGTCATGAGAGAGCCAAAACTCAATTAAAACATCAAAACCTCTTCTCCAAGGACTCCAGGTGTGTTTCAAATTTTACGACCATGACGTTTTTTAGGAGACCGGATCCTGAGGGGCATCTGCATGCCTGAGAGATGGAATAATGTAAATAAAAAAATTCAACCTGGAATTACTTTGATTTACAAGATGACTACAGAAGTGTGTTATTAATTAACCTGCATGGGTGGTAAGTGTTCAATACCACACGGGAAGCAAAATATAAATCAGTAAGTGTGTCGGTCTCATCTAATTACCAGCCTTTCACATCACTTTATGCTTTAAGGAAGCTAAAGTTCCTAGCAGTTTGTTTTTCCTTTACCTTCCTGACTGAAAAGCTTGAGGCAGAAAGTCTGAGGTGGAGCGATGGTACAGAAAGAAGGGTTGGGCTTCTCCATGGATGATCATACAGGAAAACTGCAATTATACTCCCTCATCATCTCATCACTCATTTCCAAACCGCTTAATCCTCTATTAGGGGTGCATGGAGGCTGGAGCCTATCTCAGCCAAAACTGGGCAAAGGCAGGGTACATCCTGAACAGCCCGCCAGACCATCACAGGGCAGCACAGACCACTATTCAAATTCACATTCACACCTAGGGGCAATTTGAAACAGCCAACTAGTCAAATGTGCACGTTTCTGGACTGTCGGATGGAACCGGAGTACCCAGAGAAAACCCACACGAGTGTGCGGATGAAGATGCAAACTCCACACAGAAACGCCCTCGCTGAGCCCAGGTCTCTTACCCTGGACATTCTTGCTGTGAGTTGGACGTGCTAACCACTACGACACTATCCAGGCTGCAGTTATACCTGCACTTAAAAAATAATGCACTTGATTACTCAGAATTGGGCTTCACAGGTAAATTGATGGCAGACCTCTCATGAGGAATAACCAGGTGTGTACCACCAAATTTAGAGCCATTTAAGCTACTGTATTATCCTATTAGGCTTTATACATGCATTATTATACCTATTAAAGGTACTAAATCATGCACCACAACACTGTATGTCCTTGAATCCACTGATCCTGTCATCTGTAAAGATGTAATTAGTTATTGACGAAGCTTTAAAACTAGTCAAGAGGTAGTTTATGTGGCATGTTTTCTCCTAGCAAAACCAAGTGCTTAGTAACAGACAGAGCTCACTTGGTGTAACGATCTCTGTCTGTGTATTTGTAAAGGTGGTTAAAATGCCGCCGACTCCCTTGTGATTCGTTGGACTCTTTTTTTCCCCAAATTTGCACAGGTTCCAGTGCTCCCCTGGCAACGTCTTTTCTGCTGTTTTTTAAAAGAACCAAACAACTGGGGGCTGGTAACCAAGCCGTCTGTTTATCAGTAACCTGGGTGAACAATGACTGCAACCAGACACTGCCCTGTCCTCGAAAGAGAGAGAGAGAGAGAGAGAGAGAGAGAGAGGGGAGGGGGGGAGAGAGAGAAAGAGAGAGAGGGGGGGGGGGTGATCTAATGACAGTGACACCGATACACTTGGCACTCACAGGCAAGAGCAAGATACATGGGTGGGTGACTTTGAAGAAGAAACCAAACTATCTACCATCTCAAGCTACTACAGTTATAAACACAGAATGAATGAAGTTCCCATTTTCAAAACAACTATTAACAAGACCTGGCACCAAGTGAACACCCGGAGTCCAGAGCTATCAGGTTCAAAATTCTAAGACTGCCACCAGTGCTGTTTATTTCCTTATTATTTTATATAAAACAAAAATAGATTTACTGAGATTTGTAGCCACTATATAAAACTGTATATAAAACTAAAGTAGTTTTTTTCTTTTTCTTTTTGTAAATGTAATATACTTGTGTTAAACAGGAATAGATCCAAAACTATTAATACACGATTTTCTTAATTTTCCCAAATTTTCACATGATAATATCACTTACACAATGCAGTGAGAACATCTGATATTCATTCATTCATTCATTTTATGAACCACTTAATCCTAATTAGGGTCGCGGGGAGGCTAGTGCCAATCTCAGCCGACTCTGGCCGAAAACGGGGTTCACCCTGAACAGCTCGCCAGACCATTGCAGGGCTGACACAGATACAACTATTCACACTCCCACTTACACCTAGGGGCAATTTGGAGCAGCCAATCAGCCTACTGTGCATGTTTTTGGACTGTAGGAGGAAACCGGAGTACTGGGAGGAAACCCACACAAGCAGGGGGAGAACATACAAACTTCACACAGAAACAGCCAAGACTGTGAATTGAACCCTGGACCTTTTTGCTGTGAGGCGGATGTGCTAACCACTGCGCCACCGGTCAATAAAGATAATGAATAAATAAGAATTCGTTTGCTGGAGCCACAGTGGATCAAAATCTGGGAATATTGGGCTTTAAGTGAGAACAGATCATGGATGTGCTTCTGCAATCTTGTCTCTAATTTTATGGCTTAGGATAATAAAGAATCATGGAACTGGCTTTGTTCGTTCATTCCTTATTTTGTCTTCAGTAAAAACTTAACGCAGGTCCATGTGGTGTCCGTTTCTGTGATTTTCTGAAAGCACCCCTTGGATGGGACACTTTTCCACTGCAGGATTCACACAATCACATGCAATTTGACAAAACAGAAAAACCAAAGACATCCATAATTAGGCGTGAGTGAAGGTCTGTGGTTTGTGTTTTAAGCCTGGGGGACTGGCTGCTGTCTCAGTGAAAGCTGTAACCTGTGTTGTCACAGTTCACTGACTCTCACACACGCTCAAAAGGCAGCTTGACTCCTGATCTGCTGTGATCTCCACTAGAGAACTAATCCACCCCCCACCACACCCCCCAACAATCATACACACCCAGGATTTTGCATGTCCAAACTTCCTACTACAGTATGGATAAGGGTTTTGTTGTAGTCATACAATACCTAAAACTAGACAAGCATGCTGTACACTTTCATCTAAATGTAAAGAAAGTGAAATCCATGTGTACTTGTGCTTAGCGCTGTAACACCCGAGAAGTCTACTAACATGCACATGCACAAAACGAGCGCGCTGTCTCACACTCGGCTTTCCCGCTCACAAAGGCAGCACTAAGGGAGGCTGGCCAACGTCCTAAAGGCTTTTGAATCAAAAGGCAAGTTTCAGGAGGACAATGCTCACACCCCATTCACTATTTTCAAACAGCCAAGCTCCAGAGACAAACCATGGTGTAAGCAGCCATCAGCTCAGCCTCCGAGTGGCTACCAGAGGCTTACAATCACCATAGCAATAACCCCGCAGCACAAACAAACCTAGGATATGGGGTGAAGCATAATGATATGCCTTAAATCACTCTTCAAAACAGAAATGATCTAATAGAGCACTTTCATATGAAACGTTTTCTTTTTTGTTGGTTATCTTGTACATTAGTTAACTACTAATTTGAAGCAACTTGCCTAGCAATCTTGTTCTAACACTATTTTGTCCCAATACTATCTTGTCCTAAAACTGTCTTGTCTAGTGCACCGACTGCAATTTTCCTAAACAATTTCAATGTGAGCTGCCTACTCTGATTTTTGGCAATTTTCCTTTGAACAGCTATAACTAACTGCATATACAAACAAAACCTTTTCTCAAATGAAAAACTTTATATTATACATTTATTACGATAAAAGAAATGATTGCATTTCAAATTATTATTGTTATAATTATATAGTAACAGTAGGTTATGTAACTTGCCTGGGATCTGAACTGACTCCAAGTTTTGGTTTTAGCGGTTGTACACTGTCTGATCCCTCCAAAAATGTTTTAGTGCAGTGATGGCTGAAACGTATTAGTTTTCCTTTGTAAGGTTCTTTGAACTGGGCATGTTCAGTTGGGTGATGGTGTTTTAAGTGTGTAATTAGGTTTGTTATTCTGAAAGTTTTTGCGGAGGTTCCTTAGCCATACATGTAATACAAATTGTGTGTGTTTTGCTTTTATAAATATATGTGGCTTTAAAACTGCGCACAACTGTGCCATTATGTGAGTGCACGCGGCTGTGGCATAATTACCTGCAGCGGAAACATAGGGACCATAAACATACATCATGATAGGGGTTGGCTCAGAATCAGAAATATGTGAGACTGTACCGAACACCGGTCCAGCCGGTCACCCAGCACTATTTCATCCCAACATTATCCTGTTCCAGCAGTATCTTGGCTGTATTCTGTATTCAGTCTGTATTATAACAGACTACGTAACAACCACAGATACGATCTTCACTACTGTAACTGCTGCTGTTCAGTACGTTTTTTGTGTCATCCTATACCATCCTCCCATTGGTCAAAGCATTCCACCATTTTATCTCATTAAACAACAAAAAACACATTTTCATCTATTACTGTTTGCTGTTTCCTAGCTTGTTGAACATAAATATTTCATGTTGGATGTTCATTTCTACCAAGCGTTTATAATGGACATCACTTTAACAAAGTCTAAAAGTGCAAAAAAAAACACTTTGACAGAAAAATTGTAAGAAACAGAGAAAAAAAGGAGAACAGAGAGAAAACTGAGCTTCCATGAACCCTGCTGTGCTAATGCAGCACACATGCCAGAGCAGCACTGTCATCCCTGTAATAATAGTGTGTCTGCATTTTATCAGCCAACGTGCAGGAGATGCAGCACCCAACACTCCTGCCATGAAGACACATGTGCAAAGCAAACATAATTGAAAGTCTCACACACTCTCGCTCACAGGAATCCTATTCATCTAATTAACCACATGCCCCACCTCTACACACTACTCAGCAGGATGAATGCAGATTTCCGACTAAGCAGAATACACATTTAATTACACTAATACTACATTATTTCTTCACCTAAAAAACTCTGAGGTCTGAAACTCTGAATATTGAATCTTGAATCAAATGCACTGTATGCTGGTTACAAGTCTAAAGTAATCCTGGCTGAAGACACTTTGAAATACATGATTTCGTCAGTGGGCGGCACAATAGCGTAGTGGCTACCACGTCCAGCTCACAGCAAGAATGTCCTGGGTTTGAGTTCCTAGCCCAGTGAAGGTGTGCTAACATTATTAAATTATAGTAGCTACCACTTTAAGCCTGGCCAGTTAAACTTCCAAGCAACCAAAAGGAAAGAGCTTAAAGTAATTATTTATAGAAAAGTTATTATCACTAACTTACTCATCACCCACTTTCTCACTCCCAGAAATGAAAATATTTTATTGAAATCTATACATTTTTACAGCATGTGTTGTGATGTGCTAATGAAGTGCTGAAGTTCATTAGAGGTGTGCACAAGCTCATCACCAACCATTAACAGCACACTTTTGAAAAATTAAAACGATCTACACGGTGTAAGTGCTGCAGGGTGGACCCTGAGCAACTGACCTCTAGATAACACAAAGGGTGATCAGATACAAACATGATCTCACACACAAGTTATTTTTACACAGAGATAATGCAGTAAGAAGACCTGTCATTAGAGACATTTGGATGTTTACACTGAACAGTAAAAAGACAGTGTCATGGCAAAAAGTGTCCAGTTCACGACGCAAGAGATCCAAATTCATTTTTTGGGAAATTCATCACACAAAGAAGTTGGTTCAAGAAAGGACCTCCGACCCCATCTACCAGCTTTGCATTGACTTATGTAGTGCCCATTCCACTCTGATTGGACTACCATCCTCTAGCTCTAGACTCTGATTGGTCCCTCTAGCTCTGTTTCTAAGAAATGACAGAATGACAACATATATGTCATCTCTGATTGGTACATTGAGACCCCCAAACTCTGGCTTTTTATGAGAAATTACATCTTAGGTCAAGTTGACTTTGAAGGGTCTGGACACGACACCCATTGCTTAGACATTTTGTTACTTTTCAAGTCCAACATTTTGTTCCAATGTTCCGTGTTCAAGGTCAGCCGAGCAATACTCATACAGTGTAGAACGCCCAAAATAAAATAATCTTACACTCAGTTCAGTGAATAAACTCTTCATACAATAGTCACATAAATCATCTAGTAATTAAATGGTGCAGTAAATCATACAATTGCTCTTCTATAGGTATAATCCTTAAATATTTAAATATATATTTCATTAGAGATGACTTCATTGGACAGTTCTCCATTTCAGGATTACAAATGTCTTTAAATAAAGGAAATATGATCACTCATTCCAAATTTATTACAATTTTTGTATTCATATTCATATTGATGCTGTTAGTGATCAATAATTAATTCGAGTACATGATTGGGAAGTCCGTCCATTTAATTTAAAAAGATTTACAGATGACCAAATATATGAATTATGACATTTCAGACAGGCAGGCTACAGGCCTTCCTCAGTACCTGGGTCCAAAACCACACAGTGTCCCCAATGGCACCTGATACCCCTGATTTTTTTCCTCCACAACGGCATAAAGCCACGCCAGTGTGTGTTTTGACAGGGCGTGGCGGCATTCTGAAACCAGAGGCATGACTTCACAATGGGGCATCATCATCTAATGTAATGTAAATATAACAAGTCGGAAATGCAAATACCCTGAGCATACCTGTGTGCCTTTCAAAAATAATAATACTGTAGTCTTAAGATGCTTTGTTTTGCTGTGTATATTTTTAGCAGATAAGAAAAGTTCAGTAATATGTTGGAGAAGAAATTGAAGAGGGGCAGAGTGATTAGTACATTAACCTCACAGCAAGAAGGTCCTGGGTCCGTGTCCTCGGCTTATGCTTTTTTCAGTGGAGTTTGCATGTTTTCCCTATGCTTATGTGGGTTTCCTCCAGGTACTCTGGTTTTCTTCTACAATCCAAAGACATCCACATCAGGCAAACTGGCTGATCGAAATTGCGTCTGGCAACCTGTTCTGGGTGTACACTTCCTTCACCCAGTGTCAACTGAGATAAGCTTCAGCCTCCCTATGACCCTAGTAGGATTAAGCGGTTCGGCAAATGAGAGACAGATGAGAATATTTCAAGAGAAGTGCGATAATGACTTGAGACAGAAAAGTATGAGGACCTTAGATGCCATAGATGGTTTGAAAAAATTTAATAAAAAAGTAAGTGTAAAAAATGTCACGCCCTTGTTCCACAATGGCGACTGGCCCATCCATTTTACAGCTCTATACAAAACTGCAGTAACCCCTGTAAGTCTGCTTGGGGTATTTACTAATGTCGGCATATGAGGATGGGGGTGGCTGCTGTACTGGTAGCGCTGGTATGAAACATGTCAGCGGCAGAGGAGATTGATCTCATTCTTGCCATTGCAGAACAAACTGGGGGCCCTTCATACATGAGAAGACATGTTGGGGGCAACTGTCTGGGGCACTGTCTAGGGGTGGGAGAGGGCACACACAGGGCAAAAAATCCTGCACTGTCAGTAAAATATATTACAGCTGCTACATGTCATGTAATCAACAGCTATACCAAGTCTCACAATTCTTCTCACCAGAGATGTGAAGTTTGCAAGACTGTTGTGACAGTATTGTATTTTGACTTTTTGTGATGGTCCTCGCTCAGTGCTCAGCTGTCACCAGCACTAATTATCTAATTATCTTAATTATAGCTTTATATGAGTAAAAATTATATTACCATTTTTAAGATGTGATGCCATAAGAATGTATATTTACAGTTTTAAAAATACAGGTACCAAACTGAACTCACTTACTCACTCTGTTGCCAGACTCCTATGAGGGTTGCGGGGAGGCTGGAGCCTAACTCAGCCGACTCCGGGTGAAGGCAGAGAACACCCTGAATGGTTCGCCAGACAATCACAGGGCCAACACACAAAACAACCATTCACATTCACACCTAGAGGCAATTCGGAACAGCCAATTAGCCTAATGCGTATGTCTTTGGACTGTAGGGGGAAACCGGAGTACTTGGAGAAAATCCATGCAAGCACAGGGAGAGCAGCCAAACTCCTTTGGAACTTGAACCCAGGACCCTCTTACTGTGAGGTGGCCACTGTGGCACTGTGCCACCCGGTACCAAACTATTTTAATTTTTTATGCAAAAAAAATTCTGTTTCCATGTAAAAGATTTATACCTAACATACAAAAACAATGCCTTTCCAGTGACAAGGAATAGCAAATTTTGTCAGTTTACTTCTGAGAATGGAAGGTTAGGTGAAATTATTATCTTAATATGTCACTTAACACTTTTCCAAGAGGATGACTACTGATATGGTCAATGCAGCTGCTACAGGGACTAACATCACATTTCATTTTAAAAACTACGGGCACACAGTTGGATATAACCACTTGGAGCAGACAATGATGTAATTTCATACTTTAAAATGAAAAAATAAATTGGATAAATAAGAATTTTGTTTTACTTTGATTTTCTGGATTTTAGTATATACTAAAACTTTAATGAATGAATTTAAAAAGACACTGTTACCTAATAGACCATTGTACCTCACACAGAATATAGTACTCCCCTAACCTGTTTCTGTCATGGTAAAAATATGTAAAAATTAAACTATAAAATCTTGATTAAATTGCTTTTTCATGTAGTATATACAAAAAATTGGCTTAGGCTCAGTGGATGTCGCTTGGCATTCTGTATCAGGAGCGATTCAGTGACATTGACCTCATACGTCGCAAATATAACGAAGATATCATACACATTTTAAAAATTACCTAGTTATTGTTTATTAATCTATAAATATAATAATTCTAATAAATTATAATTTATTAATAAATATTATTTAGATTTGTATTATTCCCTCTTCTGTTCTTGGTTATGACCCTGAAAAAGAAACAACTTGAAATTAAAAGTGTAACAAATCCTGAAAGGAAGAAAATTTCTATGACTACGAAACTAAAAACAAAACTAAGGACTGGAAACTGAGTAGTAATGAAACCATCAAAACCCTCTAAAGCAGCGCTCACACCTCATTGTCTTTCGGGCCATTACTTGCTTTGTGAGGGGAGACGGCCTGAACGGTCATGCCACCTGCGAGGAGGGAGTCCTCGAGGCTCAACTTTAACACTGATTCTGCTTATTGCCATTCAGTGGAGCTCTTTTGACATGGAAAAGACCCTCCGCATCCCCTCCCCCCGCTCCTTTGTCAAAGTGTTTGCACTGGAGAGAAACTCAACACATTTCCAGATAACACACAGAGTCATTATTGCAGCAAAATTGAAATGAAATGAGTGCGATTTTCTAAAAGGTATTGAAGACCATCCAAAGAAGCCCTTCAGAAGCAATTGATTCCCAGAATATCTGCAGTGATACAAAGAGGAATACGCTGGACTAATGTCATCAAACATGAGAGGTAGCAGATGTTTTAGGTTTGCCAAGAGCCTCAAAAAACAAAACACTTGATTTTTTTTTTTTTTTTTGTCTCAATCCTAAAGTAGTGAGAAGAAATTTTGTGTAAACAGAAGCCTGAACTGTAAATGTTTTGATGTGACCTCCTCCCCTTTTCCAAAAGGCCACCACAACTCAAACCAGGTTAGGACCAAAGATTGCTTGTGCTTTTGCATCAGACAAAGACGACTGATTTAATTTGTACTCAAGCTGAATTTAAGAGGCATTTAGGCACTTTCTACTTTATTTGATCAATGTGTGTTGATCACATGCAATCACTGTGTATTTGAAAACTTATTTATAGTTTGGTTTAAACCAGACCATGCTCTCAGGGTAATCCCAGCTATGTCTGAAAACGATCACACTCAATACCGTCCATTCAAATACCGGTCTGTCAGTTGTCTGAACAATACACACCAGATCCTTGTGGAATCAGAATTTCTTTATTGAAATTTGAGGTGTAGCAGTTAAACCAGTCCTTTGGTTATATCTGTACAGCAACACTAGATTTAGGTTATATGAGAGTCAACGCTAAGCGAGAGAGTTCAGCAGAAAGTGCATTTGATCAGGCTGGTAAATAATTATTAGCTTTGGCTAACAAGCTACTTGGCGTTAGCGTTTTTGGTTTGGATTAAAGAAAAAACTTCATGCACACAATCCCCTTTACACAGAGATGTTTGAGGGAATAAAAGAACAGAATTCTCCACAGAATGACGTCCTGGACATTAAACTCGAGTTATTAACTAAGGAGTTATACTGACTCATCCTCATGAAATTAGATAGAGCCTATTCGATCTCGAAAACGTTGCAGCAGCATGCAGATCATTTTCCACATCACATGGGTTTTGTATGAAACAGAGAACGCTATTGTGTGACCTGATGCAGTGGCTTTTGTGAAACTAGACCTACTTTAGCATTAATGTAATTCGAGAAGCCGTGAATTAAATTTGTTGTGTGTTTGTTAGTGCTGAAGGTTAAGGCTGCTATTTTTCACGCCTTGTTGTGAGACGAGAGCACAGGCCTGCGCTGGATGGTCGTGAGTAAATGTCTATAATGGCGGTATGAGCTAGAGAGGAGGAGAAACCATGCTTTAAGAAAGAATGACAGGAGTTCTCAGAAAAGCGGACAACTTTAAAAGGCAGCGCAAATTCAATACGGCTAATCTTACCCTGAAGGGTGAAAAAAACACCTTTTGGATATGTAAGCCCTCTGAACCTTTTCGTAATAACCAATCACGGCCATGGTGAAACACACAGTATACAAAGGTGCATATTCTTCTGAAGAAGCACATATGGTGTAATGGCTCCATGACTCATAATTTTCTGAGACATTTCAGATTTATAACATTCCAAGCATTTATAGAGGCAGCATAGCACTGTGTTTGTTACTCTGTAGTACATCCTAATCCCAAGAGAAAAACACATGAATCAGTTGGTACAGTATGTACAGTATGTATATGTTCCAGTTATACACTGATAATAACAAGCATGTTGAATTACAGTAGTCAATCTCAGTGCAGCACAATCAGGATAAAGAAAAAGCTGGAGAAAACCTGAAGAACAAAACCGATTCTAATAAGTGCAGTATCAATCCCAAGCCTCAATATTGTGCAAAAACATATTTGAATTTCAAGCATTTTCAGTCGCTCTACCCAAAGGGTGCCTGTTAAAGCCCCTTGGAGTAAGAGACAAAGACATGTTGTTTGCAGTGCCAGAATGAGAACAGCAAAGAGTGCGGCAAAATGTGTTGGGTTACACTGGAACAGGTAACTAGTGAAATCACTGTTCCATACTCTGTTTGGCCTGTTTGACACAGTCTAAGCCGCTAAGCATAAAAGGTAACGCATGAGACATGGTGTGAAGAAAGCAGTAAAGTTATGTTGGTTAAAACGCCAGCACAACAACACTCACAAGGAACCTTCACTACATAGTTTACACTATGGTGGCGTAGTGGTTAGCACATCTGCCACACAGCAAGAAGGTTCTCGGTTTGAATTCTGGGTTCACTGAGGGCATTTCTGTATGGAGTTTGAATGTTCTCCCTGTGCTTCCGTGGGTTTCCTCTGGGTATTCCAGTTTCCTCACAGCCATCCACATGACACAAAGGAAACCGTCATTCTTCACACAAGGCTCCATGGTCCAGTTCTGATCTTCACACACTCACAGGTGCTTTCAGCATTAATGAAGGGTCTGCGTGGCTACACAACCCCATATGCTACCAGCTCTGACGCACGAAGTGCTCTGGCACCTTTCCATCATTGACAGCATTAACGTTTTCAGCTATTTGTGCTAAAGTAGTAGGGATCAGATCAGACAGGCTAGCCCTTGCATCCAAAGGTCAGCGGTTCAATCCCTATTATCACCACCACGCCCTGGAGCAAGGCCCTCAACCCTCAATTGCTCAGTTGTATAAAAAAATGATAATTGTATGTTACTCTGGATAAGAGCATCTGCCAAATGCTGTAAATGCAAATGTAATGTTTATCAATGATCCCTGGCAAATAACCAGTTGTTCTTTCCTGGAGCACTGTCTCCTTCACCCCACAATTCAGTTTTAATAGTCTGAAAATATATATTATGAGGTGGAATGATCTGTTTTCCCAGATCACCATACATATACTATCTAATGAGGGGTGGAAATTAACACTAGTCCGCCGGCCCATGGCAAGTCAAAAATCTATAGTGCGAGTAAAATTCACTAGCAAGTCATCCTGCTGGTGGCCTGACAAATCCAATAGGCAAAGAGTACATAGTGTTCCTGACCGGTAAATATGAAGGAGGACTAGTAGTTTCATGATTTCACTAGTCCTGTTGGCCAGGAGCTTAGTTTTGCTAAATTCCACCCCTGCTAATGTCTCCTGGTAAATTTATTGATAGATTTAATAAACGTGTGGTGGTCTGACAAAACTGGTCATAATTCACCATAAAATGGGTTTGAAACTTTTTGATACACAATTTATATAATTCAAGAAACAAGAAACAGGCTAGTTTAGGTCATTCATATCTTTGTAGTTTTGTGCTGCCACAATGCCCGAGGCCGGAGATGAAACAGGCAGAAAGTGTAGAACGCAGCTGTGGTAAAAACTGTAATTATGCTTTCGGGGTTATTTGACTGCTCCACTAGAAGTGGTCAAGCTAAAAATGAATGCAATTCAGTGAGTGCTAGTTTTGATTAAAATACTAACCAAAGCCAAAGTGTCAGACACACATGTCCTCATAAAGACTAATACAAAAATTAAGGCACTGTCTAAATGCCTTCAAAAAAGCTCTCAATAGATAACTCTACTGACAGGGTTCCCAGTCTGGTTTTAAAAAAGTAGCATGGCTCCTTTAAGGGCTGAATCAACTCCTGGAGGAAATAAATAGATAAATATCCCGAGCGCTTCCAAAATTCAGTCTGAAGCAAAAGCAGGAAAGGATAACACTGGGTTGATGTTCTGTGTTGTCGTTAATGTTCCATGTTCTTAGATTGTGTGTGTGTTTTTTGTTTTGTTTAGCCTGTATTTTTTGGGGTTTTAGTTACCTTTTTGCATAGGATATCCATAACAGCCAATCAGCATCAAGTCAGCAACAGGGTACAGACACGGGACAACTATCAAAGTCATGTTCCATGCCTATGGAGCTCCGCTCAGGAGCTCCGCTACAAATAAGGGCGACTGCAGAATTTATGGTAATTTTACAGGTGGGTACTGATATTAGAGTGTATTCTATAAAAAGAGAAGATTAGGCAATGATTAAAAAAATCTACATGTAATATTCACATAATTCCAAAAGGATTTTAGAGTGAAGGTAAACTGTAGTTTGACAACCTTTTAACAGACTGCCATACTTCATTGTCCACCATCCTCGAATAACCCAGTCTCTGTCTTCGAGGCTTATTGTCTTGTTTTTCATTACTCCCACTTTTGGCACTAGAGTGAGATCACATCCCCCACATTTCTGTCTTGGCTCCTGAATGAGTCTGCAAGATTAAACATGAATCAGATTCCTTTCCTGTTCATTTAACAGAGCTTGCGCTGTTAGGTTCAGTTAATTGATGTTCATATTTCACCGGACTCCTGGTTGCTCAGTGAAGTCTGTACACAAAATATAGACGGGTTGCACTTTGTTGGGAGTAATAAATCATTATGGTGAATAAATAAATCACCATAATAAAGAGAACCGCAAATATATTTATTCAAATATCAGTGAAGAGATACATCTTTCTGTCTCTAGTACAGACTGTAGATTGTACAAACAGACAGAAGGTGCACG
Source organism: Neosilurus mollespiculum (assembly GCA_030014195.1). NCBI lineage: Eukaryota > Metazoa > Chordata > Actinopteri > Siluriformes > Plotosidae > Neosilurus > Neosilurus mollespiculum. The sequence continues at coordinate 17,819,180 of JAQMYF010000024.1, forward strand.
AAGCAGCCAGACGTTGTAATCTAATAACATTTTCTATAGACACTGAGGATAGATACAGCAGCTGCAGCAGAAATTTCTGTGAAAGCAGGCGAGGATTGGTACGGGGCAAATTCCACACATAACAGGCAGAACGAGTAGAAGAAGTTCCACTATATCAGCGTGTAGATGAAATACACAGTAACAATGCTGCTGATCTTCAGCTGATGCCGAAGAGTATTTTTCTTTTGTTTTTTTCTTTTAAATTCAGTTTTAATGATTTTTATTAAACACACAATTGCTTTATTTTAAATCATCTAAAATGAGAAGATCTGTGTAAATATTGTGAACCTTGTAAGGCTTTATATTTTAATTATGGCTTAATCTGATTGAGCATGCTTTTCTTACATTTCCATCTAGTAGGTACTAACTTCTGAATAAGTAAGCCGTTAGCTACACAGATACACAGTTTACTTCTGCTTGGTAAGCACAGAGCTCACCTGACCTGCCCCTGTAATGGTTAAAATATGTAAAAAATTATAAATAAATAGATAGATAGATAGATAGATAGATAGATAGATAGATAGATAGATAGACTATAAAAATCATTTTAGTTTGCTTTACTTTATGTGACCATGTAGTGTATACTATACATTTTTAAAGAGAATTAAATTAGATGTGTGTGCTCAGAGCTCATGCGTATTTCACCATGTGAAAAAAAATCTTCCTCAGTAATGGTTAAAATATGTAAAAATAAGCCATAAAAATGTTCTTTTCTTTATTAGTTTAGTATATACTAAAATAATTATGCACCCAAGGTTGGTGGATGTCACAGAATTGAACATTCCCCATGAAGTTCCATGAAGTCTTTGGCGCATAATTGTTAATTATATTTTTCTCACTGGGATATTTTTTTTTATGAATGAACGAACTCCAAATACTTAAATATGATTTACTCATTGGTTAACAATAATATTGTGCCTGTTTACTGGAGCCTTCCAACCAAAAAAGCATGGTGATATTACTTATTGCCCTAGATCTTTTTAATTTATTGAGCTTTTAATTAGCCCTTTTCAATTTAAGTGACCAGTCAAACAGTTTAATAACTATATGAATTCAGTAACAGTGCAGTGCTGAGACTCCTTGGTGATGCTTTACAGCGGGGCTACCGCACTGCGCACCATTGATAAGGAAAAAGTCTAACTCTTGAGTTGCTTTTGTAACATCAAGAAAAACCCGTATCATATGGCCATCTGTCCATCCCTCTGTCCTCCGTGCCTTCATACATGGGAACCCTGTGTTATTCTTGGAAAATTTTATATCTCGAAAAAGGAAAACATAAGAAATTTTTTTCTGGGAGAGAGCAATATAGAGAACAATAGGCATATAATATTCAGGTAACGTGATGTGAAGTCATCTTTAATGACCTGAAATAAATAAACAACTATTGATATTCTTGTGTTATTCAAATGTTCTCGAAACCTATGGTTTCAAAATGGTGTTTTGATCTTTACATGCTGAGACCAAGATTGCATGTTTGGTTGCCTCATTTTTATTCGTGTATGAGGTTTGGGAGTTCCCACGAAAAACTTGTCAAGTAAGGAAAATCATATGGGAACTCCACTTTCTTGCCTAATATGTATCACACATTACTTTGAGAACCAGTGAAATACACATAGCACCTCAAATTTCACTGTTATAGGCGGAAGGTACATGAGAGCACGAGACTTCCAAAGCCAGACACCCTGACCTGCAGTACTGAGAGGTTAAAGGGCAGAAGGTCACGTGTAGTAAGTGCCTTTACACCTGGGGAAGAGACTACTGTGTTATAACAACAGGCTGAAAAAAGAGAGCACATAACAGGGCTGATGTTAAAGTGACCAGAGAAAAGCGAGGATGATTTATACACTAGGCCTGAAGGTAATTGGTGTATGAGTATGTTATCTCTCTCTCTCTCTCTCTCTCTCTCTCTCTCTCTCTCTCTCTCATCTTGTCCTGTCTTTAGTGCAGCTGCTATATGAGTGGCAGGAGTAGACGTATAGACACAGCTGGCCACTGCCTCAGAGCCTGCTCTTTCCCACACACTCTTTTGTCCCATAACACATAGTCTAGCTGCATTATTTCATACAAAAACACTTCAATTGTTTTATACAAAACCACTTCATAAGCCACATATATACAACGCAAACTTCAACACATCAAGATTTATTCAAATTTCAATATCCTTGACATTTAACAGTCAACACAGACTTGGATCTTGGTTTAATCGACTAGTTTTAAAACCAACTAAGATATGTTTTCTTCTATGTACTTTTGATTTGGTTTCATAGCAGCCCTTAAATGTGAGTATTTATTGATAGAATTCAACAACTGCCCAACGTTTTGAGTAAACGGCCTTGGGTTTGTTCTTTGAATATGAAAAATTTTCAAAATATCATCCATAGTAGATGCATATACACTGAACATTTTGTAAACAGAGATTAGAGAAGGAGACAGCTTTCAATCCGGGGCTGTAAAAGTAACCAGTGGGGTTGAAACTGAGATAAACTTGAATGATCTGGGATGAGAAATGTGAAAAAGCCCAGCTATGTGAATCCTGTAGCAGCCCATAAAAAGCCCTAGTCAGTGTGGCTACAGGGCTTACATGTACCAGCAAGCTTCCTCTGCTGACCGTGGGCCAGAGATGTCAGACTCTAGTGTTGTAAGACCAAAAGTTGAACAATCTCCCACATTTACCCCACTTAATTTTACTAATCAGCCCATTCTGAACGCAGGGTGTTAAGAGAGGAGAGCTGTCTGAATGAGCACCTGAATGTGGCGTTCTTGCTGTCGTGTTTACACAAGCTAGCACTCATCATCTCCTTGAATGTCACATGCAGCACCAAGTCAAGATGAAGAGCTCTGACAAAGCACAGATCTACAACTTTCACATGTAGCATTTAAGCCCTGGCCTCCATAGTCTTTTCGCCGTCACCACGAGGCTTATCACCTGTATTTATCTACTCAAACACAGCGGATAGGCAGCGGACCAAAATCAATACTCCTCACAATGGTGAGAGCCACCATGCTTACATAGAGACCCCTTAGATGATGGAGAAAAAGGCTCGGGTGATAGTGATAAGCTAGATTAGGTTGCAGCCGGAACACCTAGCCCTCATTCCCGCTTGTTTGCCATCCTAAATGAGTTTTTGTAAGAAAGACATGCCTTTGTTGTGACTAGAATGTTAACCTACTTTTATCAGACAGGGAAATCTGGCAGTTCTTGATTTATTCTTTACAGAGAAAGTGGAGTGTTCAGTAGGTTATATCTAGAAGGTGTAAGAATAGTAATAAAAAAAAAAAAAAACACCACTGATTAGCGCAATTATGTGAAACTTGTCGAAAGTTTTCATTAGCTAAAAGCTGAGGTCTAGATGAGAGTCAGTCGGCTGTTATGCCTTCAGGTCAATTTCCTTTCCCCTGAGTCAAGGGTGAAGAGGTCGTACAACCAGTGTTAATGGTTACCTAACATTTGACATGCGGTTTTGTCATTAGCATGGGGGAAGGAGGGGGTTGATATGCATTACATTAATAAGATTGAAAGAAACTGAGGTACAGAAAGAGAGAGAGAGAGAGAGAGAGAGAGAGAGAGAGAGTCAAAAGGACTCAAAAGGACAGAAGTAAGTATATAAAAGCAAGAGTCTGAGAGAAATCTAAAGCCATGAGGTATGAGATTGAGGTCATAAAGACAATGAGGCAACCGAAACTAACTGGACAACAAGGGAAAGCTGGTCACTGCTGCCCTACAAAGAGCTAACAGTCGACATGGACACTGAGTTGAAGAACAGCAGTCACGAGAACAATGAGTAAGCCATAAAGCTACAGGCAACACACAAAAGAGCAAGAGAAGCTCGTTGAATGGGCTGTATGCAAAATGCAGGTTGCAAGCAGGCAGGAAGAGGAATGCCTGATACTAAAAAAGGGAGGGAAAGAAAGTGAAAAAGAAAGAATTACTAAGAAGGTCTGAAATCCCTGTAATTTAAATGACAAAGAGAAGTCAGGAAAAGGCAGTACTGTATCATACTGGTCCACTCCACTAATATAATAATGTACATTCTCTGTGTTCTTACTTCACTTCAGCTAATTTCTCAAAGACAGTAATATCAAACTGATAAGGCTGCACACCTTGCCTTGGTAACACACTGAAAAATTAAGTTTTAAAGGATAGACAATTTCCTCTGGGATCAATAAAGTGTTCTTATTCTGATTCTGATAGCGGTATTAACTAGAGGAGCCACTGGTGTGCAATAGAGCAAGCATGGAAATCTGAAACGCTAATAAGTCTATGAAATCTTAAAGGATTTTTATTTTATAATTTTTACCAAAATGCATCTGCCAAAAAAATCATCTAAATATGCAATGAATTTACTCCTAGCAAATTTGTTGTACGTGCCTAATTCATTCATTCATTCATTTTCTTCATCTCAGCCGACTCTGGGTGAGGGCAGAGTACAGAGTACAGAGGGCTGACCCTGGACAGCTCGCCAGGCCATCGCAGGGCAGAAACACACTGACAGCAATGCAGACTACTCTTTACAAATAATAGCAATGTTTCTTTTACATGCCTCTCACCATAGACAGTGAGAGACATGGCTGGCCTTTGATAACCCAGTTAGCTGCA
>JAQMYF010000024.1:17835247-17848031 GCA_030014195.1 Neosilurus mollespiculum
CATGGCCGGCCTTTGATAACCCAGTTAGCTGCACTGGGGGGACAGCAGTGAGAACCCGTTGATAGTGGGGCTTGAACACCCGACCTTGGGATATGTCGTAATTTAGCTCAGCGCGCCCTCTAGTGGGCATAAAAGAAAATCACATTATTTTAACATTTTAATTGAAAGATTCATGAGGTCCATATTCTTTTTCAGGGAGAAAAACTGTTGCTTAGCTTGGAGTAAATCTGTCACTTTTAGTTTTAGGCATGAATGTCTTAGGGATATACAGTCAACAAATCAAGTATCATATCTCCCATTAATCATGAAAAAAACTTTGAGTAAGTGTTTCAGTAAGCATACAGGACAAAAATTAAAGAATCTCATAAAAAATTAATTTTAATGAATCCAGATAGTCCTATACATATGACAGTTGTGATGCCTCCATTTAAAAAAACTTTTAATTTAAATAGTCTTTATATGAGAAAAGTTACTCATTTATTACAGTTGGTTTACTTTCACACGGAGGAGTCTGGGTGGAGTCTATCAACAAAACAGGTATTTTAAAATGATTAAATGTTATTAAGAGTGCATGCAACTAAATTTGTCCACAATAATTTTAAAAGTCCACTTCTTTATGTTTCTCCTCTCACACAGATCAGAAAACACATGTAATGTGTGAATGTACGTGTGTCTGTTTTGACGTGGCTCATTTTAGACAACTTGCTCTGGTGTCTGCTGATTGAGGCCTCTCTGGAGTGTGTGCCTACTGGGGCCCAGTCGAATAATCTTCCCACTGCCTAGACACTCATCTCCTTTATACAACACGGCAAACTGCAAGAGACATGTACAGAACTCATCAGTAAGTGAATATTACAGTGCACATCATTATTATTTGGGATATTTCAGCCAATAATAATTCATTTATAATAATAATCAACTCCTCTATAACTAGAGCACAGTATCTTTAAATGAAGAAATTTCTTGAATTAACAGATCAGACTTATTTATTATGTAGCCTGTAAGGCTGGATAAGAAAAAATCCCGGTTTCTCATCAGCGCCCACACCCAGCAGTAGAGTATTTATTAATCTTCTTGTCAAAAATGTTCTATTACTAATTATTTATTACTCTTTAATACATGCATTTTATTTTATTACATGGTTGGCTCAGCTTGTCAAATTAAAATCAGGTTTGATAGCAATATACAATTTCTATTGAACACACAAACCTGGCCTGCAATTTCTCACACTCATTTGCTGAACCGCTTAATCATATTAGGGGTCACAGGGAGGCTGAAGCCTATCTTAGCCGACTCTGGGAGAAAGCAGGGTGCACCCTGAACATCTCACCACTCCATTGCAGGACAACACACAACCATTTATACTCACTTACACTCAATCTGGAACAGCCAATTAGCCTAATGTGCATGTCTTTGGACTGTGGGAGGAAACCAGAGTAACTGGAGGAAACGCATGCAAGAACAGAGGAGGCAAACTCCACACAGAAACGCCCGAGTCTGGGACTCAAACCTAGAACCTTCATGCTGCGAGGCGGATATGCTAATCACTACGCCACTGTGCCGCCCATAGAGTCATTTCAATTACCTGTCCAGGGGTCAGTGCCCTCAGTGGCTGCTGTGTCCTTATCCAGACCGATCCATCCAAATTTAGAGTCACACAGCAGTGAGCTGAGAAACACACAAACACAAAATTACAGCAGGTTTCACAACGAATCCTAATACGTATTGGGCTTAAAATGACATAATGTACCATTTTAAATTTAGTTTTTTTGTAATCATTAAACTAATAATGTTAAGTATATCTGCTCAGGTGTAATAAACATGTAATACTCTCTGTCACACACACAACCATTCACACTCACACCTAGAGGCAATGTGGAACAGACAATTAGCCTACTGTGCATGATTTTGGACTGTGGGAGGAAACCGGAGTACGAGGAGGAAACCCATGCAAGCGCGGGGAGAACATGCAAACTCCACACAGAAATGCCCCAAGCCCGGGAATCCAACCCAGGCCTTCTTGCTGTGAGGCGGACGCGCTAACCCCTGCACCACCGTGCTGCCACATTAATATTAAACATGTGAATTAATGAAAACTGCTTAAGATTGGAGCAGGAACATCGGGTCACGTGACATCACCCTGTCTGATGAGTTTACCTTTATTTAACAGTACCCCCCAATGAGTTTTATTCCTGACACATTATAACTTACTTAAAGGCATTTGGTGAATGAACCTGAATTGACACTCCATCATCTGTGTGCGCACCAGTTCAGCAGGAGGCTCTCCGCTTATCCAGTGGAAGCGATTTGTCTGTAGTGTGTCTCGTAACAGCGCAGGGTGGTTGGTAGTCGGAGCCTGAGAAAGTGAGAAAGAAATGAGTTTTTGGTTTAATTACATGATAATTTTTTTTTTTTTTTAGCTCTTGAGCAATGAGAAATTAGTGATGTCTGACTCACAATAAATATTTCACCAGTCATGATGTCTTTATCTACTACAAACCAAGGGTCTTTTTGCCCTCCTATCCGGGCTCTTTGTCCTAAAGTAAATGTAAACCAACCTGTGGAAAAATATAACAGCTATGTTATAAAGCGGAGGACGAACAGCATCAGCCTGACATATTTCAGTTCCATAAACTTACTTCATTAACTCATTTATAATGTCTCTTTAAATGCAGGATGAATCCTGGACCTACTCATCCTCTGAATTGGTTAACAACATATATGTGATGATATATGTGTATACTTTCATTCATTCATTTTTAGAACTGCTTAATCCTATTAGGGTCGCAGGGAGGCTGCATGGTATCTCAGCTGACTCTAGGCGAAGGTGCGGCACACCCTCAACAGCTTGAAAGTCCATCGCAGGGCCACCCACTAACAACCATTCACACTCACACACGTGAGCCAAACACTCCGTGTATTGTGGGTTGCCAAAATATTTACACTACAGAAAGAAAACGTGTTTGTTGATGTGGTTTAATAAAGTTATAAAGTTTATAAGTTAAAAGTATAATTCAGTTCTTTTTAGTGTTTACATCTGGACCAGATTGCCACATAAATAGCAGACACACATCAGGTATCCTGCAGTGTCACTGTGGGCATCGTCTGAGAGCAAGCAGTACAGAAGAGTATGAAGTCCAAGGTGTTATCAGATTCAGAAGATATGTGAAAGAGGGTCATAGAGAACCACAAGGCAGGAAAGGCTGACACCCTACTGAGTGCATTATATTTGCTCTACCTGGTATGGGTATTATAGCATTTCCTTACAGCATACAATATATAAGAAGTACCTTTATGCATTCCCATTATCTTCCCATCTTCAATGGAGACAAAATGTCCAGGTTTGGGCTCTAAATACTGTCGCAGGAAGAGTGCCACATTCAGTCAGCCTCAGATTTCATGACTTTAGGTCATTGTGTTCCTCAGTGATATATAAAAAATCCCACATACCTGGAGGATAAAATCCTCAAAACGTCGCTCACCAATGAAGCAGATTCCCATGCTCTATAAGAGACAGTAAACATGTTGGGTTCACTGGTGATTCACTGTAGGGCTATTCAATTTCATATCAGAAAGCATTTGGGAAACCTATAGTGATGCCGGTAGAGTTGGTGAATGAGCAAAATAAGGCATGTATGTTGTTAAATTTCAAAATTGAAGCAACCTGATATTCTTCATGTGAAATAACCTGATATATTCCTCATTACATACCAAATTTCATGGCCCTCTGAATAAATCCACATTGTCATTTTAGTATGTCAGTATAACCAAACATACCAGCTCTGGACTGCTACATTTGCTATAACTATAATTCTATTTATGTTAGAACATATAATCATATTAAAACATCAATTAAAGATAAACTTTCAGCACAAAATATTCTGGGTCTGCACTTGGGTACATTTTGGGGGGCGGATTTTTACATTTGTTGTCATTTTTAAGGCCATATTGCCAACATTCTGACATTTGATTGAGCTTTTTATAATTTGGACATGCACTGAGGCACTCTGACTCTATGCTCACCAAATATCATATCAGTAGCAATGCTTCTTATAAAAAACACACTTTTCCAAGGTATAATAGAAAAAAACAGGAAAGAAATATGAATTTATTCAAAATATTACACATAACTTGGTGCGAAACAACAGATGCATGAAGTCTGAACAAAATCTGAGATGGTGTAGCAACAACTCTATCTGAATTATTAGAATTATAATTACAATTATAATTAATCTATTATAATTATAACTGTAACAGAATTATAATTAGTTAAGGCAAATTAAGTAATTAATGCACGAATCCCAGTAATGCTACTGTAAGCATTATTACCTCTTTCTTCTTTAGTACATGATGGAACCCTGCCTCAGCTGCCATTTTCTTTACAAATTCTTTAGTGAGTCCAGCCAGTGGGAAAATGGTCCGCTGCAGGGCACCCTGTGAAATTTGGCTGAGGAAGAAGGTTTGGTCTTTAAGACGGTCAGCACCCTGATACAGCCTCACAGCTAAAAAACAGAAAATCTTTCAACCTTCTAGTAAACTCACAGGATTACACTCCACATAGTAAAATCCCAAGTGTTAAACTTACACCCAGAGTGTTTATATGAATCCACTGGAATTATATAAACACTCTGGATGTTAATTCAACACTGGGGATTTTATTGTGGAGCCATGCTACATTCTAAAGAGGTGGTGCAGGGAAACATGAAAACTGATTACATCACACAGAGACTCACGGTTTCGGATTTCAAACCGATCTCTGAAGACAAACTCTGCAGCAGGTTTGTGTGCCTGCTGGAAAACCTCCTCATATTCTTGAGATGTTCTTGCATAGTGACCGGTTGCCATGGCATCTGCACCTGCAGAGCAAACAAGATTAGTTTTTTTCCTACTCATTAAAAAACAACATGACACTGAGTATCCAAGGTATGCAGCCTTACCTACAATATTGATTGCATACTGATAGAAGTGTTTGAATTTGATATGTTTGTTGCACATTATGTCTGGATTTGGAGTCCTGCCTTTCTGATACTCCCCAAGAAGATCACTTAAAAAAAAAAAAAAACAACCCAAACAAACAGATGATGAATATTTACGCATCAAACCACAGCAATTTTATCCATGAAGAAATAAGCAGTAAAAAGTAGTTAAAATTAATTAATTAAATGACTATAAAAAAAAGACTCAAAAATAAAATAATTAGTTAAAGAATTATTTACCATAATTAAAAAAACACATTTATAAATAAATAAATAATTAAACAATAACAACAACAACAACAATTAAAATAATAATAATAATAATAATAATAATAATAACAACAACTTAATACAATATTGCATAAATGTGTTTTAGATTCAGAAATAAACTGTTGGATGCCATACATACAGGACTGTTAACAATACCAATGAAGTAGCATACCTAAATACTTCATGCCAGTACTCTTTGACATAAGACACCTGATGGAAGGAGATATCTAGCATTCGGCATACTTTATAGGCATCTTCACAGTCTCTCTCTGTTGTGCACACTCCACTCTCATCCAGAGAGTCCCAGTTCTTCATGAAAACTCCGGTAACTTGGTAACCTAAAGGGAGAAAAATTATCACATCACTACAAGTGACACGTGATACACTGAAATCTAATGGCTACTGTGGTCACTGTTAGTAATCACAACATTTACTTTTTAGGAAAGTGTCAAATCTGCTTATCCAACATAGAGGTCTTTCATGATACTATGTTGCCAATATGCACCTTATTATAGTAGTCCTGATATTTACCATATTATATTAAAAACCCATTGGTGAGTTTTTGATGTGACATGGATAAAGACGGGCCAACATCTGAACAATTTCTTTTGTGTTTGTGGGAAAAAATGTATTAATTTAGCAGAAATAAACAGAACCTCTTAAGGCACATTAAGATGATCAGAACACATGAAATATTTTCTGATGTGTTATAGATCAGGCATCAGGGTGGCGTAGTGGTTAGCATGTCTGTCTCACAGCAAGAAGGTCCTGGGTTTGGATCTCGTGCTCGGGTGTTTCTTTGTGGAGTTTGCATGTTATCCCTGTGCTTGTGTGGGTTTCCTCTAAGTACTCCAGTTTCCTCCCACAGTCCAAAGACATGGACATACTAACTGGCTGTTCCAAATTGTCTGTAAGTGTAGATATGAGTGTGAATGGTTGTGTGTGTTGGCCCTGCAATGGTCTGTTGCGCTGTTCAGCTCTGTGTCGGCTGAGAAAGGCTCCAGCCTCCCTATGTAAGTCTGCTGGGCTTTTACATCCGAGCCTAGTGGCTCATCAGGCCAGTGCTTATCTCCGGTTTCTGTAGCGTAAAGCGACTAGGAGTTCAACTCCTCCTGGATGGGCCGTCCATCGCAGGTTACCTTCCCAGTATTTTTACTGGTACCCATTTATACTGCTGGGTGGACAGAGGCACACTTGTGCTTAAGACCTTGCCCAGGGATCTTAGCATGGTGGGGGTCCTCGATCGTGAGCCCAGTAGCCTAACCGCTATGCCACCGGCCCCACAGCCGTGTGACCCTAGTAGAATTAATGGTTCGGCAAATGAATGAGTGAGTGAGTTATTGAGCTTGTTTCAGTTGATTTATAAATAGTTATAGCTTTAAATACAAAACAAATGATATATTGTACTGCATAATTTCTCAAAATCGTTTATAGCACCATGCACAGATGTACAGAAGATTCTCCGAGGTTCTCATCATCCCTGGTCCTGGGGCAGCCCCTGCCCTTGAGCTTTTAGTGATTTCTCTACTCCTAATATTTAAAATTCAACTAACCGGCTATTTAAAAGAAGTATTATCAGAGCAGGAAATCCACCTGTGCATGACAGAGGGTGATTCAGGACCAGGGTTGGGCACCTGGGCTTTAATCAGGACGAATTTCTCACCTCTTCGTTTGAGTAAAAGAGCAGCAACAGAGCTGTCCACCCCGCCAGACATGGCACACACAACATGTCTCACTATACCCATGACATCCACACCAATACCATACCATTCATGTTATTTTCTACAGAATACAGGAGGTATTAATGGTGTCATGTTCGCCTACTGTGCGCCGCCATGTTTGTGGTCCTACACAAAAACGGTGTCCGACAGGAAACTGAAATAATGCTTTCTTTTTTGTTTTTTCAAATCAGTGCCCTATTTAACACATCACAAAGTAATATGAATATGTTCACCAAATTGAATAATAACCAGTGATATTTTACTAGTAGTTCTCTGTACATTTAAAAGCGTTACGACCGGAACGTGTTTCTGGTCATCATTGTTTCTCTCCCGTTTATTATTCTTAACGGACCTGACCGGACAAAGTTAATGTCAAACGTCAAGTTAATATAAACAAGTTTTAAAGTAAACTCTGTGCAAATAGATCTTCAGGTGTGGGGTTTTTAAACCGATATAATATTGTGGTGACTACTTTAAATATCACATGAGGTTAATGCGGATCTGGGAAGGAGTTTTTTTTATACACTGAAAGCAGAGTTTTAATCACAAACCCGGGGAAGAGGATCTGCGAGGCTCCTGGGCTTTTATCCAGCGGTGAGTGAGTAGTTAATGTTCATAATTCACCAGTAATACATGCGTTTTACACGAGTCATTTTAACAAGCTCTAGGTGAAGGATAGGTTGTTGTTTGGATGCTTCTTCTATAAATAGTTAGACCCGAACCTTCAGTATTAATGGATTTAACTGATCCAACTTCTCCAGGCTGGTAACTTGTGGACTGTATTTGGTCTGATATGAGGTTAAACATGTAAATATTTACTTTGGGGAACATTATTATTATCATTAATCATTTGTTGTTGTTATTATTGTTATTATTATTATTATTATTATTATTATTATTATTATCCATCCATCCATTTGTTAATCCTATTTGGGAAAAGAAGGTTGGAGCCCATCTCAGCCGACACTGGGCAAAGGCGGGGTACACTCTGAACAGCTCACCAGTTCATTGTAGGGCAATGTAGTTCACACTTAGGGGCAATTTAAAACAGCCAATTAGCCTGATGTGCATGGCTTTGGACTGTGGGAGGAAACTGAAGTAACCAGAGGAAACCCACGCAAACACAGGGAGAACATGCAAACTCCACACAGGTACAGCCCTGCTGAGCCAGGGCCTTCTTGCTATGAGGCGGAAGGGCTAACCACTACACCACTGTGCCTCTATATACTATCATTATTATTATTATTCATTCATTTTCTAAGGGGCATTTTAGAAAAGCCCATTAGCCTACTGTGCATTTTTTTGACTGGAGCACCTGGAATAAACCCACACAAGCACAGGGAGACTCTACTCAGAAACACCTGAGCCTGGGAATCTGACTCAGACCTTCTTACTGTGCAGGGGATTAATAATAATAATAATAATAAAAGGGCAGCATGGTAATAATAGTAGTAATAATAATATTTTTTTTGTTATAATCATACAGTGCTTTAGTGTGCATTTGGCAGTATAGCAATATATGCAGTTCACACTGCTTTTTAAATTTTTATTTCATTTATATATATATATATATTTATTATTTTTTTTAAACTGAGCTGTACGTGTTGAGCAAAGACAAATCCACAAAAATGTTAACACACAGACAACAGCTGACTAAATACTTGCTGCTGTAAAGGATGGGTGACCCACAGTAGCAGTAGTAATTGAGCCAAAAGAAGTTTGACTAGGGAAAGGAATGAATACAGCAGGCTGACACATCTGCCTCAAAGCTAGAAGGTCATGGGTTTGAGTCTCGGGGTCAGTGAGGGCATTTCTGTGTGGGGCTTGCATGCTTGCATGGATTTTCTCCAGGGACCCTGGCTTTCTCCCACAGTCCAAAGGCATACTGTTGGCTGTTCCAACTTGCCCCTAGTTGTGAGTGTGAATGGATGTGTGTGTGTGTGTGTGTGTGTGTGTGTGTGTGTGTGTGTGTTGGTCCTGTGATGGACTGGCGAGCTGTTCAGGGTGTACAGCCTCTCTTTTGGGCCTTGAACTAAATAACAATTTAAATAAAAATGTATTCAGGCAAAGCCCCTATTCTTGGCTTGGTACCTCCATCCCTGTATTACTTCCCTGTATTTTTTTGAGGCTCTGCGATGCGAAAAACACCTTGTTCTCCATCCAAATGCGCTTGTGCATTTATTCCCAAGCCTTTCTGGTTTTAATGGGTTGATCCAGTGAAAGGATTAGTCTTTTAAGGATAGACTGGTGCACATTCAGCTTCCTTGAAGTCATATTTCAAATATGTAAAGCCTGAACTTAAAAAGTCTTGATTCAAGACATTGTCTGGTGGTTGATGTTATTTATTCTTTGTTGTTTTGATGCATCTTGCAAAAATAACACTAATTCTAATATTGAATCAGATTGAAAAGCCTTCTCTTCATTATGGTAGATGTGTAACTTTCTCCCATTGCCTAAGTTAACTTTCGTAACCAAATTGTGCATAGGGGGCTGGTGACCTAACATTTTTAATAGCGCCATTAAACAAAGAATTGCTATAGTAAATACACCAGAAACATTTAAACCTGATACTTAGCAGTAGATAAAAGTTTCCTGATTGGCTAAATTTCCCACTATCACAGAATATGATGTCGATCTGATTCAATGTGGTCATGTATTATTGGCATGCATTTATGTGAACTAACTTTTTTCCCTGTAATAATAGTTTTGTGGACCATGGCGTTAACAAGGTTTTCAGAGCAATAATGTAGGTATAAGTGTTGGAGTAAGGGTTGCACTTTACACCCTGTGCATGTTGTTGGTTTCATGCTAGTTTATAATCCCTATTTTGTTTTTTTGCTTGTTTTTTGCTTCTTCTTTTTTTTGTACTCCAGCATTTTACTCCAGTAAGCAGACTGTGAGCGCAACATCATCAGCCAGATAATTTGCATCTCTAATGCCACAGTCCAATGAGGTCTGACATTGAATCATGCTTATATTTGCTATTCCAGCTAGTTGTACTAATGCATGTTGAGTGTTTTGCTAGCTATAGAAGCCATTTTTAAGTCGAACAGTTTAACACAATTCTTTAGCTGCAAAGTGTCTGATTTCAAAACGTTTTGCTTTGCTCCAGCTTCATGTCACTATTTGCCCAAAAGGGAACCGACCTAAACCTATTTGTATTGGTCCAGATAAGTATAAATGCCAGTTCTGTAGCAGGAAGGGGGAGTATGCTGCGCTTGTGGCTCACATACAAACTCATGAGAAAACAGCAATCGAATTTCAAGGTAAAGTGATTAACAGGCTACACTACATGTTTAATGGCAACTTGTCATTACAGGTTTTAGTATTCTATTTAAATTTGTTTTGTACGCTCATAAATCCATTCATCTTTCTTTCTTACAGAGAAAAAAATCTATAAATGCCACCTAGGATGCAGTAAAAGCAGCCATTATCATTGCTGCTGCTGCCAAAGGACTATAATCTCACGAAATTGCTTCACTGAACATATTCACAAGTGCAAGTTATCAATAAGTCTGCAAATGCACACATCATGTAGTTCTTCATTGGTTCCCAGCACTTTAGCAGCATCATCTATTCGCTCTGCTCCACCAGTCAAGGCCTCAGTTGGTGTACGCAGTGACAATAATGGCTCAGACCCTCAGTGTAGTGAAGACAGTGCCACAGGGAGCCTGAATGTCCTAAACACTAAAGTTATATCATCCAGTCCTCCATCATCACCTGCTTCTGTGACTGTCCCAGTTACACCCTCTGACAGCCAGGATATTCTTATGTCTATCAACCCAACCCACAATATCTGCGCTGGTAGCCTTAAAGTGACAGCATCAAGGCCCAAACGAATCATGTGTTGCTTCTGCAATTTAATTTTGAACAAGAAAAACATCAAAGTACATATTCAAAGAAGACACATGTCAACCAATCCAGATTTGCAGCAAAAGAATGGACTAGACCATACACACATTGCCTCTGGGTTAGTGTTCTTCATTTTTGTTTTTTACTTTATAAATGCATTTAAAATGTATTCACACATCAACTGCATTCAGTCTTCTTTGTCCCAAATACTAGACTGAGTTTCAACGTGCATAAGAAAAGGGATATGGAGTGAATGGAAATGGATTACAACAGAAACTTTTTGAAGTCTTGTTGGGCTAAACAGTTTTCAAAGATTGAAATTCCTTTACAAACACCAAGCAAATTTGTTGTACAAATCCAATTCATGTCTAGTGGGCAGTTTCACAATCAGGGTATATTTTTTGGGTTCACAGTAGCAGTGACAATCATTTTTGGTTTTCCGGAGAAGACACTTTTTGACAGACATGCTTATCAAGCTGATGTGGAACTCTGTACAGAAAGTATTTCATGTCCAATCCCAATTATATTTTTTAGCAAGCTAAACAGTACTATGCTGCTTTAGAAAAAGCAATTAATATCTGAATAAAGCACTTCTGTCCTCCACATGTAATGTCTGCTTTCTGGAGAAGACATTTTTGACGGACAAAGGATCCCGACAAAGACACTTAGATCATAAATAGAGCTTACAAGCGGCTGCACATCTTTCTAGATTGTAAGAAAATACCCCTCCAACGGTAAAAGTTAGTTAGTAATTAGAAGTGCAATTCAGAATTTTATCAGGTAAAAGCTACTATTTTTATTACAGTGGAGAGAAGTGAATTCTGTACTTGGTCAAAATTTGAGCAATATTTCCTCTGTTAAGGCTATTTATCAGAATTGAGAAGATTGTAGTAGTAATGTAGTAATCAGTATACTGTTATTATTGCTGTTATCTTGCCTTATTGGAATTGATGTGTCTACGTCCTATTTTCCTGATTTTGCACTCTTGTGAGAGTGAAACAGACTACAAATGGTGACCTTTGAGAACAGGCTAATGCAAACTATCGGACGCATTTTAGCAGATTGCAATTTAGTACAAATAAGTAAAACCACCTAATTATGAAAATATGCATATTTTCAGTGTAACAGTTGAGTCTAGAAGGCTTCCCTTTGATTTTTCTTTAAAAATGCATTGATTTATTCACTAAACAGCAAGTAATACATAGATCAACCATAACATTACAAACATGACGAACACTGACAGGTGAAGTGAAAAACATTGATTGTCTCAGCAGGATAAATGAGCAAGTGTAAGGATCTGAGTGAGTTTGACATGGGCCACATTGTGATGGTTAAAGGATTGGGTCTCATCATTGCCAAAACAGCAGGTCTTGTGGGTGCTGAGGGAAAGTACTTACCAAGGGAAGTCCAAGAAAGGACAACCAGCGAACTGGTGAGAGTGTCATGGGTGCCCATGGGTATCATGGGCCCATGATTGCTTCATGTGTGGAGTGAAGGTTTGTAAAGCTGGTCTGATCCTACAGAGGAGCTACTGTTAATACTGTTAATGCTGGCTATGATAGAAAGGAGTCAGAACACTTGCCACACCTCGTATTCCTGCCTCTAGATCTACAGATATACCAACAAAGCTCAAGCCATTACTGAAAATAAAATCATGAATTGGTGTCCTGAGAGGTACAACATAAAGACATTCACCCTGTTGATGGAATTTTCAGGAATTTGAATTCTATCCATGTTATAGCACTCTTAAACCACAAGGCCGAAAAGCGCAAAGTTGGCTGTACTCTCTAGGTGGTGTTGAGGGGTGGTATAACTCTTTCCTCTTTCAATCAGAGTTAGCTAGTATAGCAGTTTCCTCTGAGTGTGTAACACTGAGGTGATTTTGCATAAGTATTAATCTGAAAGGATGCAGTGGCTGGTTTCACGTGTCACGGGGGATGAAGGTCAGATGTGACACGTGAAACC
>JAQMYF010000024.1:17851688-17866261 GCA_030014195.1 Neosilurus mollespiculum
AGATGTGACACGTGAAACCAGCCACTGCATCCTTTCAGATTCATCCTTTCAAATTTTATATATATATATAATATATATATATATATATATATATAAAATTTTATTGTGCCTTTTCTTGCCCATGCTTCCATGTAGTATATTCTAAAACAGTTATGCGCCTCAGGCTCGGTGGATCATGCGAATAATTGTTAATTATTTAATTGTTCATTAAATATCCAGAGATAGTGAACCAATCAGATCACACCATCCCCATGTAGTATATAATACATATTTGTATCTGTATCCCAGGATCTGTTTTACCACAAATTTAAACATACAGCAGTGTTTTTTGAATAAGTGTATTTGGGGTATATACAGTGTTGTCCACAGAATTTGCAATTGGCTGCAATGGATTAATTGTAGCTTGCTCAGGCTTGTTCTGACAGTGTGTGCACAGCACAGATGCAGGAAAGTTGTGACTCTCCCCGTAACTAGCATTTGTTAAAAGCATTTGCACTTATAATTTGTAGAATATACATAAAAATATGCTAAAATTCAGTTTTATCAATGAAAGTGATTCTCATTTGAAACTGAATTTGTAACGTATTTAACACCAGTAGTATGTGCGTTTAGTAAACCTCTGCAGTGTGCTGTCTGGCTTAGTAACATGTTTAGCATACATGTGCATGTAGGTGGATTTAATGTAATGGTCAGAAGCATGATCCAGGGGTAGAATCAGGACATGCCGGAAGAAAATTTAAATAACCAAAAACTATCACTTTAAAACATGGCAATGTAGTTACTTATATCTCATTTAACTTCACTAAATATCACCTGAATACATTAGTTGTGTGTTTTTTGTTGTTTTGATCTTTGTAAAATGTGCCCATATTCCTAATGTATAATGTGTTTTTTAAATCAGTGTTTATTATAGTAAGCATGTGTATGGACAATGTTTTATATATTTTTAATTTATGGTGTTAAGATAATTATATCTTTATTTATTTGTATTTTGTTATGAATTTTTATTTTATGTGATGATAAATTCATGAGGTTGTTGAATTTTGATTGCCATGACACAAGAAGCACCAGCGTGCTGACTGTCAGCGTTCACATATGTTATGCCTTTGTAGGCTACCCCTGAATCATGCTTCTGAACTGAGTTTTGTTTTCACTGCCTTTCACTCACTGATTTTATTCATTTTGTTCATTTGTATCACTTGTCTGTCTTGTTAGTTTCATTATTTGTTTAACAAGTTCATGTTCCGTGTTGCCACAAAGATTGTGTGTGTGCGTATGTGCGTGCATGTATGTTGGGGTGGGGATGACGATGAGCACAAATGCTTGATTACATCATACAGAGACCATTGGTTCTCAGATATCCATACTCCCAGCATGCACCTCTGCAGTCTGACACCCAAAATAAAAACCTTTAGAATGTAAGTGTTTACTAATTAATGTAGAAAAAATGACATCTCTACACTATATAAAGTGTGAATATGTGCATTCAGCTCAGTTCTCATTACTACTAACCATGGACGAGGAAACCATATACTCAGAAGTTCCGCTACTACAATAGCAGACGCAAAATAGTCTTACAGCCTCATTTAAACAGTTTGAAGAGATAAAAAGTATTCTCTAGTCAGTGGAGCGCTAACCTGTGATCCCACAGGTACTTGTGGATAACATAGTATATAAAATTGTGTACATTTTCCTTTGGCCCCTAATGGCCTTTTCAATACAGCCTTTAAGTGCAGCACTACAGTAATATATGGTATTAAATGCATGTATTAACACCACACTAAAGATGGACTGATTAATGTAGTGAATACTGATTTAAACATTTTCCATCCTTCAGCAACATGGAGGACCTGCTAGCAGGAGGCATTACACTCAAGATGCTTAATGATGCTCGGGAGAGGGTCATGGACAGCCCTTTGGGAGTGATCAAAACACCCATGATCCTCTGGAGGCAGACGACATTGTCACTCCCTGTGCCCTGTAATGCCTATTTGAAGTTGGAGAACATGCAGAGGACAGGTAAGTTTGTGCTTTTGAATGTTAATGCACAAGGGGTCAGATGATTGTGGTTTAAACCGGCAGTACCCTCCACAATTATTCATGTTTCAGTACTCATGGAGGTTGAAGTTGGGTGCTGATTACAGTTTGAAAATTCCTACACACTCCAATCAACGCAAAATGACTAAATTTAGTAGATATTTATTTATCTTCATCTCAAATGTGATGTTTTCTGTTTTGACCAGGTTCATTTAAGATTAGAGGTGTAGCAAATCAGTTCGCCCAAAGATTCAGTGAAGGTCATTTTGTCACACTCTCTGCTGGGAATTATGGGAAGTCCTTTGCTTATGCCTCCAAACACTACGGAACTAAAGGCAAAGTGGTGATGCCTGACACAGCTCCCATCTCCAGATCTCTGCTAATAGAAGTGAGGCCGCACTGGAAATACATGTATAATGCTTCAGTACATGATTGGTCTGAATTCCACTAATAGTCCTTATTGTTATTAACAGAGTTTTGGCATTGAGGTTGAAAGAGTGCCAACCCCGTGTATTATGGATGTTGTGAATCGATGTGTTCAAGAGAAAAAAATGAATTTACTTCATTCATACAATGATTTGGATCTCATAGCAGGACATGGCAGGTATATAACATAATCATCTTAACACACTGCACTTTATTAAAGCAGTGTAGTAATTCTCATCTCTCTACTGGTCTATATGATGGTGTAGTCTGGGGTTTGAGATCCTGGAGGTTCTTCCTAATCCAGATGTGGTAGTGGTGTGCTGCGGTGGAGGGGGTTTACTGGCTGGAGTAGCAGCTGTCATTAAGCTTTCAGGTTGTGAGGACACTAGAATTTATGGTGTGGAACCAGAAGGAGGTAAGGAGTTGAACAACCTGTTTTGGATAAATTGATGTCTTGGTTCATGAGGTTAATTTTGGTAATTTATCTTGTTTTTCACAGCATGCACCATGTACAAAAGCTTTATTGAGAAGAAACCTGTTGTTATGGACAGCAAAAGCATCGCCTCTGGTCTTGCGCCACCATCTGCAGGTATCATTTATTGTGCACGATTAAACAGGATCTTGCCATGTTAAACATTACTTATTGCACATACTCAAGCTTCGCAGTATGACCAAGCCTCATAAGTCACTTTCAACAACCTGCATGTAGTTAAGAAACTAGTAGGTTACAAGCAAATGGAAGGTTCATCTACATAAAACTCTCTGCTTAGAAAGGTGCAGATGAGGACAGAATGTGACATCAGTTGCCTTTTAATGCTTCACCAGTAGTGAGTATGTGTTGACATTGATATCTCAGTTGACATTGGGTGAAGGCGGGGTACACCCTGGACAGATTTCAGCACCATCACAGGGCCAACACACACACACACACACACACACCTAGGGGCAATTTGAAACAGCGAAATAGCCTTATGTTCATGTCTTTGGACTGTGGAAGGAAACCCACACAAGCACAGGGAGAACATGCACACTCCACACAGAAACGCCCAAGGCCGGGACTGAACCCAGGACCTTCTTGCTGTGAGGCAGACATGCTAACCACTACACCACCATGCCACCCTAAGGTTCTGTTTGAGGTTCTATTTTCTTTCATAGTACTTTTTCACATGACCAATTTTGACTAATGCAATGGACTTTGAACAGATGAAAATACATCAGTTTTGGATCTGACATAATTTAATACTTCTCTTTGTCTGTTACCATTATTTACAAGCTATGTTGTCATTTCACCAATCAGACCAGCTAGAATAATAAAAAAAAAATTAAAATAAAAATCTATCAACATCTGTGAAAACACTTTCCATTCTCAATTAGCTGGAAGTAACTACAAGGAAGGAAATGTAAAATATGAACAGATTCACGGGCACCGTGGGCTCACTGCCACACATGGGGATTGAAGGCTGTCCCCACAAAAGTTTAAAAAGTTAATGCTGGAGATGATAGAAATATTTTAGAATACACAGTTAACCCCTGTCCATCACTGAAAGTACTTAGAATGGGCACGTGAGGATCAAAACTGGACCATGGAGAAATGGAAGGAGTTGGTCTGATGAATCACATTTTTCCCCGCATCTCATGGACAGCTTGGTGTGTGTGCGTCACTATTGTGGTTAAGAAATCTCATCAGGATGGACTATGTGAAGAAGGCAAGCCACTGTAAAGCAGCGAGATCTTCTGGGCAATGTCCTGCTGGGAAACCTTAGGTCCTATAATTATGTGGGTTATGACACATCCGACACAGCCTATCCACCTACGCATTCTTGCAGACCAAGTACACCCCTTTATGGCAGTGGTGTAGCCTATTTCAGCAGAATAATGCTCCCTGAGATATGGCAAAAACTGTTCAGGAATGGGTTGAGGAAAATCTTCCTGTTGATGACGATGATCTGTTGGATCATCATCATCATCATCATCTACTTCTGCTTGATCCGGAGTCGGGTCGAGGGGGCAGCAGCCTATTCAGTGAAGTCCAGACATCCCTCTCCCCAGCCACTACCTCCAGCTCCACCGAGGTGTTCCCATGCCAACAGAAAGACATACTCCCTCCAGCTTGCTCTGGATCGCCCCCTGGGTCTCTTCCCCGTTGGATATGCCCAAAACACCACACCAGGGATGCATTCAGGAGGCATTCTAATCTTATTTTAGGCCACCTCAACTGGCTCCTCTCAACGTTGAGGGGCATCGGTTCTACTCCAAGCTCCTCCCGGAAGGCGAAGCTTAAACCGTAATTCCTCTTCTGTTTGATGTGCTGGACAAACCACAGAGACCTCATCTGGTAACTTATAGGAATTAAAGGATGTTCTTTGAACAGCTTGGTGTCAGATACCACAGCACATCTTCAGAGCTCTTGTCGAGTCCATGCCTTGATCAGGTAGAGCTGCTTTGGTGACACAAGTAGGACCTTCACAATAATAAGCAGGTGGTGTTAATGTTCTGGCTGATTGGTGTATGTATATATTATTTTTAGTGTATATAACAAACACTTCACGAATTGCTTGAAGAAAATGACTGCTAGATTTACAGACTGTTATGTTTGTTAGTACTTCTCAGACATTGTGTTTTCTGTGTTCCGTGTCTTAGGTGCTTTGCCATATGCAATCTGCCAGAAGTACGTGGAGGAGATAGTGTTGGTGACTGATGAGGAAATCAAGTCTGCCGTTTCTGCTCTGTATAAAGCTGGTTTGGTTGTAGAACCATCAGGATCTGCCGCCTTTGCTGCCTTGATTAATAACAGGATACCAGATATTACTGACAGGAATGTTGTGGTCATCCTGAGTGGAGGGAACATTGGCAGAGATGAGCTCCCCAGCTTCCCAGACTGATTTACATAAAACCTCTGTTACCCTGGGTTTACATTGGGGCACGATGTCCATGATTTGAGTGAATCGTGATGAACGTGGGGGGGTGTCATGGGATCGCATCCTGTTGATCTTGAGGGAACTTGGTGGAATCGTGACGACCTTGAGGGAATTTGGTGGGATCATGTCGATTGCACTGATTGTGGCAAAATCTTTGACTGTCAAATATTTTGCCACAATTATCCATCTGTATTATGATTTATTGTCCCCATCCCCCCAATCCTCTATACTGATTGGAGTATCTGAGAGAAAACAGGTTTGAGATTTCACTGCCCCTGTAACCGTTTTACTTTCCTAACAAACGAACATATAACACTTTTGGTGTCAGCTACTAACCAACATTAAGGAATGAAAGGCCAACCTTCCCAAATAGAGATCAAGAACTGTGTGTGTACGGAGTGGAGTCTTATACGGTGAATTCCCCTTCTTTGAACTCTGTGTTGCTGGGATTAATGACAAAAGTGGAAGAAAACCTAAAGCTTCATGCTATGTATATAAAAGTTCCCAGGTATCCTTATTTAAATATGTGGTCTGTAAAATGTTTTTTTTTTTTTCTTTTTTGTTTGTATACTAGATTATATCACAGCAGGGTCAGTTTGTGACATGTACCACCGATCAGTTCATACTACATGGAAAGAGCACAATCTGATTGTCACATATAATGAGCCTGAAGCAAATAACCGTTTTAGAATATACTACACTGGAACATAAAAATCAAACCAGTATTCTTAAATACATATTTTACCCATGACAGAGGCAGGTCAGGTGAGTTCTGCATGCTTCAAGCCAAGATAACTGCCCTGTGTTGCTAACAGCTTTTAGTCGGTATGAGGGTGGGCTGAAAAGTTCATAATCAGACTAAGATGTTGTAATGCCAGAGCACTGAAATTTGAGGGCTTCTCTACCAAGGGATCCAAGTGCTGCAACACCGATGGAAGAAGTGTGAACACCGCAGGGGTTGACTCGCATCAAATTCAATTCAAACTCAAATTTTATTTGTCACATACAAATTATACACAGTACAATATGTAGTGAAATGCTTAGTACGACTGTCCAAAATGTAAAGAATAGAGTAAACTATCAAAGTATAGTGTCAGGTCATGTCAGCCTATGAACTTTTCATCCCACTCTAATAGTGTATATAATAAAAAAATGACCACGACAAACGGTGAGTCCATTGTTCTGATTCAAGCATTATTTCCATGGAACAATGTTTTTTAATCTTCAGAGAATAGACCAATCAGATTGTGCCATTCCTGTGTAGTATGTACTAGCAGACATTTCCCACCCCACAAACTCAGAATGATACTTGAATCCAGATGGATTACAACAGTTAAGTAATTAAAAATCATTCATCCTCTTTTTAATAGCTCTGTGAACTGGTTCAGAAAACAAGTGAAATTAATTCCACAAAACTATATTGAATGAAGATGTTGGACTGACAGCAGAAATCAGAACTGTGGAGGATTATGTCTAACCATGCTGTCAGAGCTCATTGGGAAGAGCTACACAGGAACCAATTACCCAGCTGGAGATCTTCATTTCTGCCCTCATTAAAATCAATCAACTCATGTGAGTAAGTGTGTTTAACTAGGGCTGAACAAGCTATAGTTATGAGATCTGTACACTTGCAGGCAGATTCTGCATTTTAGTAGGAATCCTTTCGGGCAGTTTTCACAGTGTTTCCAAATTGTGTTTGAGCAGGGAAACACTAAAATGTGCAGAACAGGGATGGGTGTCCTGTGTACCTGTCCCCCCCCAACCTCACATGACATAAATACAGGGAACTTAAAGAACTTCCCACCTTTGTGACAATGCTCACAGAAATAAAAGCACAATTCTGGGATAAATTTTTATTTTTACAGTAAAAACAAAACTAAATATATTACATGTATTTCAAATAATAAAAAAAAGTAAGCTAGATAACATCCTTAGCAGCCATTCTACAGATAACAGCATCCAGGAGACTTCCACACTTTTCCTCTTGGGGTGCAATTTTGTAAAGCTGAAATGACAAAAAAAATGTGTTTAGGACTGAAACCCAAGGCCGGTGGGCCTAAGCCGACCCCCCAACTCATTTTATGTAGCCTGCAAGAGCTTTCAAAGAATATGATTATCGTACATTCTTTGCATTAACCATTACCATGAAACCTAATTCACCATCCTTCCACTAGGTGGCAGCCTTTTTCAAGTAAACAGCTAGTCATTCATGACTCAAGAAAGATTGCCTGCTAGCTTGTGCTGTTAAGGATTGTCAGAAAATGCAAATGAATAAAGGGAAAGAGGACAAACACCAAAACAAATCATTTTGTCATGCAGATTTCATGGATGCCCTTTTAGAATAAATGTTCAGTGATTATTTGGCCCTCGATCACGTTTAAATTTAGTGATGTGGCCCTCAGTGAAAACTAGTTTGACTCCCCTGGGTTACATCATAGTACAGAACTGAGATGACAGAAAACAAAGCAAGTAATGTAAATCAAACCTTTTTGATCTTTGCAAGATCACTGAGGGTGGATATCTGATCAGCTGGGATCTGCTGGCCATCCACCTTAGACACGACATCATCCTTATTGCATGCTTCCTCCTTGTTATGAACCAAGACACTGAGAACTGCATTGTCACTTTCTGAGATCCCAAACCTTTTAAAAGCCTCAGAGATCTGTACAGGGGTTAGAAGAAAAATCACTTCAACCCAGTAGAGGTGGTTATGGCTCTGTGCAATTTGTTAGATTGTAGGTCAAGCATCACTGATAAAATCCAAACCTATTTTTGAGATATGCTCTAGCCATGTAGTAGGGTTGCACCACTTACATTGTTTGTTGGTGAAAGGTTGAAGATGATTTCAGAGTACAAGCTCCGTGTCTTCATTTTTCCAATCTTCTGCACATGAACAGCTTTATTTGCTGCTAGTACAGTTTGGAAGGGATCCAAAACCTTCAGACAGACACAGCAAATCAAATCATACACACCTGCATTTAAATGTGAGCTCTGTTACATTTATACAGAAGTCAAAACAGAATTATTATCGCAGTAGGGCTGCTTCATCATGGTTAACTAACCCTGTACCCAAACTCGAACACCCTGACATGCTGTGATGAGAGGGAAATTTTTTTTTTCACTATTATCGATTACATATATGACAATAAATACATTCTTGTTCAACCCTCTGGCTTGTGTAAACCAATCAGCAACAGGTAATGATTACTGAATGCAAACCTTCCTCTTGGGTGGCATTGTAGTGTAGTGGTTAGCAAGTCCTCACAGCAAGAAAGTCCTGGATTCAAGCTCCAGGCTTGGGTGTTTCTATGTGGAGTTTGTTCTGCCCCTTGCTTGCATGGGTTCTCTCCGGGTATTCCGGTTTCCTCCCACTGTCCAAAGACATGCACAGTAGGGTAATTGGCTGTTCCAAAACGCCCATAGGTGTGGATGTGAGTGTGAATGTTTGTGTGTGTTGGCCTTGAGATGGTCTGGCAAGCCGGTCAAGATGTACCTTGGCGTCGTCCAGTGTTAGCTGTACCCTGGTAGGATTAAGCAATTCAACAAATGTAAATGTAAGAGGAAACTTCCTCTGTAGTCACAATAAAAGACTTTTGATTTACAGCAAAAAATACATGTTGTGTATTAGGTTTCACAGATGATCCTTCTTCACCACAGTAAGTCAAAAAGATTAGGTTAGATATTGATCAGTGGCGGCATGGTGGCATAGTGGTAATAGCATGTCAGCCTCACAGCAAGAAAGTCCTGGGTTCGATTCCCAAGCTCAGATGTCTCTGTGTGGAGCTCCAGGTTTGGGTGTTTCTATGTGGAGTTTGTTCTCCCCCTTGCTTGCATGGGTTCTCTCCGGGTATTCTGGTTTCTTCCCACTGTCCAAAGACATGCACATTAGGCTAATTGGCTGTTCCAAATTGAGCCTCGGTGTGAGCGTGTGTGTGTGTGTGTGTGTGTGTGTGTGTGTGTGTGAGTGTGTGTATAGCCCTGCGATGGTCTTCGGGTCGTACCCTGCCTTCAACCAATGTCAGCTGAGGCTCCGGCCTCCCTGCAACCCTAGTAGGAGTAAGTAGTTTGGCAAATGAATGAGTGAGATATTGATCAGATGAGTTTCTTAATTTGGATTGAAAATAAAAGATGTCCATCATTCACAGTTATAACTGCCTCCAAGCTATTTGTAACCTTCTGAACAGCTTTCGAGACCAGTTTGAATATTTGCTCTCATTTTATTATTGATTATTTTTTTCAAATCAGGTGAATGGATGTCGAGAAGTTCATCCTGTATTTGTACTATAAACTGCACTCCACTCATCTGTACATATTCCTATATTTTTCCAAGTGAATATTTATGAATACATTCAGAACTATGAAGAGCATGAAATAACTTCTACTCAACTGGCTTGAAACACTCACCATAGATGGGTTTATCAACGCGCCGGGTATTTTCCCCTCCACTGCCATCTTTCTCAACTCTGCACAGTTTTTAACATCTTTGAAAAGCAACTGAGTCACGGCGAACTCCGGAAACAGCTCCAAATCAGTAGTTAGATGCATCGTGACAAACCTAAAGCTCTGCAAACTATCTCAACCTGACTACACGACATACAGCTCAGTGCATACAGAAGGGCGGAATAATAATAATGTGACACCATGAACAATATTAACGTTCCGAGCGAGTGAAAAAAATCTCCAAAGTTTAAACACGACTCCGTTCTAAAATACACTTAAAACAAACAAACAAAAAAAAAGTCAAGCAGTTAGGTTATCTGTTGCCATAATACATAAATTTAACAGGAAATAACAACACATATCCTGAGGCGGAACGTCTTAGTGAAAGCTGAAACGGCCACCCGGAAAACTAGTAAATGCTGGACCAGCAGTCAAATACGCTAATTTTCATTCCAAATGGCTTTTTCCTCCCTACCTAGGGCGTAAAGTAATTGATCTCGCGACCTGCATAGTGCACTATATTTTAAAAAGATTACCCATTTAGAATGAAACCCGAAACCTTAGGAAAGTAGAAGGCAGGTTTAATAGAAATGGATGCAGTGACGGTGTATTGAAAGTAGTGAGAGCTGCGGTTTGTGCTGTTAAACCGTTCATTTCGTGACACGACTTTAATAATAAAATTAATAATAAAAAAGTAATGATGGAAAGGTTTGAAGGCTACATCTTCCCTGTTGTTTGCAGCATCAATTTTTTAATTTCATGCCTTCTTTTTTCTACAATCACTCGGGAGCAGAGAGAGTCGTACATGGACGAAATCTTTCACGTTCCACAAGCACAGAAATACTGTGAAGGGAAATTTAACCAGGTAAAACTACTACACACACCACCTTCCTCCCTGAAACACGACTTGTTTACACTCCTGTTGTCTAACTCATCACTGCTGTGTTTATTATGAAGCTACTGTTTCTTGTCATTATTTCCTTATTACAGTGCTAGAGATGTTTAATGTTATTGTAGTGCAGCAGAGCTTTAACATCACTGCTTAAGACAACATACTAGAGACGAATGGGGAGAACAGACTTTCAATCAATGCTTAAGTTGATGCATCTCCTCCTTTATATTGGAATGTATGCGGTATTGCACAATACACAGTCTGAGGCACAAGTAAAGAAATGCTGTGGTGCAAAGGTGCATTGTATGTTTCTACATTCACTCACTCATTTTCCAAACCGATGAATCCTGCTATTGGGTTGCAGGGAGGCTGGATCCTATCTCAGCCGAGACCAGGCGAAGGCGGGCTACACCCTGATCAGCTCGCCAGACCATCTCAGGGCAACACGCACAACCATTCCCACTAACATTCACACCTAGGGGCAATTTGGAACAGTCGGTTAGACTACTGTGCATGTCTTTGGACTGTGGGAAGAAACCAGAGTACCGGGATGAAACCCACAAAAGCACGGCTAGAATATACAGACACGATACAGAAAGGCCAAGCACGAGACTCGAACCCAGGCTTTTTTTGCTGTGAGGTGGATGTGCTAACCACGATGCCACCGTGCCGCCCCATGTTTCTACATAAAAAACCCACCAGACTTTGCTTTTTTAAAAATGTATCAGTAACCTCAGATAAAGGTTTTGCAGTTTTATAAAGAAATTATCAATTGTATACACTTTGCAGCACTTACATTGTTTTGTTTATTTGTATGTTTTGCATGGAAAACCTAGTAGTTTCCTTTTATATACACTTCCTGCACTATATATATATATATATATAGGAGCGTCTGCTCCTCCACATCGAGAGGAGTCAGCTGAGGTGGCTTGGGCATCTCTATCGGATGCCCCCTGGACGTCTCCCTAGGGAGGTGTTCCAGGCGTGTCTCACCGGGAGGAGACCCCGGGGAAGACCTAGGACACGCTGGAGAGACTATGTCTCTCGGCTGGCCTGGGAACGCCTCAGGGTCCCTCCGGAAGAGCTGGAGGAAGTGTCTGGGGTGAGGGAAGTCTGGCCATCCCTGCTTAGACTGCTGCCTCCGCGACCCGGCCCCGGATAAGCGGAAGAAGATGAGATGAGAATATCTCATCGGTGAGTCTGCATGAGAGACTTCATTTCAACCTTGACAGGTGAACCCATCATTTCGCCAATACAAGTGTCATGGCAGGTATGTGGATTACACCACTGTTAACAACCTGTCATATTATCTGAAGTACAAACCCCGGAGCCTGTGGATAGTATTCTGCCAAAGCATTACAAGTTGTCAAACCGTCAATGCTATTTAAAGTGATTGATATCTACACTTTAATAGTAGCTGTCATAAAAAAAAACAAAAGTAACAAATGATACATTGTATTTAAGACAACTTGGAAAAAAACCCATCGGATGTCACTGTGGAGAAATTCTGGAATCAAGCCAAAAATGCCTAAAAATAGGGTTTGGTGAAATAATCTCTCTTGACAGCTCTACTTCCTTAAAATCTAAATGCATAAGGTATATACTAAGACAATGGCATTATTTTTATTTTTTCATGCCTTGATTGTTTGCTTGCGAAGACCATGTCATATAAGGAGCTGGACTTTTCTATAACTTAATTTGTACTTGAGATGCATGCAATCAAAAAACTATTTACTTAAGGACTTACTGTAGTTTTTATTTACTGTAGTTTCAGAACTGTATACAGTAAAAAATATATAAATATTTGACCATATCAAAGATTTTGGCAATCAAGATATTGGCCAGCAGACACCTCGTTTTGTTGTGTGCAAAATCAGGCCATTTATTGTTTATGATAGCTGCCTTCACAAAATCATCCTAGAAACCATGTTGTTACACTTGCCATAGTTAAAAAACTATCTGAAGAAAAACTACAGAAAAACTTTTTTGTATTTTTTGTATTATTGTTTTTTTTGTAACTATGTGATGTACCACTGTCAAATAACACATTTATAATATAAATGCACAGAGATAAATACCTCATTATCCTGCATTACATACTCTAATCTAAGAAGTGCTATAGACATAGAAGAAGTATTATTCATATTGTGATTAATTATTATGAAAATTCATTGAGATAACTGTCCTAGAGCCTGAATTTACTGTTATAATATTTGTTACATTAATTATGGTTTGTTTCCAAGGCAACTAAAAAAAATATCACAATAAAATGAACAGCTTGAAATCACTAGTCTAAAACCTTCACACTCAATTTACAGTCTAAGTGACCTGTCATTCCTCTAATCACACATAGTTTATGTGTCTACAGTGGGTGTGTTGCTAGGGGAGGAGTAGATGTGTCTGTTACTAGGTTATGCTATGTAAACCAAGGGCGACATTTCAGTCAAAAAAGCTCCACCTAGTTTTTTTACTTTTTTTTTTTTTTTTTTGATATACTGTATTAATCCCACAAGGGAAATTATTGCCTCTGCATTTAACCCATCCAAAGTGAGCACACACACGTAAACAGTGACCACACACACTCGGAGCAGTGGGCTGCCACACACATTGGGATGCCCGGAGAGCAGTTGGGGGTCATGTGCCTTGCTCAAGGGCACTTCAGCCATGAAGAGGAAGGGAAGTTGAAGCACACCCTTTACCCAACTTTACTGGCTGCTCTAGATCTGTCAGCCTGAGAAAAGTGCCATCACCCTTGAATATTCATATTTAATATTTATTAACAGTACATAGGAATTGAGTTGTATTACCTTATATGGTTTTATACCTAAAATATGGTTTAATACTCCATCCTGAAGAAACCCCCTTTGCATCCATCAAACATCAGCAGCTACAGACTGGTATCACTTCTCTTTTTTCTTTCTAAAATTCATGAATGCACTATTTATAACCAACTGTCCTTCTCTTGCAGAACAATCTCCAAGACCCTAATCAGTCTGGCTTCAAAGCAGCACATTGCACAGAGCCCTTTTGGCTGCCACAGAGAAGCTACATGCAGCAAGATTTCTGAGCCAAGATGTCATCTGTCCTTGTCCTCCTCAACCATTCACCAGCATTTGACACGCAGACTCTCCTAGTGTCCCCTAGGGCTCAGTACTTGGTCCACTTCTGTTATCCCTATATACTTGGTCCATCGGTGATGTCATATCCTCACATAGATTTTCCTACCACTGCTATGCAGATGACAATCAACTTGTCGTGTCTTTTCCTCCCTCAGACAATGATGTTTCTGGCCAGCTCTTTGCATATCTGGCAAATCATGGAATGCTGAAACTTAATCCCAGCAAGACTGTGATCTCCCTGGACAACCTTTTGACCTTTGGCTACTCTACCAAGCCTTGGGGTAACCATGGATAACTGTCTGTCCTTCCCCACTAATACTGATAATCTTTCTTGATCAATTTCTCCTCTTTAACATCTAATGGATTTGTCGATTTCTTTCCACTAAGGCCCCTCGGATACTTGTTCAGTCTCTTGTCATCTCAAGGCATGACTACTGCAACTCACTCCTGGCAGGTCTGCCTCTGAGCACCATTCAACCTCTGCAAGTGATCCAGAATGGAGCAGCACGGCTTGTTTTCAACCTTCCCAAATTCTCCCACACCACTCCACTATTACACTTTTCCATTAACATACTGTAGCTGCTCGCATTAGATTCAAGTAAACTGAATCTAATGTAGGGTAGCAAACTGCACATTACCTTCCTCCAACTTCATGGCCCTTGAGCAAAGTCAAGTCAAGTCAGTTTTATTTGTATAGCGCTTTTTACAATTGACATTGTCACAAAGCAGCTTTACATAGTA
>JAQMYF010000024.1:17866361-17880486 GCA_030014195.1 Neosilurus mollespiculum
TGCTTAGACTGCTGCCTCCGCGACCCGGCCCCGGATAAGCGGAAGAAGATGAGATGAGATGAGATGAGATGAGATATATATATATATATATATATATATATATATATATATATAGTCAGCTGATGACGTGAATGTACGGAATGATCAGGTTATCCAATCAATGGATGTTTTTTCCCTGATGGCGCAGATATAAAATCAGAGCTCAAATAGTGAAAGAGTGGTTCGAGGATGGCCAGGCAGTGTATTACATACTGCACATCTATCTATATTCACATTTTGCATCCTGTAATGCACTGGGCAACGTTCATGGTTTTTGTTGTGCGTTGTATGTTTTCACCTGAGTGGCTTCCAAGTGATCAGCAGAACCTGTTCACTCCACTCACAGTGATTGAGAGTAGATACTAAACATGTTTGTTTATTTGTTTAGTAGTCACTCATTCCTAGAAATAAAATGTCATTTTCATATAAAATGTAATGTAAACCCAGCCAAAAGCGGCACCTTCTCTTCCTCCACATTCATGGCTGAAGTGCCCTTGAGCAAGCCCCCAACTGCTCTCTAGGCACCATATTGTGGCGGCCCACTGCTCCGTGTGTTTGTGTTCACTTTGGATGGGTTAAATGAAGAGCCAAAATTTCTCTTGTGGGATTACTACAGTATTCCAGATTGTAAAAAAAAAAAAAAAATGTAATTTCTGTTTCAAAGGTCTTTAGTTGTATTTTCTGAGCACGTGTACAGTTGGTGTGTTGGTAAATAGTGATCTTGATGTTTTCCTTAGTGGGATCCTATGATTACAACGCTGCCTGGTCTGTACCTGCTGTCAGTTGGAGTGATTAAACCCGTCATGTGGTTGGTGGGATGGACAGGAAGAGCTGTGTGCTCCACGGCCATGCTGCGCTTCATCAATGTGCTTTTCAACTGTGGCAACCTCTACATCCTTTATCTCTTAATCTGCAGAATACACCCCAAGGACAAGG
This sequence comes from Neosilurus mollespiculum, assembly GCA_030014195.1. Lineage (NCBI taxonomy): Eukaryota > Metazoa > Chordata > Actinopteri > Siluriformes > Plotosidae > Neosilurus > Neosilurus mollespiculum. The sequence continues at coordinate 17,867,337 of JAQMYF010000024.1, forward strand.
TATTTATTTATACCACAAATTCTTATGAGGAAGTCATAAATTCCATCTGGATAGATAAAGTTGCTAAAGTAAAGTAACTATGTACAGAGTACAAGATGTAGGATTTAGTGGCATCTAGTGGTGAGGTTGCAGATTGCAATCGACTGGACACCCTTTCCCCTTCCTCACCACACTGTTTCTGTCTCTTGTTTTGTTGTAGTCCTGCGCAACTGGACGGCGTGTGCTTTCTGCCCTGACTCTGTCCTCTTTCCCAGTGCTCTACTTCTTCACATTCCTCTACTACACAGATGCCGGCTCCACTTTCTTCACTCTCTTCGCCTACCTCATGTGTCTGTACAGGTGTCACAAAGCATCAGCTCTCCTGGGCATCTGTGCCATCCTGTTCCGCCAGACCAACGTCATCTGGGTGGCTTTCTGTGCCGGTACGGTTGTGGCTCAGAAAATGGACGAGGCCTGGAGGGTGGAACAGTCGAAAAAGAGGGATGAGAAATCGACCTCACGGATCTCATTGCAGCTCAGTGGTGTGATGAGACTAGCGCACTTCGTACTGAAATATCTCACATCGCCAGTCAACATAAAGAGTGTGACTTTATCAGCCTGGCCTTATGGGGTAGTTGCATTGGGCTTTGTTGTTTTTGTGGTGTTAAACTATGGGATTGTGGTTGGAGATAGGACCAGTCATGAAGCCTGCCTGAACATCCCACAGGTGTTTTATTTCTTCTCCTTCACATTGATCTTCTCCCTTCCTCTATCCCTTTGTTACCACAGACTTGTCAGGTTTGTGCAGTCTCTCCAGAGGCATCCTTTCCTCTTTCTCCTGATCACAGCTCTCTCTCTTCTCCTGGTGTGGAAGTTCACTTTTGTGCACAAGTACCTATTAGCAGATAACAGGCATTTTCCCTTCTATGTGTGGAAAAGAATTTTCCAGAAGCACGCACTGGTTCGCTTCCTCCTCGTCCCTGCGTATTTGTTTGCAGCATGGAGCTTTGTTGACACTCTAAATTCCAAGTCGCTGTTTTGGATCTTGGCGTTTTGCCTGTGTCTGGTGGCGTCTACGGTTCCTCAGAAACTTCTTGAGTTTCGGTATTTTATTTTGCCATATTTGCTGTACCGGCTCCACGTCCCTCTTTCATCCCTCCCTAGACTGCTGCTTGAATTTGCTCTGTATACTGCGGTCAATGTGGCGACAATCTACATCTTTATCCAGAAAACGTTCCACTGGCCTGACAGCCCTGCAGTGCAGAGATTCATGTGGTGACGACGGAGCACTGTAATCATTTCACTTTTTTAATTAGAGAAAAGAAAAAAAAATCTAAGTAAATGTGACCCGAGTTCTATTTCTTACTTCCCGCTCTGACCACCTTCTTACTCGACATTCATTTCAGCAAACACAAACATTATTAGAATATATTTAATGTTTGTGCGTCTGTAGTGTCTTTGGAGTTTCATTCTCTGCCATGTGTGTATATATTATTAGGATATACTACAGAGGAACCTGATTGGTCCACTTTTTAGGATTACTAAAACGTTATTTCGAGTGGATAATTCCTGAATCAAAACAGCTGATTCAGTTTTCTCATAGTCACTTGGAGCAGGAGTTATCACTGTAGGGCTTTAAAATGGAAAAATAAATCATAAAAATGTCGTTTTAGCTTTTAGTGAGCACTGACTCAAGTCAGTGAGCAGAGAGGAAGCCATCAAAAGCTTTGTGAGGCAGACAGAAGTGTAGCTAGGACTAGCAATCAATTAGGGTGGAAGGGAATCTTGCCCACCAGCTGCTTGCCTCATACCATTTTTAATGGCTTCTAACCCCACTCACCGACATGAGTCACAGCTGAGGACGAGAAAACAATCAAATAAAAATAATGTATTGTCCTCTTCATTACATGCTTTTTCTGGAATTACTCTTCAGTGATCGGAAGAGCCGGAGTTGGTTCAGAGCATACAGAGCTCACCTGACCGGTTCTCTCATGGTTAAAATATGTAAAATAAATAAACTATATAAATCTGGTTGTAGTATGCTTTTTTGTGCTGATGTTCCTGTGTAGTATATACTAAAACAATCATGCTCCTCAGGCTTAGTGAATGTCACTGAATTAAAATAGCCACCTTGCCTTCAGTGCGTAATTGTTAATTGTTTCGTTTGCCTCGCTACAGATTCCAAATAGAGCAGGACGATCACTGAACCTTCCATAGAAGATGATATTTATAGAAAAGTAGTACAGCTTTCCTGGAACTAACATTTACCATTCAAGAACAATATGTTTTTCTGAGGCAGCCAATCAGAGTGTTGAAACTGATGACAGTAGAAAAGAGACCAAACTTGTGGACCAAGCCATGTGCATATCATCTAACATGTTTAATATTAACTAAATATTCACCATATTTTCCTTGAAAAATATTCTGTGTAGTTTTAATTTTGGATCAATTATTTGTCACCCAGCTTTAGTTGATATAAAAAACTAGTTATATAATGAAGCCCCCATGTTTGTTGAACAGTTCAGTCTCATGCTGTCAGATTTCTGTTTTCTACAAATTGAAGCCACGTGTCTGTAAATAGAAGAAAGCAATTATATTAGCCTCAGTTTCTGTATGTTTTCATGTGATTTACCTTTATTTACAAACGGTTTTGTGTTACTGATCTGCTGGAGTTTAAATCCATTGATCAGATGCAATAAAGAAATACCAATTATGTATTTAACTCGCTTGTTATTTCACATGGGTGTTATTTAGCTCCCACGCACAAAGCCACAGAGGCAAAACTGTATGTTTAGTCGCCAGACATTTTCTTGCTGGGGCATTCAAATTTGCTGTGTTTCTTCTATATTGGCATATTATGAAATGGTCCTTTCGATGGGAACGTCTGGACCCCTGTGTTCTGTTTTTATTAATGGGTTTGCTAATACCTGGGAGGGCGCCACGGTGGCATTGTGTCAGCACGTCCGCCTCACAGCAAGAAGATCCAGCCTCCCTGCGACCCTAGTAGGGGTAAGCGGTTCAGCAAGTGAACAAAGTGAGAAAATACTTTTGGGAATCCATTGCTGTGAAGTTCCCTGTGAAACTCAGCCTTAGAAAGAGCTCTCTGTCTTCCACTAGGTGGCAGTATGAGCATGAGATAAATTAGAAATAAAACTATTTTACATTTTATCCTCATATATAATAGTAGTACTGGAGAGCACTCTGTACAGGAGATCAGTGTGATCCTGTCATTATTTCTCATTCTCCCTGGCAGGTTTAATCAGATGTGAAAAGGGTTTCCCACAGTGACCGAGTAATTGTCAGTAGCTGGATGAGAAAGCTTAGACCAATTCTGAATAATTTAGCATGTGTGCCTAAATGTGATGAGATTCTTGTTTTCCTTTCAAACAATATTTATAATCCCCAAGACTATATATTGCTCATGAATTTTATGTAGAGCTCTCCCGAGCTTCTTGTCTTAACACTTTTTAATTGCTCAGAAATGAACAGTACTTGTTAAGACGCTAGTTCCTGGTTGTATACTGCACCACAGTGTTTCGGCTGAAATATTGTGACTTTGTAAATGCCTGTTTTGACCCAGGCTTGGTGTGCCTACGGGCCTCTTCTGAGCCATGATCACATGGTCGAATCCCAGTGCTCTGGTGCTTTCCCACGTCCTAGATACAGCTTCTAGAAACGTGTACTAAGCAGGAACCTGGAGGAGGGCGACAAACATTTTACTTCACAAAGCATTTAATAGTGTTCATTTAAAAAGAGAAGCCAGTTCATATCATCAGAAATGCTAAGTAGAAGGAAGAGTTCAATAGATTTGTGTGCATGTTAGAGAGTACAGGAAAGATACATTAAAACAATTTTTTTTTCTCATCTTACAATTAGCTCACTCACCCACTCACTCATTTGCCGAACCGCTAAATCCTATTAGGGTTGCGTGGAGGCTGGATCCTATCCCAGCCGACACTGGGTGAAGACAGGGTACACCCTGAACAGCTTTCCAGACAATCACATGGCCAACACACACACAGAACCACAAACACTCACACCTAGGGGCAATTTGGAACAGCCAATTAGTCTAATGTGCATGTCTTTGGACTGTTGGAGGAAACCGGACTACCCAGAGGAAATCCACAGAGAGAACATTCAGATTCCTCACAGAAATGCCATCACTAAGCCCAGGAATCAACCCCAGGACGTTCTTGCTGTGAGGCGGACTTGTTTACCACTATGCCACTGTGCCACACTTACAATTAACTGTATATCTCAAGCAAAGCAGTTGAGTCACTCACCCTCACCAAGACATCCTCATTCCACACCAGCATCCATGAATACACAATTACTACAAAGCCTAAGGCCAGACTTTGACTTAGGAATACATTTCAGTAAGTCTTATATCACCACACTGGTATTCTTCCCACGTACCCTGTCACCAAGCAATACATTACTGTTTAATGAGGTGTCTAAACTGAGAATTCACTAGTACTTTGTACTAAATAAAATGTTATTGTGCTTCTTGAACTAAAACTTAAACACATCAATTTTAGAGATGATCCAGATCAAATTTTGGATCCAGGAATTTTTAAATTGACTCTTTATTATTGTGGGATAATTATTTGGAAGTGTGGTAACAGCTGGCAAAGCAGGGTGTTTTTTTTTTTTTTTTTTTTTTTTTTTTTTGCCTTGGTGGAGGTTTGTGCTTTCTGGGTGCTCTGTTTATTTCTGCTTCCTTATTGATTTTTTCCCCTACTTATTTAGAAAGATCCAACAAATGTTGATTAATTATGTCCATATGGCTTTATAAAACTGTATGTATAGCTTAAAATAAGAAACCAAACATCTGTCAAAGTGTTGCTCTGGATCTGAAGCTTAAGTAAACTGGTTATTGGTGTACAGTGGACACACCTGTTATAGCATACCCAGCATAGTACATTGGACACACCCAGTCAATCACACTCTAAATGTCCTCAATAGAAAGAGATGTCTCTTTGCCAGCCGATATTTCCACCAAGTCAATATTTTTACAGAACAGTTGCTAACCACACATTATTCTCCAGAAAAAGCATGTTACCAGTTCAAAAAACTATTATACACCGACTCCGTGTGCTTTACAGTGGTTAACTCATCCAATGCAATATAGCATCTTAAAAAATCCCACTTTAATGAAAACTCAAACCTGGCTGGTGTTCCAGGTGTGTGTGGGATTGGTCATATAACAGGAAATAACTTGTGAAAAATATGCTGGTTATTCCCTTCTTTTAGTCCAGAGTGATGAACCAGATGTACTTTAGTTTTAGGAGTCTGCAGTTCATCCTTTTCTTTTAATACTTTATGTAGAATTAATAATGATTAAGCTCGTTAAGTTATATAAATCTCCAATGACATGTAATAGTGATCATTAAAGAGCAGGAAGACACAGATGTCATAAACCCAGATGAAAGTGTACCCATGGAGTTGTGTAAATCAAATCCCAGATAATTATCAGCAAACATTTTCAGTGATGTTGACATCAGGCTAGACTTGACTTGTCTAATTTCAAGCAAGAAAAACAGTGTTTAAACCTCCTGCAGTCTGTCACTTCATAAACACCCAGCAGTGAATGTGTTTTTGTGTGTCTATGTACGCTAATGGTAATAATCTCAGCAGGGAGGATAACTTTGGTTTTAAGCAAGCAAACTGGCTAATTAGGAAGAGTGTCCGGGTAGAAACAGGAGCCTTGATGCTGTGCCTCTAACAGCCTCCCAATCAAGGACAAAAGGACAACTCTGCTTTTCCAAAGTCCCCTACCAAGGGCAGAGCATCCCCCGACACAGCTACATTTGTGTGTGTGTGTGTGTGTGTGTGTGTGTGTGTGTGTGAGGATGGGTGGATTGGAGTAGCAGCTGTACTGATGCTATTAATATCACTCCAGTCTAAATGTACCATTCCTGCTCAGTGTACGAGCATGTGGCGTGTGAGCTCCAGGGGTCACAACCTATAGAAGAATATTAAATATTCCAGGTGCTATGTTTAGATCGAGTCCTAAAAGAGATCGGGCTTTTCTAGGAAGTGTTTAGTGTTGCCCAAAAAGAGCACATATAAACAAGCAGATTGCCTTTCAAACAAGTGTGTGTTAATATTGTACACCAACAATACATTAATCCTTACATGTCATGGGTGAGAATTGTATATTAAATGACATCACAGGCAAAACACAGTATTGGTGCTGATTTTATTTTTTGCTCCAGATAATTATTTTGCCATAAAAATATATTCTGAAGTTGTTCCTATGTGGAAGGTGACAATCTTGCTTTCCTGACGTTCAAGTTGTTTTAGCCGTCAGTTATTTCATGCTCATAATCTATATTTAACTGCATGTAGAAGAAATATTAAATCAAATACTGATCTACAGCATCTGTAGTATATGTGTGAATATCACGGAGAAAAATATATATTTTTCCCGTTTACCTAATATTAGGAGATATAAATGGACAAATATTTTAACTTGAAATCTACTTATAATGAATGTCTAGTGGGGCTTGTTAATGAATCCTGATAGTCTGTCAAAAGAAGAAAACACCAGAGAGACTTAAGGTCTTAAAATCATATAATGTTGTAGTATTCAGAATCCTAAGGAGTCATCAATTTTGAAGAATAATTTTTGATAGCATAAAAGCCAAAAAATGCATACCTACCTTCCTCCTTCAATACTAGATCTATCTTCTAGATTTATGGATACACTTTGAAAAGGCACCATGCAGGCAACTATAACTCCAGCTCTCCTCCAGCTAAAAAGCAACAGGGTGTTTTTTTTGTTTTGCTCTGCATGAACACAAATGCTCCCTTTTGCTGATTGGTTGGAATAGTGTTTTGTGGCTCAGTCCAAGCCACTCTGTTTGTCTGTCTTCAGGGCCAGCACTGTGTGTAACACTGTTTTATCTTTAACACAAACACAGAATCAGTGACTGCACCTTTAAGGGTTCCAATCTGTTTGGCTTCCTGCAACTAAGGATACATGTATATAAGGGCACCACGTTTCTAAAGCTGGGCTGACATGATACCGATCATGAGCCCAATTTGCTCTGATCATATTTTGATGTTACATCAGAGAAAGTCTGAAGACATTGGTACACAATAGAGAACATTGCAGAATTTCAGGGAAGAGTGAAATATTCTGGAAGTGAACATTGGTGAACATAAAAATAAAATTTGCTTTTTAAAGTTTTTTTTAATACAATGTCAGAGACGTCGGAACAACATGGGTACAAATCGAATTGACATTGGTATGGATCCCCTGCATTTCATAAGGTCTAATATAGAGATTTATGCAATGCCTAAAAGTGGAATTCCCATATGATTTCCCTTTCTGGACAAGATTTTCGTGGGAACTCTCAAACCCCATACACATATCCTATGTATATCAAGATTAATTCACTTTAATAATTTGTTTATAGAAGGGAATAAAAATGAGGCCAAACACGCAGTCTTAGTCTTGGCATGTAAAGTACACCATTTAGAAACCGCAGGTTTCGAAAATATTTCAATAACACAAGAATATCATTAGCTGTTTATTTATTTCATGGCATTAATGATGATGTCACATGACGTGACCCGAATATTATACGCCACTTGTTTTCTATATTACTCTCTCCCAGAAAAAATTTCTTATGTGTTTCCCTTTTTGAGACATAAAATTATTAAAGAATAACACAGGGTTCCCATGTGTACTCGTACGCCAGAGGGATGGACAGCCTTACGCTGTAGGTTTTTCCTGACGTTCCAAAAGTAACTTGATGGTTAGATGCTTTTTCCTTATCAGTGGTGTGCCATGCGGGAGTTTTGTGTAAAAAAAAAAAAAAATTCAATTCAAAATAAAAAAAACTGTGATAGAAAATATTTGACCAGTGACATAATCATTTTAGAGGAGTTGGTTCTTGGACAAATTTAAGACAGTAAGACTCTCTTGCAAATGCTGGTCTTGCTTGCTTGATAAGTCAAGTACACTTATGTTGACTTGCTTATGTTTAACCACAGTACTGTATCCTCCTTCTGAAAATGTGGTCACGTCTCTGAAAGAATGAATTATGCAAATTTAGAGCTTAATTTACAAAGACATTTGACTGATGAATTCCTAAAAGCATTCTACAAAAATATGTTTTGCATAAACGTTTATTGATGGAACTGCCCTTGGGCTTTCATTATAACTGAGTTTCGGTTAAATGGTTTGTGTTTCTTTCCTCAGTGCAAGTAATAAATTCTGTGTGTTGTAATCATACATGCATTACAGATGTCAGTGATAGAAATTAGGGTTAAAAAAAAATGCTGTAGAGAGAGGGTTGATATCTGAGCCTGCAAAATACCTCCAGAGCATTCTCATCATGTCTGTTTTTAGACTTCTCTTCCTTGGGCAGGCATGATTTGGCCTGCAGTAAGAGGTAGTATCTTTTTATTAGTCGGTTTCTTTCTGCCGGGGCTTTATGCTAAGTCTGATCAGAGACTTCAAACCAGCAATTTCACATTTCATATGTGTTTTATCTTTGTATTTGTTCTTCCATGATCAGTTAATTTTGACGGAATCTAAAAGTTTCCTTTTGAAACCAGCCTAGCTCACAGGCTTAGGATCTCTTATTCACCTGTTTTACATGTTTTGGTTCTGTGTGTCTGTTAACAATAATAAGACAGCGTGACTGGAGGCACAGTCCTGTGCATACGCAGCAACTTATATACAAGAAGAAGAAGCAATGGCAGTGAAACCCCAATTTTGAAGAAACAAATGTTAGGAAATGGAAGAAAGCATATGATCCCAAGAGAGAATCCACTCCAACACACACACACACACACACACACACACACACACACACACACACACACACACACACACACACACTAACATTTACTTGATGCACACAAACTGCAAGATCTTCTAAACTCTATTTACCTCTAGTTACCTACATACATGCTGTCATGCAGCATACAACACCAACCTCAACAATGCAACTTTATAAATAATACACTGTTGTCATTGTTTATACACTTGTACTAATAAGCATGTTATTTACTTAAAATATTGTTCTCATGTATTTATAAAAGGAAAAGCATTATTATGCAAAGGAAAAGCAGGATATACATGCAGTTTATAAAAATGAATTCAGGGAAATGTTTTGGTATATTTAGGGAAACAGTTCATGAAGTGCCACAGGGAAAGGCAGATGTAGGGGTAGGGGAAGGATGCAGGTGAGAGACAGCCAAGGAAATGGAGTAAGACAATGTATCACAGAAGACACCCACCCACCAATTATAAAGCATGTCCTCATTCACAACAAGAAAAGGTGCACAGAGCCGAACATCAGCCAGCATTCAGTATCCCTTCAGTAACCAGGACATTCAGAGAGAACCCACCTTTTCATACAGTCTTGAATATCTCAGATCGTGACTGCTGGAGAAAACAAGAAACAGTTGAAGACGGAACACTTTCCTGTTTTTAATGGGTGTACTTTCTTAAAATATTTGGGTTCCTGTTAAGTGTTAAGTTGGATTTTAGATTTCATAAATGTGCTTAACAAGCTTTTTAGAAATCTTTTTTTTTTTTGGTGGCATAGTGGTCCGCCACACAGAAGAAGGTCCGGGGTTCAAGCTCCGGGCTCGGTGAGGGTGTTTCTCTGTGCAGTTTTCATGTTCTCCCTGAACTTGCATGGGTTTTCTCCAGATACTTCAGGTTTCTCCCACAGTCCAAAGACATGCACCTTAGGCTTAATGACTGTTCCAAATTGCTCCTAAGTGTGCGTCCAAATGGCTGTATGTGTGTGTGTGTGTGTGTGTGTGTGTGTGTGTGTGTGTGTGTGTGTGTGTGTGTGTTGGCCCTCGGATGGACTGGCGAGCTGCTCAGAGTCTACACTACTTTCACCCAGAGTTGTCTGAGATAGACTTCAGCCTCCCCATGACCCTAGCAGAATAAAGCAATTTGACGAATGAATGAATTGATGTTATTATCTTCCTCTCTATGTACCTTGAGGCTTCTTATTACCTGCTAAGAAATTCATGCCATATTTGCAATTTCCTCTTGTTTTCCTGGGGTAGACTCCAGAGCCCCATGTTACAACTAGTGGTTACTGAGGATTATTGAAAATGAATGATCAAATTATTATTCTTACCCAGATTTATTTAGTTCCTTAATGTTGTTCATTCCATTTGTGAGGACAAACTAATTATAAAAGACCCATTTTTTGGTTATGTGCTTATGCTAATGGAGTATAAAGCCATTTCTTTGCCCCTGAACTCAATTGTATTCTTATTATATGAAAAATGTATTCTCTGATGTGAAACTTTTTATTTATTTATTTATTTATTTATTTATTCGTTTTTATCAAGCTTTAAATCTGATCAGCATAATAGAATAGGAAAGATTATGGGAGCGGATGGTGTGTCGAAGTTCCTTATGCTTTCTCAGTAGGGTTTCATTAAAATTATACTCATAATTCTTGCTGCATCTCAGTGGTGAAATGCCATCAGAGCATTCTGCATGATGATGATACGTAAAAAACAAACAAACAAACAAAAAACCAGGAGTTTAAAGGCAATTTGAAATCAGTTTTATATCCCCAGGCTATATGGATGAATTCTGTTGAACTTATGGGCTTGATGTTACTCAGTACCTTGGGCTGTATTAACAAGTTATATTAACATGAATCGCCCACAACTGTGGTATCTACGCATAAACTCTTCCCGTTCCTGCGTCAAGCATCGACCTGTCAGGTCAAAAACGTTTTATCTCTGTGGTTCATGTGCAACTTTACAAAATGATCCTTTTTATCTCTACTTCCTCCTAGACACCAATAAGATCAATCTGAAATGAACGGAAGACTTCGGTTTCTCAGGTTTTTCTCCTGAGCCAAACATTCCTCGTAATCTCACATACACTCACTGGTCACTTTAATAGGAACCCCAGTGCACCTGCTCATTCATGCAATTACCTAGTCAGCCAGTCATGTTGCAGAAGCACAATGCTTAAAATGAAGTTTCAAATACTGCTTACATAAATCAGAAAAAAAAATATCCCAGTGATTTTGACTTTGATTTTAGATGGCTGATTATATAATTGTGTAAACGCGTACACAGCAGTTGCCCTTAAAATTGCTAGAGAGCATACCTTTTGAGTTTCTGTAGAGATCTCAACAATGTCACACCACAAGCTCAGATCTGCCAGGAATTTCAGCAAGCTTAGTACTGGCACACTGATAGCATACACATGGAGAAATGTACACTATACCTTTCATGTGATGTCATAATCTTGTCTAAGAATATTTGTAAAGGGGTACACTGCCATTTACAATTAATATGCTATATTCTGTAAGTACACTTGTAATAAACAAAGGCTTCCAGTTTTTTATCTGTGTCTGAATTGAATTGAATACTCACAATGCTACAGCCACCTGCAGCCAGGAGTCCATGCAAGCTTTCTGGATAGTGTGTCTCACCTGCCAATCACAGCAACGCTAGTCAATTATGAGCACCTGTAAGCAGGGTGAATTACCTAGTGTGTGGGAATGAACAAATAGGGAGAAATGTGGTAAAAATGTTCTTTTAAAACTTTTTTGTGGTTCATAGTGCCCAAAAAGGGTTACACTCTATGTTGTACAGAAGATAGTAGGCTACATTGAAATGTTCCCCAAAATGGACAAATGCATAAAGCGGTCTTGAAGGAGACAAGGAAATAATGAATCATGGTCTGTATCTCTGTGTTGTGACTCTTTCAGCTGCACAAAAATCTGTGAGTCATGTCTGCTTTTAGTCCCATCCTATTTTTATTTATAAGGATATTTAAGAGAAATGTTTTTGAGTGCCCCCCAGAGCATCTAACTGCGTTATCAAAGACCAGCCATGTCTCTCACTGTCTGTGAACCACTGCTGTGAAGTGTGGAATGGATGATTTGCATTTAAGGCTAGGTTGCAAATGTCCAACAATACTACACATAATACCATTAACGCTACACAATACAATCATCATGTACAGTTGTATGCAGTTGTATGCTTCCCTGGCCACTTAGTCAAGCACAACCCCGAAAACGCTCCATTTTTCATAAAGTTATACACACATTCTGCAAATATATAGAATATATAGTCTTATACTGTGAACAAAATGGTTCATTGCTCCATAAAAATGTGCTCAAAATGAGCACACACACATGCACACACTCTCTTTCTCTCTCTCTCTCTCTCTCTCTCTCTCTCTCTCACACACACACACACACACACACACGCACACACACTCACACACATGCTCTCTCTCTCTCTCACACACACACACACACACACACACAAAAACTTCTATAACAAACCAAACTCTGCTTTTCACATTGCACTGATTAACAGAGAACACTCTGCTACATAGCATGCTGTAGTCTCTTGGCTTGTCACTTTTTTCATTTACATTTCAGCAGTGCAGCTGAGCATCTCTGTCCCAATAAATCTCAATGTCAACCATGTCAACCACCCCGACAACACATCTGTACATCACGCTTAGAACACTTTACAAAATGCAGAATGTTCCTATCGATTGGAGTTCTCTGTGTACTTGGTGTATGTATTGTTTGTGTGTGTGTGTGTTTGTGTGTGGATGACTGGTGTCCTCAAGGTTGTAAAAGGTAATATCATGTAGCAGCACAATGTGACAGTAGCACAGAGTGAAATATGTGGGCCATCCAGATTGATGTCAGTGTAATGGGTAAAAATGACCTGCACTGTCTGACACTCAAACTGTCACACACACACACACACACACACACACACACATACACGCACACACACACTATATGGTGATAGACAAAATGCCACTCCTATATCTTCTGTTCCCCAAACACTACATCCAAAACACTAAGAACCATATCAGTGTTTAGAAAATGCATGATCAGTCATATTTATTATATTTGTTATATTATATATTATGTTATATTTGAGAATGATCATTGTGAATATATATCCAGCGATGCTTTATTATTATTAATAATAATATTGTTGTTATTTTTTTTTAATTATTATCATTATAATTATTTTAGCAGAAATATGTATCAAGTTCATACATCACAACTCTACTTACAATATTTTCACATTCACATCACTCAGGACATCCCAAACTAGGGATCTTGAAAAAGCCTAATAATCTCCTCCTTTGTTTCAATAATTTATTTTGCAACCTAATTGTTAT
>JAQMYF010000024.1:17911178-17925900 GCA_030014195.1 Neosilurus mollespiculum
TGTTTTAATTTCTTTACTCGCTAAACCATTCCATCTGGTTTAGCGAGTAAAGAAATTAAAACATATGTGAATACTATGCCTGAAAGGTTAAATGCTGTAATTAAAGTAAAGGGTGGCCACAATAAATATTGACTTTGTTTTCCTAAAAAAAGAGACTGTTATTTTTGTTATTACTATATATTGTTGTTTGTTTATGATCCAATATTACATGAAATAAATATTTGAATAGTACTTGGTTCCTGATTTATCTTCATTTTGTATAACCATCACTGCACTGCACAAGTGTATATTCATCACTGCACCACTGTATTTTTTAATTTCTTCACTGTGTTTTGGATTATTAGCCATACGTTTACCTCAATACACTTGTCAGAATTATTTTTTGGTTCTCATATATATATTGCCTACAATAGCACTGTTCACCAATAATTATAGAGAATGTTTTACTTCTTCTTATTAGGAGCCCTTTTAGATAAAAGTGGTGGTGAATAATCTTTGCTGCACACTACTGTATTCTAAAGCTAAGAATAAATGGGAGTGGAAGCACTGTGTGATTATAGAGAAGTAATTTTTTTACTTCTTCTTATTAGAAGCCCTTTTAGACCATCCAACCTCATTCACATTAGTTTAATTGACCATGTTGTAGATTGCGCCTCATACTCTAACAAATTTATAAGAAATAATAACCTAATCACCAAAGCATGGCAGAACGTATCAGTAGCAAAATTCAATTGTACATGTATGAGCCAGAATCTGAATCTGATGAACACAGCAGTAACAAATACCCGTGAGCTCACAATTAGAAGAACTGAGCAGGTCAAACCTCAAATTCACGCAAGATGTTAGGAAGAAGCGTATGACTTGACTTAGGGAGATGCCAATATGTCGACACCCACGAACAGCACAAAATTATTTTTATATGATCAGTACTGAGATTAAAACAGAACTGTAAATGAAACTATTTTACAAAAGGTTAAAATTGCTTTGTCCCTAAAATGATGTATACAAAAATGTTGTGTTAAATTTTCCTTTAAAGTATCCAAAAACATAAAAAAATACAGTTTTGATAGACTATTATAATTTCCCTAGTTTACCTAAAAGAAAACCTTCAGGTGCCTCAGACTTTGCCTTCCAGGAAGTTTTATGCTCATATTAACACTGGATTATGATTATGCCATATCATGCTGATGATTATGGCTTGTTTATCTTATTTCTATAAAGAATGATAAATCTTAAGTAATCATATTGACTATTTTTTCCTCAATAAAAATAAGATTATATATTTATCACTGTACTGAATATTACTACTGAATCATTTTATATTGGTGTCTAGAAGAAATAAAGTGTGAGTGAAACGATGCTTACATTGACGATGGACTCTTTGGTCTGGGCCATGTCAGAGATCACTCCATCTGTGATGATGAGGAGGACGAAATACTGTGAGCCATCCTTTACAGAGGCAGCATACCTGCGGGACAACACAGATACAACAGTAAGATAGTATGAAGAGCAGTAAGACAGTTTTCGGATTACCTGCTCACGCCGTTGCATGTGGTAGCTCAAAGCACATTACGTTCGCCAAGGAGATTATGTTTTTGGTGAGATTTATGTGTTCATTAGCAGGATTACAAAAAAGTTCTGTGCAAAGTTCCAAAAATTCTATTAGAGGTGGGGCATTGGACAAGGACTAGTCTATTAGATTCTGGAGATGATCCAGATCAAATTCTGGATCCAGGAAGTTTTTAAATAATTATTTAACATAGTGAGATAGGGCAACTCTTACAGTTTGGTTCATATGGGGGATTGCTGGGCTAGGCAGCGGTTTGCGCTCTCTGAGTGCTCCTTCCGCTTATATCGAGTAATGTCTCTTTGCTAATCTCCCTGAAGGAAGACGGATGATGTACTTCAACATTCCTTTCGAAATGTTCTTAATCTTTTTTTCTGTCAGCTTTTCCTCAATCTTGGATTATCTGCAAAAGCCTATTTGGGTCCGTGAATTTATATTACTAAAAGTGTAATATAAATCTACTTTAAATAAAATAACACAGGATAAACAGTACAATTAAACATGCCTGCACCAAGAGCATTGCAATTAACCCAGCAGAAGTTCCTTCATTAAAAAAAATATGATTAAAAAAACACCTAATTTAATAAAACTAAATAGAATCAACACAACAAAGCACTGCTTAACAGGTCTAACCGTCATCTAATGATCTTTTTATGGATGGAATTTAATCTTTATTTATCATGATGTGTGTAACCTTTCCGTTGCTCTGCCCAAAAAGGCACCATGATATTTAAGGAGCAAACACGCAGCTTCTGCTTTCTACATCAAATCTTAAAGATTGTGTCTCATTTTTTTCCTCTCCCACTCTCTCTCCATGCTCAATTATAGCTAGTGTGCCTGTGGGCAATACACAGAGTGCACATTTCTGAGAGTTATTGAAACAGCTTAGTTGTATATCATTAAATCGTGTGGGTGTGAGCTGTGCCACAAATGTCGAGATAAAACACACAGAGAGATGACAGCAGCATGCACTGACAGCTCAGCCCTCAGCACTGATGTCTGTATGTGTGTGTGTGTGTGTGTGTGTGTGTGTGTGTGTGTGTGTGTGTGTGTGTGTGTCACAAGAGAATAAGTGGCAATGAGTCTGTTATGCCGGGCAGCTCTTCACATCACCCCTCTGACATGCTGTCATTTCCCACATAGTAAGATGGATGCCAAATATTAGCTTTTATTATGAACAGCTAATTTAATTTCTACACGTCAAGCTAATAAGTACACAATAAGTATGACAGTTTTTTAGATGTGTATATCATTAAAATATCTGTTTTTGGTGAGCCCTGCGATAACTTGTTGAGCTGTCCAGGGTGTACTCTGCCCTCGCCCAGAGTCGGCTGAGATGGGCACCAGCCTCCCCACAACCCTAATTAGGAATAAGCGTCTCAACAATGTTTTCGTTGATTTAAAGCGGTTATGATAGATTGCTGCAAGAGTGAATTTTGATGTATTAACATTTGATGATAAATTTGATAATAAAGTACAGCAATAATAATCAATACCAATCAACATAATTGATGTTTTAAATAAGCACTGTGCTGATGTTTCTCTCTCCCACTACCCTTCAAAGTCATCAAGGTCAGGTGAAATCACGGAACCCCTGCAAAGTTGGTGAAGCCGCCTATGGTCTACCGATGAAAGTAATTGTTGTCACGGGGACTGCACTACTGACTGACTCTTCTCCTCAGTGGGTACATGCTTTCAGAGTGAAGAAGGCTCCTCTTTATATAAATATTTATTATATTGTAATATTTGTTATATTTTTATACTGATTATAATTTACTATAGTCCATTCATAATGAGTAGACGGATAATGCATTAATTGCTTACAAAAAGTTTATTATTGTTGTCGGCTGAATATGGATTAGAGATTTGGCTCTTACAGCTGTGCCGTGCAGTACGGGACCCTTCACAGTGAAGTGCTTACTCTATATATCATGGGGCTCCCACTTTTTCATGCACACACACATTATTAAACTCACACATGGCTCCATCAGTAAGACCCAGTGTCAAGGGGTAAATATCGATCACAGTATAAACTAATTATGACAGCTCAAAGGACAAGCAAAACACAGCCTCTGGGTCATATTGATCTTTTTGGAAATGATTTGAAATCAACACACACACACACACACACACACACACACACACACACACACACACACACACACACACACACACACACACACACACACGCAGTAGAGTGAAGTTTATGCCAGCATCCCACCTGTCATAACCATGTTAATCACCTTATGATTAAAAAAAGTACAAACCTCACGTTTTGTCACGATCCATAGAGTACGATACAAAATTCTGCTTTAAATTCAAAAGCACTTTTTGTGGTTAAATTATTTTTATGCCATTAAATGTATAGAAGTCATGGAAAAAGAAGTGGTTCAGTTTTCAGATAAAGACTTGATGAATTCAAGAAACAAGTATAACAGTGAACCAGAAAAGATAAAAAAATATATGTAACCCGCTCCAGCATAACATGGATTAAGTCGCAAGGGTGTATTTTGAGTAAGATTTAAGGAAGATCGCGCTGATTGGGCCGGATTCATTTAGTTTATGGATGCTAGGTTTAAATTAGAGTCTTAAAGGCGGACATTCAGAAACTGGCTCTGTAACTGTAATTGCTATTTTCTTAAAAGTGTGTCATTTTCAAAATTGGTGTCATACAAAGTGATGTAACTCGGTCAATTTTCATGCTATAATCATATATTATCCTCCTGAGACCCCAAAATTAATGTTGTCATTTCTTCACACTGCTGATTTCGTCACTCACTAAACCATTCCATATAGTTTGAAGTTCATTCATGCTATGCAAAAGTCAAAAAAATTTAATTTGTGACACTTTTCAATTTTTCAGAAAACTTTTCAGTGTTTTTGTTTATTAGCCATACGACTACCTCAATATACTTGTCGGAATGATTTTTTGGTTCTCACTGCCTACAATAGCATTGTTCAATACATCTTCACTAAAAAATTATAGAGAATTTTTTACTTCTTTTTATTAGAAGCCCTTTTATGTAAAAGAGGTGGTGTATAATCTTCGCTGCACACTACTGTATTCTAAAGCTAAGAATAAATGGGAGTGGAAGCACTGTGCTTTGCAGTCTCTAGGTAACAAGCTGCATTCTTTATTTACTTTAGTTCAAGAGAAAGTAAGAGAACATTTGTTTATAATTGCTGTAGTATGCACTTTTTTTTTGTGACTGTTAAACAGTACTGAATTTAGCTATAAATGAATAGTGTGGCAGTGGTGGCCTGATCGAGCATCAGCTGTAGACTGAGGAGTGTTTATATGTATAGCTCTTTTTAACCATCTTTTTTATACCTGAAAATTCTAGGATGTGGCAATAACTGTGAATCTGGCTGTAATTAGACATTAATGTTGAGAGTAAACAGATTTTGTAGTGGACTTAGGTGCATATAGGTTCAGGGTGTAGCTCGGCTTCGCCCAGCGTCTGAGATAAGCTCCAGCCTCCCTACAACCCTAGTAGGATTAAGCAGTTCGGCAAAAGAGTGAGAGAGTAAGTGAGTGAGTGTAAGTGGGAATGCATACATACCTTGCTACGTGATTAATGACAGGTGAGAAGTTGGTGGGCCCGTAAAGCTGCACAGACTTCAGGCTCTGGTAATACGCCTCCATGACACCATCGATTCCATTACAGTATGGGTTCTGCGGATTACCGTTCTACATAGTAAACAAACAAAAATGTCCTTAAGGACCTAATCCCTGGAATCAATGGACTGGATCAATGTGGATCAACTGGTTGATCTGTAGGTGAGAATTCTGAAACTCTAAAGACAGCATGGCATCTGGCCCATCAGTCTAATCCATATATTAAAACCAAAAGGAAATCTTCAGGTATTTACTGCGGACTACATGCATATTATCCTTTGAAAGCGTAAAATTATTAGTTTCCAAACCAGGCTCTTAACAACCTTAACAAAAAGAACTACGGGCAGTTACACAGTCTAAAAAAAATTAGATTTCTATGAAATATCATTTTTAGGTGTTTATATATACAAATATAGTATATAATTATAAATTTCACATATAGGACACCCAGGGAAGCTCACTGGACTGAAACCTTTGCATCATTTATTCATATTTTATATGAAATGCACGCAGAAGGTCTATGCATGTAGCCCAGATGGAGCAGCATCTGTCTGTCATTAATGATAAAGCACACTCTTCACTTGCCGCAGTGCAGCTTTTGCAGCATGTTCAGCAAACATGTAATCATGACAGGGATGCACCAAACCCAATGAACATGGGCTCAAACCAAACATGATGTCTCAGGTACTGGGATAGCCATGTATTGGCTTCATAAAAACAGAATAAAGACAACTATATTGCATTTTATTTCTGTAATCTTATGTTGACTCATAATATGTTGAATTATACTGATCCCCCTTTAAAAAAAAAAGTCAGTGTAACTCATTATGCTGAAGATTTCTATAAAAATGACATCACTGAGCTGAATCATTACTCAGATCATACACAGAGGAACAGAAGCAAAGGAAATATGTCTTCCTGCATATCCAAATGGATAATAACCGAGCAAATTATTTGCATTTAAAAAAAAACTGAAATAAAAATGTAAATAGATACAATATTAACAATTGTGCATCAAATGTAAGGTGGAATGTCGTGGGGACTATTTAATTCAGAGACTTTCCCGGAGTCGAAGGCAAATAATTGTTTTAGCATAAACTACATTTGAAGCAAACCAAATCAAGATTTTTATAGGGTTTTTTCCCCACATATTTTAAGCATGATAGAGGCAATTCAGGTGAGCTCCACACACAGAGCATAAGCGCTGAGTAGTTAAGGACATCTTTATTTTTTTTTTTTATTTAATAAAAAAAAATGTTTATAGCAATCTGTTGCGGAGCATTTTTATACTCATCCAAATATTAATATATACCTCATGGAAACACAAGAAAAGCAACTAAAATGAGCTTTTTTATGGAATATTTTTATAATTTAAGTCTGATAATAACAATGCTGTCTGCTTCAAGTGACCATGACAAACTGAGAATTAGAATCAGAATCAGCTTTATTTTGCCGAGTTTGTGAACACAAACAAGGAATTTGACTTCGGTTTAAATGTATTTTGTCTGAGTGTCCACTGTATTGATTTAAGCATAATCCACTTGGAGGAATGTTTTTTAATCCTCAGATGGATCAGCTTGTGCTCTTTCTGTGTAGTATATATTAATTATCAACACTCTTTTATCCATTCTTGATAAGAATTTTCATAATCCTAAAAGGAGAGCTGGTCCACCCTAATTATATTTTCTCTTGATCTTTCCAGTATCACGAGTTAATAAAATCTATAATTTATTGGAAGATTTAATTGGCCACTAAATTGCAGCAGTAGCAGATTCCAAAACAGTTTCTGTTGAGTTCACATCAAGCATGAATGTGTATATACTGTACTACTGATGAAAGGCATTATTTTCAGGGGTGAAGTAAGGGCACCAGGCAGGCTAGAAAATTCAATCCGAGAAGTTGATGAAATTACAACAGGGAACAGCAGTGGACTCAATATACTGGCTGTTAAACAACATACTTCCAACTGTATAGTAACACTATGTACACTATGTGCTTTAAACCACTGACAACTCTAATAATAATCTTTTGCTGTGATTGCACTTCAAATATGTGACCCGTTCCAGCATAATACAGACAAAGTAGGAAATTTGGAAACACTGAGATATTATTATATTTGGAAAGAGTATTTAATATGCTTAAAAATGATTAAAGCATGAAAATTGACTGAGTTACATCACTTTGCATGTCGCTAATCAGGAGATGCTACCTTTGAGAAAAGAGAATTACAGTTACAGAACTATTTTCTGAATGTCCGCATTTGAAACTATCCTAGCATCCATAAACTAAATAAATCTGGCTGTCGACCAATCAGCGCGATCATACAAGTGTCTTCCTAGCAACGAAAGCTGCGCATTCGGGGAATCCTTGTGGGATTCCGTAAGTTGGTACAGTATTCTGGTACCGAATATGGGAAAATACCCTGAGCAATCACAAAAGCGGACTGAAAATCGGCTAAATAAGTAAATTGGACATGGAACCCTTTCTTAAATAAGCATTTTAGCATGGATAGATTGTTTTTATGGATATCTGATGTTGGTATTTTTGGTGATATCGAATTTTTGTTCAGGTGAGCCATTTTCATCTTACTTTGGCTTTTACTCAAAACACTACTTTGTGACTTAATCCATATTTTTCTGGAGCGGGTCACATACATCGCATTACATTTAATGCATTTACCATATCTTAAACTCCAAAATATGATAACTGACCAAAAAATAGCTAAAATACAATAAAGACCTGGTTTATATTGTATTACATTTATTTCAGATATTTTTCAACATTATTCTATGCATATACCAACTATATTAGTTAGGAGCTAGGCATTATTTATATATTTAGTTCACAATTTCTCATATTAAAAAAGTATACCATACCAGCACATCATGAGCCCTCACCCGCAATGCGCTTTGCTTCTCAGCATGAGCGGCTACTTTTAGGCTTGCCAGCATTCCATGTGCAAGCTGCGCAATTGCTATGGCACACAATACAGCTACAGCAAATCAAAGAACTGATCATAGAGTGTATATAATGACTGTTTCTGTGTAAAATGATTCTTGTTTGTGTATTGCCTAGCTAACTTCTATGTTGTGCATCCTGATTTTATTTCTGCCTAGTTTGACTTCTTTTAGCGCTGTATGTTAGCCTTTTTAAAAAAAATTTGTTCGTTAAAGCATGTGTTATCTGCAACTGCATCCTCCCACTTTCCATATATAGCAAAGTGTCAATTATTGTTTGTTAAAATGATTTATTGTGTCAATTTGTAGGCAGAATGCAGTGACTGGATATTTATATTCTATCATTTGATAAAAATCATTACTGGATGAGCTGATGATCCAGGTGCAAGTTTAAGTGAATAAAGGTTATAGTGGATCTACAGATGCTGCCTTGAGAATAAAACAGACTGTAAAAATAGAACAAGTAGAAAAAGAACAATTCTCATCAGCTAGAAGAAAAGTTTTGTGAGTGCACTAGTGTTTCTAATCACTTACTAGGGCGAATTCATGGGATACACGCCCGTCAGGGGGCAGCTTGGCACCAAAACCCAACGCTGGGAACATCTTATCACTGTCGTAGTCCTGAATGATCTCTCCTACAGCTTTAAGAGCCATGCCGTAGGCATTCAGTTGGTATGGACTCATGTAGTGCAGAGACGTTGGCTGGGCAGGGTTGCCTAGAAACCAGAAAATACAGACTTATATCATAGGTCAATATTGTCCTTTCCTCTAAAATAAATACTGACTTGCAGGGAAAATTAGATAACACGATGCACTGTATATACTATCACGGCCATTAAAACTTCTCACATGGGCACTATGTATTCTCAAGTTTAGATCATGAGAACATTGTTGCTAGGAGACTGGAAAATAGTGAGCATGGTACATAGCTAATGACTGAGGCTAAAGATTTACCTAGCTAGTCCACTGTTCTTACTAAAAGCACAGACAGAGAATCAAATAAAATCATCAGGATAATGAACATTTCCCTGCAAATGACTTAATTACTTAGGAATCAAAATTACACTGTTATTACACCAACATTAATGACACACTGTAATTGGTCTGTCTGGAACTACCAACACCGCTTCACAAGTTAGAAACTGGGAATTATTACTGAAAGAGTAAATAGCAGCAGAGTGGGCCATTCATGTGGAATATTTTCATAAACATGCTCATAAATTTAAGACTCTATTTGAATGTAGCATAAGCAAGCTGTTAGCCTGAAACGATATGTGTACATAACAGTTACGACTCAGTCTGCACTTGCTGAACTTCCTGCATGGTGGATTTTACTCTAAAATTCAATGACCATTGTAGCCCATGGCCCTTTTTTGTGTTTCAACAGATTTCATCACTGGATTTCCTTCACGATTATTCAAATCAGGTTTAAGATAAAACAGCTGTGAAATTTTCCACATGCTTAAAATCCTCCTTCTCCCACTGAACAGGTAAGCATTTAATCCAGATCGATGCATACTCAAAGCTTCCTCATTTCCCTGAACTAGCTGTAATGGAAATGGCCCTTTAATTTGGCAAGGCTCTGACCTCTCCATTGCATGCTGTTCGTCTGTGAATGAATTTAAAAGCCAGGTCTTTCCTCTTCATCACACTGATCACAGCTCTTTAAAACACAACATACCCCTCATTATTCTGGAGGAGGGCTCTCAATGGCTGCTGTTTTGGCCTGAATTGAAAGTATTTCACTAATTTTCAAAAGCCCAACCGAGATCACTGCACTCACCGTTTGAGGCGGTGAAATCAATTGCCACGGTAAAATTAATCTGAGTCCTGCAGAAGAGGGGGAGAGAGAGAGAGAGAGAAAGAGAGAGAGAGAGAAGAGAGAGTATTAATTTGACATGCTTCAACATACTATGTGGAATAATATCTTGCAAGAGCCAGTGGGCTCAATTAAATGAACATCAGGATTTTAGGATGCTGTCACCTTCAGATATCTAAGCTACATACGAGTATATACATGTGGGAGAACAGATCTTTCGTGTAATAGAAAAACACTAGTTAGTACAAAGGAGATAAAGATCTTATTTGCTCTCTCTTACCATCAGAGTGAAATTAAGACATACAGGGCTGAAAAATGAGTCATAATAAAAAACAATACATCACATTAGCAATGCCCAATGGATGGTAACAGCAGATCAGCAGTTAAGGTTCTGAGAGGTGTTCAATATGTTCAGGATCAACTTTTTTGTCTGAGACCAGACGAATATTAAAATAATTTTAAGAAACGTAAAAAAATTATAATATTGTAATATTAATAATAATAATAAAAAAAATACAAATAATCAGCAATAATAAAAAAATAATATTGTTGATATACAAGGTGTCCCTTGCCCCTTGTTACAATGCAGTGATATGTCTATTTCATTTTTTGCTTTGCACACCCATAAACTCTTACTGTTTATCTATTGCAGGTCAGCAGCCTCATTGAGACTGATATTTCCTTCATTCATTTATTCATTTTATTAGCCGCTTAATCCAAATTAGGGTCGCTGGGAGGATGGCACCCATCTCAGCAGACTCTGGGAGAAGGCGGGGTACACCCTGAAAAGCTTGCCAGGCCATTGCCGGGCCAACACACACACACACGCAACCATTCACAGTCACACTTAGAGGCAATTTGGAACAGCCAATCAGCCTACTTTGTATGTTTTTGGACTGTGGGAGGAAACCGGGGTACCCAGAGGAAACCCACACAAGCAATGGAAGAACGTGCAAACTTCCCACAGAAACGTTCAAGCCTGGGAATTGAACCCAGGCCTTCTTGCTGTGAAGCTAACCACTGCACCACTGTCCTGCATTGATATTTCACTCTTTTTCTGTTTTGTTTTCTCAGACCCACGGCACACAGTTCCAACACCTGCTGTGGGAGGAACTAAAGTGCACAGTAGCTTTTGGGACACTCTGTATAATATAAGTTAATTTTGTTTAAACACAAAACAAGACACCAAAGGTTTTTAAACCACTAAGAGACTCTCAAATGAACATCACAAATATTTGATGAAGTCTCACCGGAGGTTAAAAGTCAACATCTTAATCTTTCACTACGATGAAGCGTCCATTAAGCAAAATGAACTTACAATATGCAGAGACTCGAGTGTGTCTTGTCTCATTATCTAGAGCTTGCAAGTTTAAATCCTGACAATACCCTCATTAAAACAACCCAGAACTGCCCATAACACATCAGTTCAAATGAGTGGGTGTCTCTGTTGCCATGTTGTAGCTTTTCATTCAAACTAACTGGATATCAAGTATTTTATTTCTCTTATAACACAATAATCTGTTTAGAATTACATTTCATACTGTGTATCATCCATGAAACAAGTTTGTTCTTGTAATAATTTACATTATAACGCTGCTGAATTCTTATGTAAATGTCGTAAAACCATTTTGTTGTCGCGTCTGTGCTCACGAGCCCACACAGGCAACAGAACGTGGGCGCTGCCGCTGTCACCACTGACTGCACTTGTGCTTCACAGAAAATGTTCATGTTTTTCTTCTTGAGGAAAAATGTGTTTTCGAATACCATTTCGAATACCATTGAAAGGAATATAATGTTATAATTTCTTTTCTGAAAATAAATGCAAACATTTATTTATCAGTGCTCCGCTTTTAGGCAGTGCACAAATAATTATACTAGAATCTACAAACTGAATGTTTTGTGATACAAATTTTAAAATTACATTATCGGTATTTATTGCCAGGAATTTCAAATGATATGTAAATTATATTTTCTAACCATAACTGACTTATTAAACATCTCATACTGTATATAAGTAGAACCCCTTTTAAGAACGGTCATAAGTATTGACAAGCATTTGAGTAAGGTTTTGCTCAGAAATATGATTATGTTGGATTCAATTTGTAAATTCGACTTTCATTGCTAAGTAAGGTCAAGCTGCCCACAAAACTGCACATATTTTTTTCTCTAGAGCTTTTCTGCTGAGACAGAAGAAGCACAAAAAAAGAAAGAAAGAAAAAGATAAAAACATCAACAACAACAACAACAACAAAATAGATGCTTCTTCAAGTACAGGGCCATACTCTCTAGTTCTCATATTCTTCATTTTAATTACTGTGCTTACAACTGCTGTTACACACACACACACACACACACACACACACACACACACACACACACACACACACACACACACACACACACACACAGTAGTAATCCCTCAATAAATTATAAACACTGGAAAACAAACAACCAACTGCTTGCTATTAAAACATCATTTTAATTATTCTTCTAGACACCAGCTGTGAATATTTCTCTTTGGGAATATATTAATTCACTGCCACAGACTAAAAACTAAAGCAAAGTGACAGACATTCCTCACAAGCTCAAGTCTTATTCTTTAAACTTATTAGCATTGTTATGCATACCCAAGAACCCAAGATGACAGCTCATTACAAGATATTTGCAGTTAGAAACTGAGTCAATAAAATACAGCTGCTACAGAATGAAGGAAGTAACTACTGGAGAAGAAAAGGGGAAAAGAGAACTATACCAAGAGGGATATTTACAAGGAACTCTGAGGAAGAACAACAAGTCAAATCACAGATTTATATAAATGCACTTGATCTGATACATTATTATCATTACATACACAGGGAATGTATAAAGTGTGCAATTGTAACTGTTTTTGTAATTGTGTAGCTGTTTTTAAAAGGAGCATGTAGTGTCAGCACATTTTAAGAGATAAAGGTTAAGCATTTCTTTTGTTTGTTTCTTTCAGTAAGGTTAAGTCTTGAAGACAGGGGGTTGCAGGGTTCTCAGTAACAAGCCGTATCTTATATTAACTTCAAGAGACAAAACTAAAGAAATAAAAATAAGACTGGGCAAAGCCACTATAAATAACTACAAATGACAAGAGGAATGAAGTTCATTCCACAACATTAAACCTCCAATTAATGGATAAAATGCATGATGTGCACCGTGACCCTAATAAAGGATAAAGCAGTTCTGAATACAAATATATGTTATGTTATTTATAATGTTATGTATTTAATTATTTAATAAATAAAAGATCATTAAAAATTTTTAAAAAGAATAAGAAACTTTGAGGTATGCTTTAATAGGAGATCGGCTTCTGCGTCACATTTTCCTTTGCCAGCTCACCCAGTAGGGTGGCCCCTCAAAACATGCAAAAAAACCTGAAAAAAAAACCCTACTAATACTGCTAAAGACATACCCCATAGGTAAAAACATTAGATATTGCACAAACATCTTGAAATTTTTAGAATTTTCTGCTAGTATATTACCATTATTAACTTTGCTTTTTATTTATTCTTTTGTACTTTCATTTATTCATTCATTAATTCATTTTCTAAGCTGCTTAATTCTAATTAGGTTCACGGGGAGGCTGGGGCCCATCTCAGCCAACTCTGGGAGAAGGTGGGGTTTATAGAGAAATGTTTAAGTTCTTTATCAAACTTGTTTTTACAAATCTGCTGCTTTGCAACTATATCAGTTGTGAAAAGCACTCTACAAATAAAACTGAACTGAACTGAACTGAAAATTATTTTGGAGAAAAAAAAAATTGAGGGCCACCCTAACACCCAGTCATGTTGCATTCTTCCTTTGTATTCTGAGATACTTATTTAATAGTAGAAATGAACCTCAGAAATGATTTCACACATATCTTCTCTACCTAAACTGCACTCAAAAGTTAAAACTGTAAATCTATATAAATGTATCTGTTAATGTATTTTATGAAAAAATGTATATATATATATATATATATATATATATATAAATGTATATAAATGTATATAAATGTATATAAATATATAAATGTGTATCTATATAAAATGAAGTTTAATTTCTGTGGTACTACACGTCAGGCCAAGCAACTCAACAACAGACATCTAAGCAAGTCTTTGGTGCTCACAGAGTAGTGCTATTAAATAAGGGATACTACCCTGCTGGCTGAAGTCTTTTAACAGATGCTTGGTAATAAAAAAAAAAAAAGAGCTCTGAGTGAACATGCCCTAATATGAAGATGATGTCCAGTTTATTCCCCCAGCCATCTGCTCTCAGTACAATCTCCAGGTGAAGGGGCAAACAGGAGTGATTGGTCCTCTTTCTGTTCTCAAAATCACCTTCAGCTGGGTGATTCAGCTCAGTGCACATCTGACACAGAATGTCTAACACTTCCATAGCCTTCCTGAAAGACTGCACAGCTGGAATTGTGGCTCAACTGAGAGTGCTGTCTATTTTTATTCAGTGTAGAAAAAATGGCATTATAGTCAGCGAATACCAGAATCAAACATTTGGTCATGCACACCATTAGCATGGCTTGTCTGGGGACAAAACGGTGCTTTTTGAAAGAAAAGCACGCGATATAAACTGTAAATCTGATTGAACATCATTGATACTTTAGTATAATTACAGGATTACAGACACTGTCACTTTTTGCACACAGACACTTTACAGACTTTTTACTTTTACTAGAAAAGTCGCCACTGCAATAAATTATATTTCATTATATTGCCTGTACATTTGCATTTTATTTT
>JAQMYF010000024.1:17937662-17959650 GCA_030014195.1 Neosilurus mollespiculum
TCGGAGAGGCCGTACCTACCAATCACACCCTTCCAGGTCAAACTGTCATTGCCCACATGGGCGTTGAAGTCTCCCAGGATGACAAGAGAGTCCCCAGGGGGAGCGCTCTCTAGCACACCCCCTAGGGACTCCAAAAATGTCTGAAGGCAGCAGGAGGCTACCCTTCCGTCCACCAGAGAGAACCCCAACACAACGCACTGAGGCGGGGGGCAACAAGGATGCCCACACCGGCTCGCTGCCTTTCCCCATGAGCAACTCCAGAATAAAGGTCCAGCCCCTCTCGAGAAGGGTGGTTCCAGAGCCCAAGCTATGTGTTGAGGTGAGCCCAAATATATCTAGTCGGTGTCTCTCAACCTCACGCACCAGCTCAGGCTACTTCCCCGCCAGAGAGGTGACATTCCATGTCCCATGACCCAGAGTCAGTAGCCGAGGATCAGTCCGGCAGAACCCACACCTTCGGCTGCTACCCGGCTCACATTGCACCCAACCCCTATTGCCTCTCCCACAGGTGGTGGGTCCATGGGAGGGCGGACCCATGTCTCTTTGGGCTGGGCCCGGCCGAGCTCCATGGGCAGGATGAGTAAACCACATCCAGGCAAGTGATGTGTCCTTGAAATAATTATGCTAATAGAGGTCTTGTGAACTGCGCTTAGTCTGGACCTGTTTGCCTTGGGTGACCCTACCAGGGGCATAATGCCCCCGACAACATAGCTCCCAGGATAATTAGGACACGCAAACCCCTCCACCACGATTAGGTGGCGATTCAAGGAGGGGTTTTGTGAAATAATTTGTTCTAATAGAAGAAATTTTGAAATGAATCAACGAAAAAAAGTAAAATGCAAAAATAGAATTACAGCACAAAACTGATATAGATCAACAGAATGCATTGATCATATAGAGATGGATCCAGACACAGTGCACTGAACTTTGCAGCAGCACATGAGGCTAAAAGGAGAGTGTAGCCATTAAAATGGCCACCTGAGATGAAGCAGCATCTGGCCTTCCTCCTAAAAAACATCACCTGACGTGGGTGTGACGTCTGGTACACATGAATAAACCTTTTCACCCTTCTTAGATTGACAGGTAACTATAACAACTTTCATTCAGCTCTCTCTCTCTCTCTCTCTCTCTCTCTCTCTCTCTTACACACACACACACACACACACACACACACACACACACCTGGGCAGGAATTAGTACAGACCAAATCTCTCCCCACCACTCTAAATGGACTTACCCACCCACGGTTTTTGCCTGAACATATTCATTCTGCTCGGCACTCTCAGCAGGATACAGGTGACATTCAAAAGTCCTGCTGCTCTGCACTGTATAACAGCAACATTGTGTTTAACAATGCTACACAAAACTGACAACAGTGTTTTCAATGAAAGCAAAAAAAAAAAAAAAAGCTGAGCTATGTGTCACACCTCCTTTGATCTGCCCTATATTTTGATGCTAGAAAGTGGTGCGTAGAAATGGCCACTCACCCGCCCTTAATGTAGTCTAGGAAGGTGACTTCAATATCCACGAGGAATGACAGAAGTGTTACCTAACAATGGAAAGAGAGCAAGAAGACAGTTCAAATAGAGCATGCTGACTGCCTCCAGCAAATCGTTATACCTCATTAACTTTACAGTACACAGCATGCATTTACTGTAAAATCCAATCAGAGCTACACTAATTTGACAGTAGAAATTTAAAATGATTGCCCATGTTCTTCCACAGATTACTCCCACACCCTGCACAGAAGTGGATAAGCATTACCCATATTCTACGTACCGTTCCAGAATTGAGGTATTTTTTCTTCTTGCTTCTTTTCTTTGGATTAATGACCTGTTGGTGAAAGAATCAAGATGTAGTCCCTTGAAAATATTTTTTTCTGTGGTCTTCAGTCAGTGACCAAAAATAATGTATGTTGACACTTTTCCCTGGACTGAAAAAATAGCAAAACGGTTTGTAATGGAAGCCCCTTCACCAGGCAGAAATCTGACCCTTAAACTTTTCTTACCTCAGACATTGTCTTATGCTTGTCATGGCAATTATAAATAAACATTATACACCAGTAATCACATTAAAACCACTGACAGGTGAAAATAATATCAGTTATCTTGTAACAGTGACACCTGTGAGAAGTTTTAGGTAGTAGGTGAACGGTTCTCGAAATTAATGTACTGGAAGAAAGGAAACACGGGCAAGTGTAAGGATCTGAGAAACTTTGATATCTGCTAAATTGTGATGTCTAACCAACAGGGTTAGAGCATCTTTAAAATGGCAGGTGATTTGTGGCTGTTCCTGATATGGAACTGGACAACCAAGCCAAGGAAGAAGGTGACCATGATGCACTATGGAAACAAGGCAACCTGGTAAAAGCAGTGTGATACACTGGACAAGGTTCTGTATGGACACCTTGGGTCCTGGCTTTCATATGGTTGCTGTTTTGACATATACCACTGTTGCGAACCAAGGACACCCCTTTATGGCAATGGCATTCCCGAATGCCAGGGAGTTCTTTTAGCAGCATAATGGACTCTGCCACACTGCAAAAATGGTTCAGGAGTGGATTGAGGAACATGGCAAAAAGTTGGAGGTGTGAACAAGCCTCCAAATTCCACAGATCACAATCCAATTGAGTATCTGTGGGATGTGCTGGCCAAACACAAACATCTATGGAGACATTGCCTCACAACTTACAGCACTTAAAGGCTCTGCTGCTACTGTCTTAGTGCCAGATACTACAGCACACCTTTAGAGGTCGTAAGAGTCCATTGCTCGATGGGTTAGAGCTGTTTTGGCAGTACACAGCTTTTTGGTACATTCTCTCATGTCATGTCATAAAATATTTATTGTTTAAGTCCTATAATTATCATTTTAAATAAGCATAGTCACTAATTTTAGTATTTTAGTAATAGTGAAGAAAAACTACCCACTGAGTTTTATCATGCTTAAGTTTTTCAGTTTTTTCTCAGAAAAGGGAAACATGTTGAAGTTCTCATCAGTGGTAAGTCACCAGATCAATATTGTGTTGAAAATTTTTTCTCTTGTGTTGAAACATTAATCTTGTTCTGCTGTAAATTGCGCCATAATTCACATTAGTATATACTACACAGGAATAGCACAATCTGACTGGCTTGTTATCTCTGAGATACACTTGGAGCAGGTGGCACTATCATTGTCTGGCTTTAAAAATAAAAGAAAATAGGTATATTAAAAAAAGCAAAAAGTTTGTATTTCTTGTGCTTTTGAGTGTAAAAACCCACCTTTACAGAGCACGTTTTACTAACATTTCTGTATAGCATGTACTGACTCTGCATATGCAGCCTCAAAAGACACCATTAGCTACACATTACTATTAGCTTGGGACGCACTGCGCTCACCTGACTTATGTTTGTCATGGTTAAACTATGTAAATATAAACTAAAGGGAAAATTTTGTTTTAGTTTGTTTTTATTTATGTTTCTGCGAAGTATATACTTACACCCTGAATAGGGTTTAAAGGGACAGTTACACAGCTCTTAGCTCACCTGCATCTATCATGATTAGAAAAAAGTAAAAATAAACCATAAAAATCTTATTTTAGTGTGCTTTTTTTGCTTGTGTTCCCATGTAGTGTATACTAAAACAATTATGTGCCTCAGGCTTGGTGTATGTTGTTGAACTGAATACTATTCAGCGTCATGTACCTCGCCTTCGATGAATAATTGTTGATATTTGTTTCTGGAAATACAAGGAAACTTGAGTTTCTTAAATCTTTGAGTTACAAGAAGAGAAGTATGACAAACTGTGCATTCCCACACATCAGGAAAGCGTCTGTGATAGAAATGCAGGCAAACACACCCCAGAGGTACAGCGAGAAAAAGGGTGAAAGCTGTTAGCCCTTGGTGAGAAGTGTTCCGTAACTGCGCTGGAGTGGTTGTCACTTCAAATAAACAGTGTGTGTGTGTGTGTGTGTGAGTGAGAGCAAAAGAGAGATAAAAGAGATGGAGAGAGCCAGAGAGAAAACTGTTTGAGTTCGACAGCAAAATGTTCATCCAGACAGTATGGCACTCACAAAGGCATCAGTGTTGACAAGCCAATAAAAAAGCCTATCATCCCTACTCACAATACTAAGCCTTCCAGTACATGGGGAGTTGCTTAGAGCTGTACTGTGTTAATGTGTATATACAGGCAGCCTCTCTCTTAACTATTAACATGTAATCACTTTCTATCCTAATCAAATCAATTCATTAATCCACCCCTATCCCTCATATCTGAACACTGCTTTCTTAATCACTCACAATGTGCAAGGGATATAGAACGTATAATATAATTAAAAAGATAATAGTAGTTTGAATAAAAACTGCATGACAAGTTAAAGTAAAATAATCTAAAGTAGTTATACAGCTAACATTATACTATACTGATATAGAAGATTCTTCTTATGAATTCATTCTCTTTAAACATGTCATTTGTTGTTTAAGTGGCAAGGTTGTGTGAGAAACATTGCTTGTTGTGAAGCAAAGAAACACTTTAGGATATTGAAGAAATGCTCCAGTCAACCTTCTGTTAGCTGGGATAAGAATACATTTCTAACAAATCTGCTTTAAAACATTCTAACAATTTTCCTAATTTAATCCTTGCACTGCTTCAACAGTGATACGTCCTTTAATACTGCCTTGTAATCTAAGGAAGGACATTCTCCTATTTTCTTTCCAAAATATGCTTTAATATAATTCCATAATGACGCCTCTAACTCTTTAAAGCTATTACTATAATTGTATCTATCATGAATGTGCATGACTGTATGGTTTAATTTAAACCATGGAAGAAGTATAAACTGCTGAAAAATACATTCAGAGGAAGGATAAAAAAACTGATTGTGAAAGGCAGCAGGTCACCCACCTCATATACGTTAAACTGGGACTGGCCTCTGGACAACTCTCTGTAGCTTGTGCTAAACTCGCCAATGAAATCGTGGCTGGATGTGCAAGCGTGCATTCAGGCATACAGAGTGGAAACAGCACACACAAATAGAAAGAAAAATTCATTTTAATGTAGGGCAAACTGAGCTACCAAAACACCACGCAGTGAGTAGAATATTTCTTCTCTATTGTGTATCTCACAGTGAAAGAGGTTTATGACCAGATTATCTTACAGTGCTTCTGTAAAAAAAAATTTAAACAGTCTAATGGCTGCGAAAACACAATATGCAAAATACTATGTTTCAACCCTGGACTCGCCGAATGACTATCATCATAAATGCATTAGATGAAGATACTAATCTGACTAGATTGTGTGGGAAAAAATACATATACAGGCAGACATTACAGATTAACATAACAAGGAAAACAGAGACGTCATGCTGCTGAATTTTTAAATGGTATGCTGTAATTTACCCTGTTTACTTTAAAAATATCCCGCAGCTAGTTGCTGGCTGACAGTAGTGACTGTTTCATTTTGGATGATATTGCTGTTCAATTTCTTTTTTGGCTCACATGGCAAATCAATTAGATTCCAACAGTTTTTAAACTCTCTACTAATGGACCAATGTTTCTTTGTTTTGTTTCTATATTCCTAGTATTCTTGTTTAAATAAAAGATTAGGACTGGGATTTTTCCAAGTGTTTTCTGAAGTTACAGAGACATCTCCAAAGTAAATAAACACCCCTCATTACAGAGTTTTATCTGTGAAATTTATTTGATCCAACTTGTTCATATATTATTATCTTTTTTTTTTTTAATTTTAGATTACCTTACATAAATTGTTTAAAGCAACTAACTATGTCATAAATACCAGGAGCAAAAGAGTTGTCTGATTTTTAAAGATGGTGTATTGTGGGTCAATCTGAGGGTGGACTTAGGCAGCATCAGATTGTGCAAAACCTTGGGATTCCTCTTACTACAGTCAACAGAGTGATTGTACAATTCACCAGAAAAGGCAAGGAATCAACAGCATGCCACTCAGCTCGACCTGGGCTCTCTGACAGGTGTCTTCGGTCTGTCAAGCGGACTGCTAAAAATAATCCCTGTTGTAAGGCAACTGATGTTGCAGAGAAACTTCAAGTAAGTTTATGTATATGTGTATCTATGGATTAATCTTTCAAAAATGAAGGTGTGTTTTTACTTTAGGTATGTCACTGTATGCCCACAGTAAATTAGTTGTTGACATTCTGTTTATGTTTATATTCACAGTCTGTTTATGTTTAGAAACAAATAGGTGCAATATTTCCCACTTTACAAAACTGTTAACTAGCTTCATGCATAAAATATAGTTGTAAGCAGCAATTCTAGGATCTAAGCATCAATAAACTAATTCCCCGGGGGTCTTGAAATAGCACAAAGGTCAGTTGAAGGACTTTATATACCAAGTTTTGTGTTGATCTGGCCAGCGCTTCAAAAGGACATGAAAATTAAATGTCCAAAATTTCACAATTTGCAGTTATCGCAATTTGATTGACACAGATCTGATGTTCTCCGACAGAGACTTTTACTTCACATCTTAGTTAGAGCATACCCTAAAGGCGCTACAAGTGCAACTGTGCATCAACTGAAGTTATGGTTTAGGAGAAGAAATGAAAAACTGGGTTAA
This sequence comes from Neosilurus mollespiculum, assembly GCA_030014195.1. Lineage (NCBI taxonomy): Eukaryota > Metazoa > Chordata > Actinopteri > Siluriformes > Plotosidae > Neosilurus > Neosilurus mollespiculum. Next base: position 17,944,227 of record JAQMYF010000024.1, read on the forward strand.
AAATAAGCACGTTCAAGTGTCAATGAGGCCTTGACATTGTGGACAAAAAATTTTAGAATGATTGACGCAGTGGTAATTGATATTGGTTTAACTGCATTATATTTATGCCCTACAATGCAATATTGCATCAATTAAAGTGTCGGTTAATGAGAAGATTTTTAAATATATTTTTCACATATTAAAAATTGACTTGAAAATGGGCGTGTTCAAGGGCTTGCTTTTAAAATTGGAATCTTGTCAATGTGGCCTTTTCATTGTACACAAGTTCACAATGATTGATGCTATGGTGAATTATATTGACTCATTTGCATATTATTTTTGAAATGACTGCATATTGTCTTGTGGGGGCCATGTTTTTGACCTAATATTCTTTCCTTCACAGTTTGATGTGTAATAGGCTCAAGATGACATGCTTCAAATTTAATGCAAATTGGCGCAGCCATTTAGAAGATGTACTTTTTGGTAAAATAACGATTATGCAAATTAACTGAAAATCAAATATGGCGGACTTGAAAGGTCCAAGAGGCAAAATTGATCCTTGTGAGGAGTGGAACCTGTATACTAAGTTTCATCAGACGTTTCAAGGGGGCTGAGGTTTTGAAAATGGAGATTTCACTCAATGATAACAGCCAGGTCATGTTGCCTATGGATGCAAACTTATTGTTCAGAACCTGATTCTCAACCATTGTGCCAAATTTGATGACTTTTTGCTGCATGTTTTTATTTTATTGCCAAAAGAAAGAAAGTGGTAAAATAATAATAATGATAATAAAAACAATAAACTTATTATTATTACCATTATTATTATTATTATTATTATTATTATTATTTTTATTATTATTATTATTATTATTATAAAGTAAAAACAAGAGGGACTTATTGACAATAAGCCAGACTCCAACTCAAGTTTCATTCTTACAAAATAAAAGCATGTGAAAAAAATAATGAAATGAATAATTGGGTAAATATCAGACCAAATTAATTTTATTTACAATATACAATAATACTATCTAATATGATTATGTTATATATTACTATTACCTTGGAACTCATGAAGATAATAATTTAAAAGCATCTAAAACTCATTTTTTATAGTTATTATTTGTGTGAGACTGCATGGTTGTAACACTTTACCTGCCATCTCTGTCCCAGTCATACACTTCAATCTTGATTGTTCTAGAGAAAGAGAAAGAGAAAGAGAAAGACAGCAAAAGAGTAGAAGGTCGGTTTGACCACTGTACAGTAATCTCGTTTCTCGTTTTTTTATTTCTCCACAATCAGTATCCGAAGTATCTGAAGATGAAGTATCACTCTCATAGTAAGTAAGCAATTTTCCATTGACTGTGTCCAGCATGTCTAACTATTTTACTATTCACTGCATGGACAATCAGGGCAAGTAAATGACAGATACAGAAAAAGAGATATGAATCATGGACTACTATGTTACAACAGCTAGTCATTGGTGTAATATTTCAATATGGGTAGTGAATTGGTTTTCTTGGAGCCTGGAGAGTGCAGTGAGGTTTTAAGTGCTGTAAAGAGCCATTTAAAAAGCTAAATATCTTGTGCACTAAATAGGGTTGAATTTCTTATGGATGGCTTAACCCACATTAATATGAATGATGTATAAAACGGCAGGAGAGCAGTGCTAGATAGCAGTATCTTGAGAATAAGAAGGGTTTTGCATCTATGTTTCAGGGGTTGTTTCTATTTACTGATTTCAGTTTCTCATTTCTTACCGTGCAAAATTAATTAAATGTAGCTATCAGCATCACTGCTATACAACAAGTGATGAACACACAGCAAGAATTACTTGTGGCACAATCCACAGGCATTTTACTTGGCTTGGCTTTGTTCTTCTAATGTCCTGTCACCAGAACTAACATGGTAGCAGGACACTCAGCACTTCCTCAAAAGAGTGTACTCAGTCCCCCAAACTCAAACAATTTCAGTCACGGGTTAAGCAAAAACAGGAGGCAAAATGTCTAATAAAACAATACAGATCGAATATAACAGCATGCCCATTATAATAAGCACTTGGACCAACCAACCTAGTAGGAAAGTAATTAACTAACTAACTAAACATAAAATAAAATAAAATAAAAATCAGTTTGCTATATTAATGGCATGGTGACATAGTGGTTAGTATGTCCGCCTCACAGAAAGAAGGTCCCAGGTTCGAATCTTGGGCTCGGCGAGGGCGTTTCTGTGTGGAGTTTACATGTTTTACCCATGCTTGTGTGATGGACTGGCGACCTGTTTAGGGTGTACACCTCCTTCACCCAATGTCAGCTGAGATAGCCACCAGACACCCCCCCTCCACCGACCCTAAGCCCTTCAGTTCTTTATCGTGATGGTTAATAAATACAACATGCCCCATCTCTACTGACTGTAAGATTGTCATGAACATTAATTACCACAGTATATGATCTCATCAAAGTTTTTAATTTCAACATGACTTACTCCTACCACTGTTAACTCACAGAAACAAGATTTCCTGAGATTTGAGATTTAAATTTTAATCGAAGGCAGAGCGTGTGCTGCTGTAGGACTAAATCGCCCGATTATCCTTCTCAGTAAAACACATTCAAATGATCCAAACTGATATTTCATATAACCAATGACATAGAGTGGCTCTATGAATGCTTTTATAGCTGCCTCAGACAGTTTATAACTAGAGATGGCACCTGAGATTCATTATCAGTGCCAGGCCATTATCTGGACTGGATATCAGTGAGGATAAGTGAAGGAATTTCATCTGATCCTGTAATAAATCTAGCCTGAAGAGTCACAGAACTTCTTGTCATACAACCTAAAGTGACATATAATAGGTCAGAGAATAATAACACAGATGTGGACAGTTGAAGTGTTCAGTCTGCTTTTAGACGATTCAGTGGCTTGTTGATATGGTTCCTAGCAGCATTATTTAAGCTTGATGTTGTGTTTTAAATGTGATGCACTGGTGAGAGACATGTCTCACTCATCAGCTGAGGTACAATATTTTGAATGATTTTTATTAGTGATAATAATTTATTAGTATTTTGCTAGAACAAATATCACGCATTAAAATGTGCTTAAGTTTGAGGACAGAATCATGATTAACTAAAACATGGCCCTGTTTTGCATAAAAATAAAGACATTCTTGATGAAGTCCTACCTGTCATAATCCCCATTGCACAAGGCTCTGACGGGGATCTTAAAGGCCTGCCATACAGGGTTCAGGGTGTTCTTCACCACCTCTGTCTTATGGCATATGGTGAATCTGTCACAAGCACAAACACCTTAATCAGTCAAAAAGTGATTAATTACTTATTTACAAATTTAAACACCAAAACCCTGGCAACTGTTTTATTTGAAAAAAAAAACAATGTGCAGGAGAACAAGAAGCAGATTTCTACACAAAGTATGTTTACTGTGATTAAACTGAAAATCACTACAGGTCATAGCTGGAGTCAAAACGTATGGAGTCCTTAATTTTGACTCGCCCTAATATACAGATTTAGGTACTGCCTAAAAGCAGAGCTTCCCATTAGATTTTTGTGGGCTATGTTTTTTTTCCGTCCATGATTAATTAATTATTCTGGCAATATTTCAAAAGTTTAATCCATATTCTTCAGAAAAATCTGTAAAAGCTTTGCCAAAACTACTCTATAAAATAATTGTAATTTGTTGCTGTTTTTGTCTTGTTTCAATTAAAAGAAGTTTTCAAAATCTCACAGATGTTAAAAGGCATCAAGTTCCAGCTAAACAGCCAATCAGCATCTAACTGTATCAAAATGCATATGCACAAAAGATCAATCAATGGTGCCCTGCTGCTATTTTTTAAAGGGTACTTGTGGAGAATTAGTGTTACTAGCTATGTGAAACGATCATCAACGGTTCCTCCCAGCAACATCAGCTCATGTCCTATTTTAAAGTGCACGTGAGTGTTACAACACAAGGCATGCTCAGAGACATGTTGCCTTTCTGACTGGCTGTCCCAACCTGGTAGTGACGCGAATTCATTGGATTTCCTGGGGTGCATCACTGACCCCAGTGCAGAACAACATATTATCAGCTCTTTTGTGTTCCTAAACCAACTGACGACAGGAAAGCCAAGTTGGCAAAACGTTAGCTGCATAAGCCACTTTGGATTTACCGTCACGCTCATCTCCGGCAAGATTCTCATCTATAGAATGTTACATCTCGTCACTAGAATGTGATGTCTCACTGTCTCCACAAAACTCCTCCCTCTCTGGTTTAAATAGGTAACCATTTACACTCATTTTTTTACATGTCAAACCTTCAGGCTGATGGGGTATAACAACAGAAGAACACATTGGGTTCCCTCCTGAATTTGCAGCCTGGCAAACCTGTAGCAAACATATGATTGTATTTTATATTTTATACAATCATATGCACATGGGTTACAATCAAAAATTACTTTTTTAATACTTAAAGTACTGAAAACCTGAGGCTTGTAGACTGCTTCTCAAAAGACTGTGCTAATTAGCACGCCTTTATGAGCATACTATGTTTGGGCTTCAGAAACAGGACCACTTCTTAGCCCTTCCACACTACTGGCCAAGACATTAGTGGAAGATTTATTATAGACATGACATGCTAGTTCTGCAGCTTTTTCCACTATTCACACAAACCTCTTTTTTTCCACTAACGAATACAAATCAAAATAAACCACTTAGCATATGATCACAGAGCTATAGAGAAGAGAGCAGCTCAGGTCAATATTCTACTGCACTTAGGTTGAGAACAGTCAGCAGGCATCATGGTCATATGTTCAGCCACCTTGTTAGAGATCAGTATGTTCTGAACTTGTAAGTGATATGGATTTTTCACAGCTCACAGCTCATTTAAAGAGCACTATGACAGTGACCTTACAGCACACTAATTAAATACAATGTTCTGCAATTAGTGACAGTAATACTGGGAATAATGAACACCTGTTGGACAGACAGATTCTATATACCACATTAAAAAGATGTAAAGATGTTCACACTACGATTTCTTTATGTATTCACTTCCATTTAATATTTTATTTTAACTTTACAATACATTCTAGTGGCCCTGCGATGTCCTGGCGAGCTGGCCAGGGTGTACCCCGCCCTCGCCCAGAGTCGGATGAGATGGGCGCCAGCCTCCCCGCGACCCTAATTAGGATTAAGCGGTTCAGAAAATGAATGAATGAATGAAAACATTCTAGTACAGTTCTAAACGGAAAACAAGGCAACGTGGCAAACCTTAGACTGACCTGTTTAAACTGGTAGACCATCTTAGCCCACTAGTGAGTACTTATAGAAGCTGTTTCTAAATGTGACCCACTCTAGTATACTATGGATTATGTAGGAAATTTGACATAGAGAGGATATTTGAGTAGGATATTTGACATGAGATATTCATATATTTGGAAAAAATAATTAAATATTAATATATTTAAATTGACTGAGTTACATCACTTTGTATGCTGCTTATCAGGAACTGCTACCTTTGAGAAAATAGCAATTACAGTTACAGAACCATTTTCTGAATGTCCTCATTTGAAACTCCCTAGCATCCATACACTAAATGAATCCGGCTCTCGACCAATTAGCGCGATCATACTAGTGTTTTCCTAGCAACAGATGAGATCTATTTACACCGAGTCATGTCTGTTTTGAGGCTTCTCATTGGTTTGCCGCTGTATGATTTGGGAAATCTCTCTGGCATTCCATAAGTAGGTAGAGTATTCTGGTACCAACTATGGATAATAGGGAAATACCCTGAGTAATGACCAAAACGGTTTGAAAATCGGCAACATAAGTGGACATTTCCATTGTTTTACAGCTTGGACATGGAACCCTTTCTTAAACAAGTATTTTAGCATGGAAAGATTGTGTTTATGGATATTTGAATTTGGTCATGTGGAAGATTATGCTTTGAAGGATTTATTTTTGGCGATATCACATTTTCGTCCAGGTAAGCCATTTTCAACTTACTTTGGCTCTTATTCAAAACACTACCTTGCGGCTTAATCCATATTATGTTAGAGCAGGTCACAAATTACTGCTGAATTACTGCTATTATTTGTTAATATAGACAGGTTATTAACCAGAACAGAACAGTAAAATTATAAGAATCATTTATTTTTATTATATATACATCAGAGCGGCACACTGTGAATGTTTCACTATCCCAGGTTAAATAACAATTATTTGCTAAAGGCAATATCTGTCATACTTAAGTTGAATACATATTTTAATACATAATACACAGGAATACACAGAGAAGCATTAGGGTTAAGGTTTATTAGGGTTATTAGCGTTTAAGGTTTATTTTATATATACATTTTAGAGATATTCACCAAACCTCAGGTGCATAATTGTTTAAGTATGGGTACCTATTACATGGGTACCTAAGCAAAAAATGCTGTGGAGATTTAGTTTTCAAGGTTTCAAGTATACTCATTCAGAGTTTAGTGCATACTACATAAGGAAAACCAGCTCCGTAAAAGTTAATTAAAAGGTTTAGTATAAACTACAAGGAAATACAGGAAAAAGTAAATATAAGAAAAACAAACTAAAATGATTTTCATGGTTGATATATGTATATATATTTTAGTGTATATATGTATAGTAATATATATTTTCTATATGTTTCTATTGTTTGATGGACTGTAACAAACCGAGGTTGTCTGTCATGCTGATTCAAGCATTATTCCCTCGGAATAATGATTTTTATTCCAGAGATAGCTGACCAATCAGATTACACCAAGACTGTTTGAACAACTTTGACTGTATTTTTCTAGCTGGGAACTGGTAAGATAGGTGAATTGGCTACTATAAATTGCCCCAGAACAAGAAAAATTTATTTCTAAAAATGAACGAGTGAATGAACGTGTAATTAATTAATTAATTCTGAATTTGCTTTTTGGCTGATTCATTGCCCATGTGTGTTTGTTATACAGTCTGCAAGTGAGTAATCACTTGAAACAACTAACTTTTAATTAACAGACATCTGCACACACAAAGAACAGAGAGAGAGAGAGAGTGAGAGAGAGAGAGAGAGAGAGAGAGAGAGAGAGAGAGAGAGAGCTAATATTGAGAGAGCTAATATTGACTAATAGTGAGAATAATGTGAATACTTATTATACTAAGAAGAATCCTAAGACTTAAAGGAGACGGCGACACGTTTTAACTGAGTAGGGTTTGGAGTGTGTATGCCATTTTTTTTGAGAAAGCAATTATGTTCATTATTTTTATGGGGAGAATCTATGAGAAAATCCCACTCTTACAGCAATCACAATTTTAAAGCTGAGTTTCTCTTTTACATCCTTGTCAATGCTAAGTAAAGTTTTATTCTTGCAATATGGAGCTTATTCTTGTTCATTCTACAACACTTGTTAATATATTAATAATAATGTTAATATGTTAATAGTTATGTCAAGTTTTCACTGTGCGTTTGCATTGTTTGTATATATAATGATGGCTAGCAAAATCATTACACTAATTGATTAGGTAGCTTAAGGGTGCCCACTTACTAGTAAATAGCCAATGTGTTTTATTTAACATTATCAGTTTATTTTGGCCGAAAACAAAGGTTTCCTGGTGAAAGCACCCCAGCTAACAGGCTTTTTATTAACTTGTTTTACATTTTGTTTTGGTTCTGCGTCTGTTTACATCAACAAGACTACATGACCAGAAAAACAAGAAGAGTAGAAAAGTCTGAGATCAAGTGTTAAAAAACAGAAGAAGGCTTTTTTCCCCCAGTGAAATAAAAAAAGATAGCAGTGTTTACTAATATAATCAGGCCTATTGCAGGGGTCATTTAAACTCATACACATGAGCAAGTAAAGAGTTACAGAAAAGCATCAGGGCCGATTACATTTTATTTCCATTAGATAACACTGTATTTTTATTTATTTATTCATTCCTGGTATGTGAATGGGCCTCTTTAAGCTTTGTATCCATATATCCCAGTTGCCTTAAAATGGTATTTTCATGATTTAATTCCTTAAACAATGAATCATATTATGTGCCTTCTAATGATGAAAGGACAACTTGACAACTTTTATTTGCAAGTGGGCCTGCCTACTCACGTTCCGTCCTCGTTGCTGCGGTAAAACACAAGGAAAGGGTCCGACTTGCCAAAGAAATCCTTCTTGTCCAGCTTGTTGCCACAAAATTGCATCATTACAGATTCCTGCAGAATGGAGATACAACCACTTTACCACATAATGAACAATAATTAAGAATTTGGCAACCAGACCTTTTCGAGCAGATGACACTGTATGACTACAAAGTGGTCTGGCATGGTCTTTAAAATTTGCTTGACTAGAGCCAGGTGGGACACTAAGGAGACAAATGAGAAATCCTTTTGACAAGCATACATGTGTGGACACAGAGACTGGCCTGTGCACACACCTTACTCTTATCCATTATGGGAAATTAAATATAGTGTTTGCATTGTAAAGTACAAATGTATAATCTATAATCTATATGTGAGTCTTTGTGTTTGTTTATAGCACAGTGGGGATTCCTGGTCCAAGAGATTCTAGATGGATTTTTTACTAGAATTTTTTTTTTATGTACAGGTTTGAGGCATATCTATGCGTTACTGTAATCAGAATGTGTAGGGAAGACGTTAAGGCACGTCAATAGCATGTGCACCGACACACCTACTCTGTTTTGCAACACAGGCAAACAACTGATCATACAGTATAATGACAGGGATTTAGATTTAAATTGAAGAAGACATTGTTTATCTTTGTATATCCCAGTTTGTTTGGAAGATGTAGTTAGAGTGCGGGGTCAGCCATAATATGCCACCCCAAAACATAGAGGGTTAAGGGCTTAAAAGAGCCCAAGAGTGCCACCTTATCAGAGTCACTTCCAACCTCCTAAACCATTGTCCAAGGATAAGCCAACAAAGAAATACTAAAGCAACTGCAAAGGTATTGTCCACAAACACCACACAGGATGACTTACTCGGCAGTTGTTCAATTCCTCAGCCTTCACAATAATGGTTCCACATTTCTTCCCAGGAATGCCCCTGATGGTGGAAAAAGAAATTTATTAATACTCGGTCATTATAAAGTTCACTTAGATAGTCTTTAGTTTACCAATTTCTCAAAAACTCATATTAAGCATGAAGTATCACTCAAGTAATGTTGAATAATAACTCCTGGTCAGTCTTTGCTTTGTCTTATTAGTGAGCAAATAGCATATAGCATATATCTGCATGTCCAACTGCAAAGACTTATATGTTAAATCTTTTTCTGTTTTACCTTAAACCTGAACCTCTACAGTTTTAAATCTCCTCAGAAATTCTAAACAAATCTTAAGGACTTCTTTTTCCAGCTAAGATACCTGTCACAACTCCTACGCGGGCATATGTCCAAAACTCTGAAAAGGCTACAGCCACCAATGTAGGAGGTTTGATGGCTGAATCATAGAGAAGTTGATAGAAAATCTAGTCATTTGTGACATTGTGATGAAAGTAGAATCGGAACTTGTTCATTCATCTTTTTCTGCTTTATCATGGCGAGGGTAATTGTGGATCTGGAAATAAGGGAAGACACTCTGGGATGCCAGTCCATCATAGGTCACCACACACATACAAGTTCATTCTCACATGCAACTAGGATAAAGCAAAGCCAATCTTCCTACTGCCATGTTGTCAAAAAGAACCCAGAGAACCCAGAATAAACCCATCTGCACATGGGTAGAACATGCAACACTCCATGCCAAGTAATTAATGAATCACTATTACAAAATGTCTTGTTGATGTAATTCATATTTGAATCTGTCTTAGTTTTATAGATAAACTTACAACTGTTACCATTTTTCTGCTGAAAGTAAATTCTCCACAAATAAATTAAGAGTAGATTTTCAGTCTTTTCAAGGTTTATCAAAGTAATTCAGTTTGGAACGATCCTGCAAATAGCTGCTGTAACCCTACAAAGTCCCCTTCATATACTCAAATCAATTAATGGAGACCCTGCTGTTCGTGTTCCTCACATCTTTATTTCTTTTTCTTTGTGCTTGATTCAGTTCCCAAGTTTATTTATTTATTTTTTTGTGTTTCAAATCTTTCAGCTTTAATCTTTAGTTATGTTGTTGGATTCCAAGTATAAATGTTTCAGGGAAATTTGTTCCAAGCTGAATTACAATATGGCTCGCATGTCTTTATTTTTCTGTATTAATTTCTAAATAAAAACATGTTTGTTGTGCAGTTAAGCTTTTGGATCCTACTATGTATTGAATATATATATATATATATATATATATATCTCCTGTATAAAAGAATTCCCAGCTTCAAATGCCACAACCAGCTCTGCTCTAGACTCGGTGTGAGGTAGAGTTCAGCAGGAAGCCTGCTTTGACAAGTCAAGTAACTGTGTTTTCTCTCTCTCTCTCTCTCTGCCTTTATGTACTCTGAGAAAACAGACCATTGAATGGCCATGCTGTCACCCATGTACTCCGTCTATGCGTTAGAATTATTATAGTTTGCCTCGAGTCTTTTCCCACATGTCCTCAGTCCACACATTAGTTTTGGTATGAAACACAACTGAACATTTTCTGTTTTTAATAAAGCCTGGTTATTCTCATTAGTTGTGGTATTCAACAGAATTTTATAGCCCATTTATAATCCTAGCTGTAATTAAAATGTGTATTTTTGCATATAATGCCTGTCAAAGCAAATTCCTGGCTGTAATCCAGAGCAGATATTCCTTAGGGTTCAGAGCAAACTGCACAAACACAAATATAAGGTTTATTAAACTCTTTCTCATACACTGCTTGCTGTTTATTATTCTCAGAGCAAGACACTGTGACGGAGGCATGACTGGGAGAGTGTCCAATAAAATAAAGATTATGTCTTTTGAGAACGTTCACACCCTGATGCTAAAAAAGTGTCATGAGAAAACAGTTTTCAGTGAAACGACTTCAACTACAAATGCTATAATAGAAATGAGGTATTTTTAGAATCTTGATCCTACTGTCCACCACCATGTAAAGTATTTCATCTAGTGTTGATGCAAGATTCTCTCAAGATCACTGTCAGTGTCATGCAGTGAGGTTTATTGCTTAAAATTAGTAGGCAGCATTACACAATGTTATGCTAATTAACTGACTTTTTTTGTGCTAGAGATACATGTCACTGGAAAATGGAGTGACTGTATTGATCCCAAGCCCGATAAGCTTGTACTGAACTCCAGGTGCCCCCAACCCACCAGACGGTAGTCAGTATGGGGTTGCTGTTCAGACGTCAACAGCTATGAAGTGGAAATAAATTAGAACACAGCCAGATGTGCACTTGCGGAATGAATGCCACAATCAAATAATAAACTAATCAGCATTATTACTGTGGGATGTTAAAGCTTAGGGTAAATTCATTCACCAGATGCTGAAAAGATGAAGGCATGCATCCGAACTTGTCTGTGTTCTGGCACCCAAATGGTGGAATGAACATCCCCTGGATATCCAAACAGCTGAGTCACTGGGCAACTCCAAACAACTACTTAAGATCTTTCTCTTTTGGAGGCACTTAGATTAGCACTTCTAATATTCATGTCACAGGGATGGGCTAGAGCTGAGACCATCGCAGGGCAAACACTTTCAGTATTTATTCTCTCTATCTGTTTATTTTCAAAAACAGAGTTTTTTGACTAATGGTATTCTTAGCCAGGCTCCTAATGAACCAAAATAAAGATGTATTCACTAATAGAGATTTGAGCTGTTCAGGGTGTACCCCAGGGTGTTCACCCCGTGTTGACTGAGATAGGCACAGCCTCCCTGAAACCCTAATAGGATTAAGCGGTTCAGCTAATGAGTAAGTAAGAGAATGATAGAGATTTAAATTTTGTAAGCTGCTCTGGTTAAGGGCATCTGCCAGAAGCCATAAATGTAGATACATTTCATGCATTATTTTTTATACCTGAATAATAATGACTGGCTAAATGAATACTTTAATAATCAGGTGGCAATTTGATATGTCAACAAGCAGCTCTGGCCTCTTTCCTTTCTGTTTGGACCTTTCGTATGGAAGCTACGATCTGTATCAGAACTGGCTGTAATACATCCTAATTATATCAGTATGCATTCCATCACCCACAAAAACGTCCATGCATTAGAATAAACTGTGTAATTACGCAAAATTTCATGTCCAAGCGATGAATCACAGATGTCACAGTGCGCTATTTTTAGGCTGATTTCAGGGGTTTAATTAAAATCTTACACATTTTAATTATACACTGAGGTCACTTTTTAATAGTGGAATTTTTCTTATTCCTATAAATAGAAGTATGGAAACTGAATGCATAAGAAACATACAGACTGCAAAAATCATATACCAGCATATTTCCTCAGTGACAACTCTCCCACTCTTTCCTAAACACCTCTCACACACCCAGTGAATGCACTCCTTTGCTGACTTCTATAAGATTTACTGTAGAGACAAAAGCTTTGAAATTTGACAATAAAGAAACAGAGTCACGCTCAATGACAGTCTGTTTCACGGCAGTGAAAAGTAAGCCAACAGGTGGCAGGCTAAACTGTTGCACCCTATCCATCAAGGAAATCTGCAGAGCGTTCAACCATTCATATCCTGACCTGGAAAACAAGAGGAAGACAGGGAGAGTGAAAAGGCAATGCTCAGGTCCCCATGACAACCCTCACCATTAAGCTGGGCAAAGGACCCCAGCAGAGATAATGAATATATTTCTGCACCAGTGCCTCATGGACATAGGCTCGTCCATGTTTCACTGAGATAACTCTTTCTCCAAAAAGGTGGAACTCAAAGCAATGATTGTTTTCAAAAGGCCATTTGTCTAAAAGACTTGTTATAAAAGCCACGAATAACTTATTTTAATACTAAAGTGACAGTGAAAGTGTAAATCACAGAGGAGTGTGACGTTTTAGCCATTATTCTGTACATTCACAGATTACTGAAATACAAAGTTCTCCAAATAGAAAATATTACTTTAATTAATAAATATGCCTCATGATTATCCATGTCCTTATCATTTTCAGCTTTCCACTACTATTGCTTTCTGAACCTGAACAGAATCTTAGAAGGCATGATGTAAACTGTCTATAGCGTATCTTTGTTGTGGATTTTAACACCCGTCTCATAGTCTTGCGCATTACACCAAATTGCACTAATTAATTCGTTTGGTTAAAGATGCAAAAGGAAGAAAGTCCTGGGTTTGAGTCCTTTACTCAGCAAGGGCGTTCCTGTGTGGAGCTTGCATCTTCTCCCTGTGCTTGCATGAGTTTACTCCCACAGTTCAAAGACATGCATATTAGGCTGATTGACTGTTGCCCCTAGGTCTGAATGTGTAGTTGGGCTCAAGATTGCGAGATCGTGGGTTTGAATCCCCGTTAAACCCTCACCTGGGCAAGGTCTTAACAACAAGTGTGCCGCTGTCCACTCAGCAGTATAAATGGGTACAACCTACGATGGACTAGCATCCCATCCAGGAGGAGTTGAACTCCTAGTTGCCTCACGCTAAGGAAACTGCTGAAAGCACCAGCCTGATGAGCCAGTGGGCTCTGTAAAAGCCTAACAGACTTAACTTTTTAGACCTTCATCAGGCAGCACAATGGTATTGTTGTTAACAATGTTGCCTCACAGCAGCAAAAAAGTTTCTGGGTTTGAAAAAAAACTGTTTGGCTGACTGGGGCTTTTCTGTGTGGAGTTTGCATGTTCTCACTGTGCATGTGTGTTTTTTTGTGGGGTTTTCTCTGGGTGCTCCAGTTTCCTCCCACCGTCGACAGACATGCACTTTAGGTCACGTAGTTACTGCAAATTGGCCATAATGTAGTAGGTGAGAATGAATAGTTGTTGGCAATAGACTGCAAACGTCTTCAGGGTGTACCCCTTCTGTTGCACAAAGTCAGCTGGGATTAGCTGCATCTTCTCCTATGACCCTGGCAGATTATTAGTATAATTCTGGATAATCTTGCATTAATTTCAGCTCCATTACTATTAGCTACTTGGAACTACTTGCCCCCTTAAAGCAATTATTTTATAAACAGTAAGTAATCAGTTCACCACATCAGTAGCAAATTTAGCATTACTATGTATACGAATTTTAAAGTTGTTTAAATGTCATCCTAACAATAGCTAGCTGCCAGAGAAGATGTCTTAGATTCTCATTATTAAGGAGATTTGTAATATAGGTAAAACTCTCTAAAACACTATTATCAATCATGTACTACAGAACTTCTTTTAAAAATGCCATAATTACCATTATTTTATTACCATCCTCTCACACCAAGTTGCTTGTTCTTGTAACACACACACACACATACACACCTTTATGCATCCTCTTGAATTCTTTTCTACACGGTGAGTGTGAGTCTACCTTCCTGAAAGTCCTAATCAAGACACATGAATTTACAATCAGCGTCCCGACAGAACAAGCTAATTAAGTACCGGCTACACTGCGGTGGAACAGCTGCTTTTCTGTTCGTCTTATGTTCAATTATCCCACTCCCACCCCCCATTAGTACGGATTGGAATGAAATAACAATCACCATTAAAAGCTATCGAGATGCTCGGCTCAAGTCCCGCATCCTTTTTCACTCCATTTTCTCACTCCGTCAGTTGCAAAGATAGCTGCTCAATAAGTGACCTTTACATCCACAAAAAGCTCATTGCAGTGTATTGGTGATCTAATCAAGCCTGTTTTTTTCTCTCTTACTGAGATTTATTCTACCAATGCAGTACCGCCATTCAGCCAGACACAAGTGTAACCTGTGCACCAACATGACAGGGCATGCAGATAAAATATTTGAGTAATAAATTAGAGCCAGTATATTCTAGCTAAACTTTCTGCTATAAAAAAAGTAATGCCTTTTTGACCTTAACTGCTTGCATAGCTGATATGAAATAAACCCACAAACACCTAATACTTCAGATAAAGAAAGAATGGAACAGAATAATGAGCTAAATTTGTTGATTTTTGACTGTAGGCAGGTGTTATAAACAGCTTTTTTCCTGTAGTGTCTTTAAACATGACATAAAATTACAAAAAAATCACATGCTCTAATATTTTGTTGAAGGGCCTTTAGCCTCGAGTCAGCGCATAATCACCATGGCATTGTTGCTTCAGTTGGTCAGGTCAAGGCTCAGCAACATTATGTGTACAGAACGACCAGGTAATCCCATCAATGGACTTTTCCTTGGTAGTAGGGTGCTGGATTACTGAGCCGAAGGTCAGGGGTTCAAGCCCCACTCTCAACGGGTTGTCATTGCTGTCCCCCCAGTGTAGCTAACTGGGTTATCAAAGGCCAGCCATGTCTTTCACTGTCTATGGTGAGAGGCATGTAAAAGAACCATTGCTGACTTTTGTAAAGAGTCAGCGTGTCTCTGCCCTGCGATGGCCTGGCAAGCTGTCCAGGGTGTACTCTGCCCTCGCCCAAAGTCGGCTGAGATGGGCGCCAGC
>JAQMYF010000024.1:18009703-18021091 GCA_030014195.1 Neosilurus mollespiculum
AAGACTAGACTACTGCAACTCACTCCTGGCAGGTCTACCTTTGAGTGCAATTCAACCTCTGCAACTGATCCAGAATGAAGCTGCACGGCTTGTTTTCAACCTTCCCAAATTTTCCCACACCACTCCACTGCTTCGATCTCTCCATTGGCTTCCTGTAGCTGCTTGCATTTGATGTAAAACACTAACGCTTGCCTACAAAGCCAAAAATAGACCTGCATCATCCTACCTTAAAGCACTTATCACACTCCGCACTGCATCGCGTTCTCTCATATCCTCTAGCACTACTAGACTGGTCCCTCCTTCTACCAAGGGACCAGGGGAAAATGCATCTGAACTCTTCTTTGTTCTGGCTCTAAGGTGGTGGAATGAACTTCCTCTGGATGGCCGGACAGCTGAGTCACTGGGTATCTTCAAATGACTTTTTCTAGGTTTACTAAGCAGTACTTAGATTAGCATTATGTTTCACACACACATACACACACACACACACACACACACACACACAAACCAAAAAAAAAAAAAACAACCCTGCACACAACACACATTCGAACCCGCGACCTCCTGTTCATGAGCCCAGCATGTGAGGTGACATTAATATGTAAAGGTAGCTAAGAGTAATAATAACCCTTTATTAAAAAATGTACATGCCACACTGACATTCTTTATTTGATGTTATTGTCATTTCTTTAATGTAAATACAGCATGCCATCTTAAAGAAGCTACAAAACCACAGTTTCTACATTCTATGTAAAAAAAATAGTCTTGTGTAAATTAATGTTACTATATACCATCATCATGTAATCAATTATAAAATTACCTACAAGACATTATTTCTGCTAAACAAGGCAAAACTGAGGTCAAAGGTCTACTTACTTTATTTACGCAACAATATTATATCCATTAATATTTTTGTTGAATAAATGATTTAAAATATGATTAAATGCTAAGATGTTTGCTTGTGCAAATATGCTGAAAAACAATTATCAGACATTTACCTGTAGTGTGGGTAAATTTGATACAAATCCTGTGCCTGACTATTACTGTTCTGGCCTAGTTTTATACTTAATTAGAAAGGTAATTATATATTTGAGAGTGCTGTAGTCATCAAAGTTGGCTAACAGAATAAATCACTGTTTTTATGGCATTATATCTAATTAATGTTCAGCATCTGTGAATCACTTAATGTAGCAAAATCTTCTAATGGTTCGCATGTTTTGTCACTGGCTTCATTAAACCAAAATACAATCCAACACCATAAAATGTTTAAGACTTCCTCAACTTGGGTTTGAGGTAGCCTATATTTTTGAGCCATTATTTTGCCATATTACACAAAATGCATCATGTGTGATGTATTAACAATAAAAAATGTATACTTTTATTATTGTATAAATTTTATTTATATTAAAATGTATTTTATATTCTGAAAAATCCAGTACCATTCAAAGGACCTATAATATTGCAGATTAATACTGACACAGGTTGATCTTGCACAGGAGAATTCAAAACAGCAGATGATCTTAGTCATTTGGAAAATACTCAGATGCATATCTGCATATGTGAGTAATTTATTTACTTTCATTAATGATTCTATTGAGAGGTTAATGTTGAAAAGTTTATTTAAAAAATAATTCAACCATTTGCATGAATCCATATGGTGTCAGTAACACTAACCTCTCTCCATTCCTTGTTGCCAATGCCTTGGGTGTACAGCACACAGACTGCAAAAAGAACAGAAAGAGTGTTAAAAAAATAAGAGAACCAACAAAGAATAAATATATAAAAAATCAATAAAAAACCCCTAAAACTCTAATGACTGCAGGACATCTAATAGAGAAGCAAAAATGTATGACATCAGTGGTTCCGTCAGACAAAGTCAATCCTTGCTTCTTGTCAAGTATGCGCGAGAGCTGCCACACTACTATTACTACTAGGCATGCGCAGCGATATGTTGCCTTCTTCATTGGCTGTTCCAGCCCTGGTCCTGACGAATTCGTTGTTTTGTCCTATTGGTTGGGCTGTGTGCAGCAGGCACCAAACTAGGATAACACATTATTGGCCAGGGCTGAGATGTGTCACCAATTAAATGATGGAGTGAAAAGCATACGACTGCACAAACAACAAGCGCAGAAATCACAGAAAACATACCATAACATCAGCACAGGCCATACTCTGAAAATGTTTTCTTTTGGACACAATTCTGTAGTCTGCAAAGACCACTTCAAGCCGACCGGCTATTGGCATGACCTCCAGGCAGAACTATCTGGCATGAAGGCGAAACTTTTATGTCTAATACCGGACACTGTTCCTATGGAATTCCTTCATAAAAAGTCAAAAGATGACAACGGACGGGAGCAGCGACTCGCCAAAAGGAACCAGTAAAAGGTAAGAGCCTTTAGTATGTGGGAAGTTTTATCACCTAAAACGTCGCTTACTTGTGCTGGATACCCGACAAGTAACTTCTGGGAAAAAATATTGATTTTGGAATGGCAAATATTGGTTCAGCCCATGTTAGTAATCCACAGGGTAAAATTACTCATTATGGTACTTTTTGTGGTCATTTATGTTAAAATAAGCTCAGTATCACCAAAACATACTACACTGCGCACAAATTATGCTGTAAGGATGACCAACATACAAATAAATACTAAAGCTGTCTATCTACAGACCAGTCAGGTGGTATCAATTGGTGAAGCTTTTACATTACTTTCATTAAAATACATCTGAAGTGCCTGTAAGTTCTAGTATGGATGTTCTTGTCATGGATGGGATATTTTTGAAAAATAAATCCCCCATAACACAGTAAATAAATTTAGTATCAAGGTTTAACTAATTATGGAGTTAATGTTTACCTGGATGTCTGCAAACTTATTTTTATTTTGGTTATATGCACTGTGGGGAAGAGATTATAAAATAAGTGTTTCATGGACAGGACAATATTTTGACATAAACTTTTTTATAGGCAAACATTTCTTAAAATTTCTTCTCAACTTCTCCTCAACCTCAACTTGTACAGCTTTGAAAAAAAAAATAAAGCAGTTCTATTGCCAGCTAGTTTTTCTAAGTGTCTAAGAGTATTTCAAGCATAAGCAATTTTTAAACATAATCTGTTTGAAGAATGTTGTGTCATGAACAGGACATGGTTGTTTATCCTCTAGGAGAATTTACAAAAATAAGAATTTGTGAGAATTTGATATTATATTGAAACAATACAGAATCATGCACATTGATATGACTATTATCACAACTGAACCTAAATTTGGTTCATATTGGAATTATTATTGTTTTTATGATCCACATACCAAATAATATAGAAAGCCCCATTCCTTTTCACCCAAGGGGCTATGACCAATGTGTGAGGATCATTCAAAAGTGTGTCTGCGTAAAAAGATAATTACAGGTATAAGCATAAAGAGGCAATAAGCAGGAGGATCCAAGAGGTTTTACGTATAAAAACATCAGATTTATGTGACTAGAGAACAATAGACCTAGCATTGTGAAAAAACACCTGTGGAGATGCTGGACTGAAAGCATTTTTTTTAATGTTCAATAGTCTTAGCAGGGAGCCCATCGCGGTGGAGGGTTCTTTTAATAGTGTGAGACTAAAGTAACAGCACTCAGCATTACCAAGGCTGGGGCTCAGTACAAATGTTCACTTTCATGAATATACGTCCATAAAACCACAAAAACTACTGCTATATCTGTGCTCTCCTTGAAGGATGAGAACCACTCCCGCTTTTATTAGACCTTTTGCTAGATGTCAGTTGGCTAACTTACTAAAAGCATTACTGTGGTAACGGTAGTTAGAAACTGTTTAATGTGTCAAAAAAATAAAGTGGGGCCTTAGACCGATTGAACAGTTATTACAAGAATTTTGTTGGTTCCCATGTCGCATGTTAAGTATGCCTGCAGCATGCGTGGAAGCTGTATTTTTTTTCCTTGTTTTTTTAACCACTTATTCCCCTATTAGTGTTGCAGTTAGGCTGAGCCTATCTCAGCCGATGCTGAGCAAAGTAGGAGTACACCCTGAACAGCTCATCATACTATCGTTAGGTCAACACACACACAATTTTTCACACTCACGTTTATACCCAAAGGCAATTATCCTAATGTGCATGTCTTCGGGCTGTGGAAGGAAACTGGAGTACCCAGACGAAACCCAAACAAGCACAGGAAAAACATGCAAGAAACACCCAAGCCTGAGATTTAAACCCAGGACCTTCTTGCTGTAAGGCGGATGTACCAACCTCAATGCCACTGTGCCTCCTATACATTGGAAGTAACAATTAAAAACTAAGTGAATAAGGCAATAATGAAAACAAATAAAATAAATTGAAGTAAGGTTACTGGAATGCTCAAATAAGCTAGAGAGGCAGAAAAACCCACAGCAAGACAAATAGGCTAAGAGGAAAAGCAAAACAAAGTGAATGGGAAAAGAGATGAGCACCATGGAGCAGCCCATCAAATGAAAGAACAAAGGACAAAAAAAGACAAAAGAGTGTGTGTCAGGGAAGTCACAAAGACCATATCCTTGGTATAGGGCCAAAGCCCAAAGGCAGAGTGCTGATGCTCCACTTTTCACCCTACATGTCTGAAAGCTTTCACAGATTTGTGTGAGTCTCTTGAAGGCCACACAATTCCAAAAATAGATATTAATGCATCTCAGTACTGAGCTATTATACTTGATATTGTACCTTTTGTGAAGTCTCATATGAATTGTACAGGCTGCAATTTTTGACCTCACTGCACTGATACAGAGACAAATTCTAAAGTGGAACTCTGAGTTTGCAGTAATCATCTGGCAGATAGGCAGAAGTAATAAAGCGGATCTCGGAAGAAACAAGCTTCAAATCCAAGTCCAAGACTAAACACTAAAATTAAGTCATATCCCCCACTACCACCACATACACACACACACACACACACACACACACACACACACACACACACACACACACACACTCCTCTCTATAAATCTAATCTGCGGTATTGATAAACAGCAGACAGACAATTAGACCAAAGCAGTTTCAGACTATTAGGGCAGAAGGAGCATGCATGAGCTAATTCTCAGTCTGAGAGCTTCCTGATTAACCCACAAATCAAAGAGATTCATTAGTCGTAAATGTATAAATAATCAATAACAATGGCTATGATCCTATGAAAATGAGACACAGACCAAAAGCTGAGAAGCAAACATAAAAAACAATTCTGTTGCAGTAAATAATTGGTTTCCACAGTTTTACTCTGGTCAGTGTTTTTATTAATACGGGCCACATCTTGATCATCTATCTCACAATGTGTATTGTGCCCTATATAGGTAATTGATGAATTGACAATGTTGACATAAAAAAGTCTAGGCACACTGACAGAATGGGTGTAATGTAAAAATATGAGACCAATATAAATAATTTCAGAAAAATTTCCACCATTAAAGTGACCTATAACCTGAACAATTGAATAGAAAAAAAACTAATATTTTTTTGGGGGAAAAAAAATTATAATAAAATAATGAGGTTGCTTAAGTGTGCACAAAAACTTATAATTGATGTGGGGATGTGTTTAGAATTAACCAATCATATTTAAACTCATGGTAAATAACAGTCAATGCAATCTGTACAAGCTTTATCAATTTAAATTGGTCATCCTCACAGCATAATTTGTGCATATGTAATACTTCTAAGCGATACAGATGCTGGTTCAAAAAGCATCAGACTGTAACAACCTCATCTCATGCTCTCCCATCATCCAATCAGCGATCACCTTCACCTGAATACTGATGGACTTTGCCACCTCTTCATTTAATCATTGTACACACCTGTTGCAACTCGTCATTCCCGGTCACCTGATCGATCTTCATACTTTTGTGAAATCTTGTGGGGTTTTTTTCATAGACTGATGGGTTATTTTGATCTTGGCATTTTTTACTCAACCCTTTGTTGTCGCTCTGCAAGCTGACCTTTTGCCTACTTCTGTATTAAAAGTCTTTCTTTTGGGCAATTTTCACATTTGTGTTCAGTAATTCTACAAAAGATGTTACACAGGCAGCCTCATTGTTTAAAGGTATCAGCCAGTAGAAGGGTACAAAAGAATGTATGAGGCATTAGATATGCCATGTAACACAGTGGGTGAAAAAAATATGGCACAGTAAAATAACTGAAGGTCCCTCCAAAATTTATGAGAAGATAAGAAGAAAACTGGTTCAGCAGGCTGCCAAGAGGCCTTAAGCAACAGTAAAGTAGCTGCAGGAATTTCTGGCAAGTACTAGTTATGTACTTCATGGGACAACTCATGTATTCTTCATGTTAAGAAAAAAAGAAAGAACATATAAACACAGCTAAAGTTTGCAAAAACCTTCATCAAGTCTCCCAAAAGCATGTGGGAAATGGGTGTTTTGATGAGACCAAGGCTGAACTTTCAGGCCATAATTCCAAAAGGTATGTTTGGTGCAAAAACAACATTGCACATCACCAAAAGATCCCCATACCTATGGCGAAGCATGTTAAGCACAGCATCATGCTTTGGGTGGAACTGGAGCTTTAGTCAAGGTGGAGGGAATTATGAACGGTTCCATATACCAGTCATCTTGGCTAAAAACCTTCAGGAATCTACTAAAAAGTTGAAGTTGAAAATGAATTTTACCTGTCACCACACTAACAGCCAGAAGCATAACTCCAAATCAACAAAAATATGACTCCAACAGTGAATGATTAAGGTTTTGGAATGGCTCAGCCAGAGCCCAGACCTGAATCCAATTGAAAATTTGTGGGTTAACCAGAAGAGAGCTATGTACAGAACAACTTCTCTCCTGTCCGGCCCATTCCCTTCTGAGTAGATGGACGAAAATGAAGCAGCAGAGGGGCACAGAATAATGTCCGATGAACAGATAGTGGCATCAGTGACGAGAAAGCTAAGTGAAAGTGAAAGTGAGGACAGTGACGACGAGCCGGAACCCACATTTAAAATGAATGTGATAAAAGAATGTACTGATTCGCTCTTTAGGTTTGTGGAAACACGATATTGTGTACTGAGTGTCGGATAAGTGTTGTAAAAGTCCGGGACTGCTGCTGAATAATGGTGATTGCCGGACTGATTATGGTAAATGTCCGGAAAGGGTAGGGACCCCGGACATTAGCGATTGCCGGACTTTTGAGGTTCCCGGACAGCCTATCCCCCCTAATAATCCGGGAAATCGAGGGTGAAGTGTACTTAGAAGACAATGTAGACATCTCCTGAAGACTAGACAGCTATGTAAAGAAGACATTTAAAATAGAACTTAATCAGGCTGAATACTAAGCTGGATAGAGGTTAAATATACAAGCCATGACCCCAAATTCACACCTTGATGAGTGATGAGGTTCAGGACTGTGCCATCTGTATGGTAAGTAGGTCAATCTGCTGCTACTGTTCTCAGACAATGGGGTCTCTACGCATGGCACCGATCGAAATTACCTGAGCAATTCATGAGTTGGTAAAGCATTCAGTCAGGTATACAGGCAGGGATGCCAGTAGAGGTATACATTGCTACATATTGAGTGTAGCAATCAAGACTCATACATACTGCGGAATCATAATCAAAGCATAGGCAAGGGCCAGGCGATCAACAGACAACATGGTGCAGGGCAAGTATGCAAACTGGAAAACCAAAAACATATACTTTGGAAAGTGAAGATGAAAAGGTCCCTAAACAGGTGTACCGGTGAATGAGGCCAGAAGCAATCAGTATTTGGATAAACATGAAAGTTTCCATAATGGCTATGAAATGTAGTCCTTGGTGGCCATGTTTATAGACCGCTATGTACTTTGGGAGTTGTACTTTAACACCGACTCTGATGTTGACAGGACACTTGCAAACTGAGGGCAGGGAGCAAATAGGAAAATACACTGTGTGAATGTACCTGAGATGTGAAGTCACAGGAAAAATAAGAGAAATATTATCATCTGGTGAATCTCAATTTCATGTTGATGAGAATGCCAGCCTCTTTATGCTTATCCCAGTATGGCCTACGTCTAATATTTGAGGCCAAGTCTGCATGATTTGTTTAATTTCTGTGCAATTCAAATATCACCATAAATTGGCCACCCACCTTGTTTCTATATCTGCAGCACTCATCGCATGCACATCAAGATTAGTCACTGGAGCTCAAAGCACAGCTCACACACTTAGTGAACGAACAAAGAAATCCAGTGACTCACTGAAGAACTGTGTAAGGTGTTTGTTGATGATAGAATCTTGACTTTATACAGGCAGTCAGGTGGTGTTGCTGTCATGGATATCACGAGATAATGGCTAGCTACTACATCTGTCTGTATGAGAGTGTTTCTCTGAGTGTTTGTACATGTAAGAACGCAACAGACCACAGGGTCCAGACGCTCCCACCAACGTGACCCTTTGACAAGTCCAATATATAAAAAGTTATCTTGTGACCCATTTACAATACTAAACTATTCTGGAGGGGATCCATACACCAAATTTGGTGATCCTACATGATTCCCTTCCAAAGTTATCACACTGACAGATCAAACAGATGGGTGGAACCTGTTTCTATAGCTATATAACTCGAATTACTCAAAAGTATATTCTTATTCTATATTCTAAATAGAATCTGAAGAGGTAAGGTAAATGTCATTTACATTTACGGCATTTGGCAGATCCAGAGATACTTACAATTAACTTATCTCTTTTCCAGAGATACTTACAATTAACATTTTTTATACATCTGAGTAATTGGGGGTTAAGGGCCTTGCACAAGGTCCCAACAGTGGTGGTACTGAGATTGAACCCCTGACCTTCAGATCAGTAATGCATTCCCCTAACCACTGAGCCTCCACTGCCATAAATGTCAGCAGAAATAGCTATACAATGGTAAGAATAGATCGTAGAAGGGCTTATTTTGCATCGCACTTTGTGATGCGATTCCGGACATTTCGGACCTTGAATCTTCATTCTGTTAAAGAGTGTAGTCTAAACATGTTTAAGTCTGTTTATAATTTAATATTTAATATAATATAATAGGAATAGTGATGAAGGCATTAATCTGAATTGTGTATAACCATTCCTGTCATATTACATCACTGATGTGGTGTAAATGTGTGAAGACGTTGCTCTTCAATAGATTTACACCGAAATCTATTGAAGAAGTCCTTTTTTGTTGCCCGAGATGGATGTTGCATAGAATAATAATGGTGGCTCATTAAGTTGTTATCAGAAGGCACTTCCCCAAGTTTGTGAGACCTTCAGGAAGCGCATTAATCTTTAACAAATGTAAAACGCAAATATTGTGAAGTTTTTTCTGTAAATAATTTGCAAAAATCTTACAGTGGCCAGTGTGACTTCATACTGAATACGGTTTGAGGCAGATGCTTCAATTGATAAGGACTCAATTGATACATTAATTATTCACATAACTCTCAACATTTCAGATTTGAGAAGCAATAGAATGTGTTCTTACTTGGATCTGACTTGGAGAAAGTGTCCCTGTCGAGCAGATTTCTGAAAAAGGAAAGAAAAGAGGCAATATTTTAAATCACATAAGAATGAACTAATACGTAATACACACGTGTATGTGTCTGAAAGAGATAAAGTCAGCTAAAGGCTTGCAAGGTGATGCTTTTAAAGATAAAAAAGAGCTAGTGAGAGCCAGCTAACTATTAATCATTTAATTGTGCATCATGGCCTTCACAATCTAATTACCTGAGATTAGGACAAAAGGGAGCAGCCACGAAACATGACAGTCTCAGGGGTGGACTGCCACACACACACACACACACACACACACACCAAAAATGCACATTTGGCACAGTGTCACATTTCCTTGAAAATATGCACAGTGGTGTAGGAAATTCTCATCTCTCTGAAACAGTGGTACATCAAGTTTCCCTCATACTTCATAAACATAGCTCTGGCCTAGGATACACTGAGTGTGTGTGTGTGTGTGTGTGTGTGTGTGTGTGTGTGTGTGTGTGTGTGTGTGTGTGTCGGTGTGATGTCTTCTCACCCTGTGTGTTAGTACAAGAGGCATTTGTGCTAACAGGCTTCTAGCTCTGCAAGAGCAGAGGTGGTGACTAAATGAGGAGACAGAGACCTCTGTTTTGGTGCTGATTCAGACTGAGCTAGGTGAAAGCCTCCATAATGAGCATCTACATTTACTCGGCACACTAGCAACAGTGAAGGTGCTTAATGATGTCGAAATGCAGGCAACAAAAACACTTTACAGGCGATTGGGCTATTTGACATTGTGCAAAGAAACCCACAAGGACCTACATTTAATCTTTACACGTCCAACATTAAATGAGTGATGATGTTAGAGGCACACTACAAGAACACAATCAATTTTAAACATTTTTGATTTCTAGCATTTGTCACGAGGGCGGAAATAAGCCTGAGCTGTAATCTGCTATGCATCAATTCTGATCAACCCTGCCAGAGTGGCATGACTGCTGGTGGGACAAAAATAATCAATATTATGTTTAAAGCATTCTCATTTTCCCCCATGAATGTTGACATGAGGCATAATTAATGATTATTGTTGTCATCATGAAACATTTCCTTCAGTGGTTCAAAAGTATTTTAGAGCTGCATTACTTGTTTTTTCTTTTAGCATGCAAATCAATTTTTCTTGAATATCTTTGTTGGTAACGTTTAAAACGACAATTTTACATCTCTCAGCTCTGATAGATCAGATTTTTCAGCTCTGGTGGGACCATCATTGTGCCTTCCAACTGTCAGGAGAAACTCAAGCTACTTTTTTATGTGATTATATAGTCTGCAAACTTTCTAATCTGTGATGTTAAGATGTGCTTATGCAGATGTAATAATCATGCGTTTCAAAGATTCCTAAAGGTGCTTTCACATCTATTAGTCTATTTTCCAACTTCAAATGAAAGTGAAATTGATAATTTTGGTTTTGATATTTGTTTTGGTTTTACATTGTATTCAGTCAACTCTAGCATTGCTACAACACTCCATTAACAAACAGCTAGCGGTGTAGCCAGACTGTGTTATAATCACGGCAGGAGACTTTAATCATGCAAACCTGAAATCTGCCCTGTCTAGATTCTACAAAAACTGTGAGTTTTCCGACAAGAGAAAAAAAACACACTGGACCAGGTCTTTGCCAACGTTCCAGATGCTTATAAAGCCACCCACCTGCCACATCTCGGACTCTCAGATCTCTCTTTGTCCCTGATTCCTGCTTATAAACCTAAAAACTGTAGCCAAAGATCAGCAGTTAAAACAGTTTGGGGAATATTCACAGACTGGGGAATATTCACAGAGGAGACAGACCTGGATGGTCACACGTCAGCTGTGATCTCCTACATAAACTACTGCACTGAGAATGTGACCACAACAAGGACTGTTAAAGTGTTCCCGAACCAGAAACCATGGTTCAA
>JAQMYF010000024.1:18030029-18040781 GCA_030014195.1 Neosilurus mollespiculum
AACAGAGAGGCACGCACCTGCCCTGCTCTTCCAGAGAGGGGCGACGACCCCATCCAGCTGCAGCAGCACCAGATCAGTTTTTTACCACCATCTTCAACCTCTCGCTACTGCAATGTATGGTTCCCACCTGCCTCAAACAGGCTGAATGACTCACCCAGTTGCCCTAACCCCCATCATCAACAAATGTCTCAAGAGACTTGTCTTGTCTCACATTAAGGCTGCCATCCCTGCTGACCTTGATCCACATAAGTTTGCATACAAAGCAAACAGCTCAACAGAGGATGCCATCAATACAGCCCTCCACACAGCCCTCACACACCTGGACAGCAGTAACTCCTATGTGAGGATGCTGTTCGTAGACTTCAGCTCCGATTTCAATACAGTTCTACCACATAAACTGGTTCAGAAGTTGGGCAACCTGGGCCTAGGGAGCTCACTGTGCACCTGGATACTGGACTTTCTTAGCAATAGATCTCAGAATGTCAGGATAGGAGACCACATCTCTTTTATCCTGAACACCGGAACACCACAGGGGGGGTGTCCTCAGCCCCCAACTCTTCTACCTCTTCACACACGACTGTTCCCCCATTCATACCAGCAACACCATCATCAAATTCGCCAACGACACCTCCATCATAGGTCCAATAACAGATAACGATGAATCAGCCTAGAGGAAGGAGGTCCGGATTCTGTGTCGATGGTTCGACAACAATAAGCTGGACCATAACACATCCAAGGCAAAGGAGATGATAATGGTCCTTTAAACATCGTCCTGAAGTGCTGTCGTGTCCTGTCAGCCAAAACTCATTTGAAATGGACTGTTTCTAAGTAAGATGTTCTATGGTCAGACAAGTCCAAATTTGTCATTCTTGTTGGTGATCACGGACTCTGTGTCCTCCGGGTTAAAGAGGAAGGAGACCTTCCAGCGTGTTATCAGCGTTCAATTCAAAAACCAGCAGCATCTCTTATGGTATGGGGTGCATAAGTGCATACGGTATGGGCAGCTTGCATGTTTTGAAAGAAACCATGAATGCTGAAAGGTATATAAAAGTTTTAGAGCAACATATGCTCCCTCCAGATGATGCCTATTTCAAGGAAAGCCTTGTGTATTTCAGCCAGACAATGCAAAACCACATACTGCAACTATTACAATAGAATGGCTTCAAAGGAAAAGAGCCCGGCTCCTAAACTGGCCTGCCTGTAGTCCAGATCTTTCACTTATAAAGAATATTTGGTGCATCAGTAAACAAAAAATACGTCAAAGACGACCATGAACTCTTCATTAGCTGGACACCTATAACAGGCAAGTATGGGACCAAATTTCAAACACCAAAACTCCAGAAACACATAAGCTCGATGCCCAGACGTCCTCAAACTGTTTTGAAAAGAAGAAGAGATGCTACCTCATGGTAAACATGCCCCTGTCCCAAATTTTTTGAGACCAGTAGCAAGCATCAAATTTGAAATGAGCTCATTTTGTGCACAAAATTGTAAAATTTCTCAGTTTAAACATTTGTTATGTTATCTATGTTCTGTTTTGAATGAAATATTGGCTCATGTGATTTGAAAGGCTTTTAGTTTTCAATTTATTCAAATTTAAAAACGTCCCAACTTTTCCGAAATGTGGGTTGTTATTTCTAAATTGGCTCCCATTGTGTGAGGTTCAAGACTCATGATTCAAGAATTTATTTTTCACATACTTGGTTGTAAAAGAACAGCAGCAGCAACAACAACAAAAAAAAACCAGCATCAACAACTCTGACACTAACAACTGTTCAAAAAAAAGCCATACAGCAAACAATGCTATAATAAAAATCAAAGCTGAAATATGAAAACTAAATTAAGCTAATGATTAAAAAAGCAATACCACTACTACATAGTAATAAATCTCATCTAGACAGATAGAATTCATCCTGTTCCAGTACTTGATTCCTGAACTGGGAACTATTTTAGGTAGGAAGACCCGTGCATTCTGCTCTCCAATGTAAGCAATCTTCACTGACAGAGAGTGCACACAGCTCCCCGATGTGTTTTGGAGAGCAAAGAGGAAAAGAAATGCCATTAACAGACAGAGCCTTTAGGTCTTCATCTACAATAGGCAGGTATGTGGCCTTGGTCAGGGACTGCAAAACCAGCAGCAAGTCCCAGTAGACTTGCCTTGGTCTAACTGAGACTGCAGAAAGTGGTCAGGTTCAGACTCTGCACAAGCCAGACCCACAACCACAGGGAGGCTGGATTTGGATGCCAAGTCTATCCATCTACTTGTGACAGCAGGTCCGCTCGAGATGGCAGCTGCCATGAATGACTTAAACCAGACCCCCCTGGCCTGCATGGGGCCACCAAGAGGACCTTTTATTGACGGTCTCCAATCCCTCTAAAGACCTGGGGAATCAGAGAAAGGGGTAAAAAGCATACAGCAATGCTGCACTAAATGAATTGTCTCTGTCAACGTAAACAGATTGACCTGGGCTGCCTCAAACCAGGCCCAGATTTGTCTCAGTACTTCTGGGTGCAGGTGCCACTATCCAGGGAGAGGATCTGTCCTGGACAGTAGATCATCAGCTGTTTCGCACACCCGACATGTGGCTTGCTCTCAGAGAGAACAAAGTGGACTAAGCCAATATCAGCAGGTTGTGTGCCAGCTGGTGACAATGTTGTGACCATGTGCCCTTTGGTGGCTTATAAGATACACTGCAGAAGTGCTGATGGTCGTTATAAGCAAATACCTTGTTGACCAAGGGGGCTCACATTGACCTCTCACCAATCTTTCCTCCCAGACAGCAGCCCAACCTGTCTGAAAGGCATCTGTTGTAACCACCTGTTATTGTCCTTCTTTGGGGAACGCACCCTAGTGGGCTTCCACTGGTGAGAAAGCCCCATCCCTCTGAGGGAGAACAGCTTACAGTACGATGCTTTTTTGGATGGAGATTGGATGGAAGGCATAGAACCAACACTGAAGAGAGCGATCAAAAAGGTTCAATTGAAAAGGTTAAAAAAAAAATGCTTCTATTATATTAATGTTAGGTTTCTGCTTTTATTATATCAATGTTAGCTTAGCAAACTCTGTAGTAATATACACTGCTATAAAAACAGCTATACTTGTCATGTCATGTCATTTTCTGAGCCGCTTAATCCTAATTAGGGTCGCGGGGAGGCTGGCGCCCATCTCAGCCGACTCTGGGCGAAGGCAGAGTACACCCCGGACAGCTCGCCAGGCCATCGCAGAACAGCTATACTTCTCTTTTCCCTTTCTGTCTATGCTATGCTGTTTTATCATTGCTGGCATGTTTTTTGGACAGTTGTGAATTGAAAAATTCATGCATCATGACAGCAAACTCTGCATCTTCACTGGAGAAGCTGCAACAAGAAAGAGTCTTGGTGGAGAGGAAGAACAGGTTCAAAGAACGATTTAATTTCATAAAGAAACATGACAACAGTGCTACATTTTCCCCTATAAAATTATCATTCCATGTAAGGGTGGAAACACCAGCAATGTGTTAAACCATTTTTGGCACAACTTAAACATAATAAAACAGAAATAGAAAAAGGCCTTCAAAGCAAAATGGACAGCTCTTAACTTGAGCACATTTATGTTTTTTGTTGACCAAGGGGGCACCCATTATCCTCTCACCAATCTGCCCTCCTAGACAGCACCCCAACCTGTCTGAGAGGCATCTGTTGTAACCACCTGTTTGCTGTCTTAATGTAGGGAATGCACCCTAGTGACCTTTCACTACTGAGAAAGCCCCATCCCTTCATGTACACGACGATGCCACTCATAGCCTGGCCGTCCTGTCGATTTTAGGATGGAGATGGAAGGAATAAAAACCAATGCTGAAGACAGCAGGTCTCAGCTCGAAACTTCTTTATGCAGTATGGCAATCTGTTACTGGTAATCATTCTGAAGAAAGCACGCATCACCACACAATGTTAGGACAGTCAGCATGATACCCATGTGACCCTAGCTCTTTTACTAGCCTAGAGGCTAACAGAAAGTCTTAGCTTGATATCTTATCCCAGATGGTAGCATATCCTAGCATAGTCCTAACATATCCTGTGTTCTGTTTTACCATAGTGGATATGCAGTTTTCACCTTAATCAACCATTGCTAACATATAATAACTACATGGCTGACTACAGACAAACAATGCCATTGCATCGACAGGCACGTTGTGGTAGTTCTGCCTCCGTGTCATAAACATGGCTTTGTTTACATATTGGTCTCAGAAAGTCTAAAGTCTAAAGATGATAGAAAGGCTATCACCCTATGTCAACTGTAATGATGGTCTAAGAGATGCTGAAACAGCTCCATCGTTCACTAGCTTCCCACCACATTACAGAACCTACCAGTTCATCAAGTAAAACATTAACCATCCATTCATGCCTGAACACTTTTCCATGTAGCCTATTTGCTTATACTGCACTCTGTCTCATAATGGCTGCCAATCACAGTGTAATATGATGACTTTCATGTCTAAAGTGAGGGCCAATGATGTTTGACAAAGCTGAGTCGACATATGACACATGCATGCAAATTTCCTTTCCATTCTGACTTGACACCCCTGACAGCACTCACTGAGATTTATTATCACAGGACTCTCAGGATGACTTACAGAGCATCGTGTGATTTATTATTATTTTTTTAATACTAAAAAGTTATTGAGTTATGGGACAAAAATGTTCTGCTTACTACATTTTATGTAAGAATAATTACTGGAATAATATGATAGATCATGAGTGAAGAATTTTATTCAATTATAACCTCAGATATGATAATCAAAATAAGCTGTAATTTGGCATTAACTTCACAAAGATTTTGCAACTTCATTACAGTCAATACAAACTGCAGCTAGAAAATTATTTACTGGTATCCAAAAAAGAGGCTACTTAAACTCTGTTTCATAATTTTTACTTTGGCTCCTTATCTAAAACAGGATCCATTTAAAATCTGTTTGCTGTTCAAGCTTTAGCATTGAATCTAGTACTTTCATAGAGCTCTGATGTACTGTGGGACTACTCCACTTCCAGGTCTCGGAGGTCTTCAGACCAGTGACAATCTACTGATCTATGATCAGGGCTGAATTCTATGAGAGACTGTGCCTGAGCAGTGACTGCGTCATGGATATAGAACAGTCTCCCATTGGACATTAGATATACCTCCTCTGTTACAGCTTTTAAATCAAAATGTAACAACTAGGAGTGGCATGTTGGTGCAGTGGTTGGCACGTCGGCTTAACAGCAAGAAGGTCCCAGGTTCGATTCCCGAGCTTGGGGTGTTTCTGTGTGGAGTTTGCATGTTCTGCCCATGATCTCTGAGTTTCCTCTAGGCACTCTGGTTTCCTCCCACAGTCCAAAAACATGCACAGTAGGCAAATTGGCTGTTCCAAATCGCTCCTAGGTGTGCGAGTGAGTGTGAATGGTTGTATGTGTGTTCGCCTTGCAATGGTTTGGCAAGCTGTTCAGGGTGTACCCTGCCCTCACACAGAGCCAGTTGAGATGGGTACCAGCTTCCCCATTACCCTAATTAGGTTTGAGTAGCTTAGAAAATGAATGAATGAATGAATGAATGAATGAATGTAAGACAACTAGCATTTTACAATATGGCTGTCTCATTCATTTGCCAAACAACTTAATCTTAAAAGGGTCATGAGGAGGTTCTCACTCGACTCTGGGCGAAGGCATTGTACACTCTGAACAGCCAGTCCATTGCAGGGCATGGTTGAGTCATGCGTTTCTGATTTTATAAGTCTTTTATGTTTGGCCTCATATACTTTGCTTTATATATGGTTGTGATGCACTCAACTCTGCTTTATATGCACTTTGGACAACTTTTGTTGTATGCTTTACAAATAAAACTGACTTATTTACTTGTGAATTGAACTAGAAAAAGAGGAGTGACAGAAGAGGTGATTAAATCTGTCTGAAAATCATTATGAAAGGAATAGATTTTTGGCGATAAGAACTAATCCATAACTAGGGCGAAGCCTGTGGCTGCACATGTGGGAGTGAACCTCATCTTAAGATGCTTCATTACAGCAACATGAGTGTGAGTCTGGAAAAACACACTGTGTTTATGAAAGCCCTGGATATAAGGTGTGCTTTGTGCTGCTGTGACACCTCATACAGTGCACTTAACCTCTGAAAAAGACATATA
Source organism: Neosilurus mollespiculum (assembly GCA_030014195.1). Lineage (NCBI taxonomy): Eukaryota > Metazoa > Chordata > Actinopteri > Siluriformes > Plotosidae > Neosilurus > Neosilurus mollespiculum. Next base: position 18,036,184 of record JAQMYF010000024.1, read on the forward strand.
AACATAAAAAAAACAGATTACACTTCTGTCCTGCCTTATATTTTTCCATCCACATAGAGCTGTATTTCTCCCTTAACTCAGCCTCATTTGCCCCAGTGTGTCATTTGGCACTGCTTAAAAAGAGTTCAAATTTGAACCCTAAAGTGTTTGTGGTGCTGCTGCACCTATAGAAATCCTCTCCTGATACTGTGTGAAGAAAGCAGGGGATAATTCAGAACAGTGACCTATAATGATTGAAACACTAAATACTGAGACTTAAGATATTGTTGAAACAAGTAATAGGCAAGGTGGATGTCACTGTCACAGCTTCATCACCCCCCCCCACGCCCCCAGTCCACGCACTACACTTTACAGCTGTCCATTCACTGTTCAGAATCACCTGACTTCTGACACAAGCCTCACACGACTCCCTGCACAACTGATGGCACTCACACCTGGTCACCACACTACTACATAAAAGAAACTCAGGTCCACATTCTTCATGAAGAATTGCTCCTGTGTTTACCAGTGCGTACCAAGCCGTTTATTCTGTCTGTCTAGTTTTCCTGCATATGCCCTGTTTCTCATTTTGAACTTAAAGTTGGCCTTGCTTTTACCCTTATTTTGTGTATTAACTCTGCCTGCATTGTTTGTGATCTGTGTCCTGACTTGTATAAACTGTCTGCCTGATTGGTTACAACCATGCCTATTTGTTCACAATAAAGTTGTGTTTTGAACACATTTGTCTGGCTTTCATTTAAGAAGTTAGTTTTATTCAATTTATTCCAAAAACTACAACTTTCCCTCCAAATTCCATATAAAAATATTACTCACACACACAAACACATCTACACACACACACACACACACACACACACACGCCCTTGGTAAACAAACCCAACAGACCATCCATTATTGCTTTCTATCCCTTAGTGAGTGATCAGAATAAATGGTCTTTCACTGCAAGAAACTCCTCCAGAGCTCTGGAAACATAATCAATCCATTCTCCATTTTTCGCTCTCACCTTCATCTCTCATCTGTCACACGTGGGAGGTAAGTGCTCTCTTCAAAGTAACATTTAGCACTTTTAGCTAAACATGGTGACTACGCCTATTGTCTTTTAATCCTCCAAGTGGCGACTGATTACTCAAACTATGATTCTCAGTCTACTCTTTATGAAGATAACACAGAGGAAGATATTTTTAAGATACAGCAGTGGCTACAAGAGGGGGAAAAGCCATAAGGATAACATACAAGAGAAAGCACCGACTAGTCTCAGTCTCAGATGCTCCTCCCCTGGGACAATCGGATTCCTTTTGTGCATTTTTAACTTTTCTGGCTTCAGAAGGTGAGACATAGTTATGGAAGAGAGAGACAGCTACAAGATTAAAGGTACAAACCAGAACAGAGAGAAACAGAGAGAGAGAGTAATACAGCCCAAGAGCTCCCTTAGCAAAGGAAGAGCAGTGTGTTTAATTAAAGCCCAGACACCTCGCAGCCATCGGCCCCTGTTGGCTGGCAGCATCGAAATCCTGAGACAGAAGACCAACAAGTAACAGAAAAAAATAAGAGGTTGCTGCTGAAACACCTCTACCTTTATAATGGTAGTCAGTTTTGTCTGTGCACGTAATGAGGAAAATAAAGTCCCTAGCATAAAGTGTTGTCTGTTGAAAGGCTTTAACACAGACTGTAGTCAGTGTGCTCAAAGTTCATATACTTTTCATCACTGAATTTAATACCTGAAATATGTTTCATGCCCAAAGTTTTGGGTTTTTTTTTTTTTGGTCTGACCTGGAACTCAAAGAGTAATGCAGCCAAAAAGTATGGGAGGTGTACAGCTCCTTACACACATTACAATTTAAAGCATGATACATTTGTGCAACAGATCTTCATGGAAACATGTTTCATTTCAATAATGAGAAACATGCAATATATCAATCGTGACATTCAAAAAAAAAAAAAAAGTAAAGTAAAGGTATTAGATTCCTGTGAAGAAACTAGAAAAGACAAGCTGTAAATGATCTCTCTTTTGCTAATGGCTAACAATCATCTAATTCTGCATTTCACTTCATTTGCATCATACTGTATCTTCGGCGCCATTTGCTAACTGGAATCAAATAACAGTACAGCATTGTTTTTAACTGAAGCTGCTAACAACAGTGCAGGAGAACCACCCAATGTTGCCAACTGCTTTCAAGGAAAAATGGCAAATACACGTTCAAACAGTCAGTAGAAGCTCAACTCAATTTTTTTAAATGCTCTTTTAACAATGGATATTGCCACAAAGCAGCTTTAAGAAATTCTGGATATAAAATTTTAATAACTAATTTTAATGTGTCCATAATGAGTAGGCGAGGAAAAACATTCACTGAAATGACTACGTAAAGCAACCTTGAGATGAACCAGACTCAAAATGGAAATATTCCGATAGGTCTCTACAAAGATATTCCACAGTCACGGTACCATGATATTAAAAAAGCCATAAATGGTGTCATGGACTAATTTGCATATTTACTGAATCATGATCATTTGCATATTAAAACATGTTACACGAAGAAGGCAGATTTCCTCGATTTTTACTAGATTAAATAAGAATGGATTTTTATAGGAAAATGAAATAAAATAATAGATTATAACTTTTTTCAATTAGAACTGAGACTTTTTTTGTTACATACTGAGAGGCATTAAAAACACAACAAGCACAAATGTACATGTTGTATATAAACATGAAAATTTGAAAACAAATTTAAGTACTCAAGTGTGGCGTAGACCAATTTCTCATGAGTAAAAGTGAATGCCCGCGTTAGCGTGCGAACGTGGCATGATCACCAGTCTGATACCTTAGCCATTTCTTGATTAATCCATAAAGTGGAGCGTGAGATCAAAACAAGTTTGTTTGTTGTCAAGTGGCGCCTCTGGCTATAAAGTCCTGGTAAAAAAGGTTCAGTATGTGAAAGGTGAAGATGCCACAACTGCCACAAGCAAGCAGAAACCAGGCTCTGGGCAAGCTGAGTGCCGGAATGACTGCTGCAAGGGTAGCAGCACACTTTGGCATGCATTGTTCAACTGTTGTACGCCTTCAAACACGCCACAGACAGACGGGAACCACCCGAGACCAACCAAGACCTAGTCAGCCATGTGTCACTACACGTGCATGTATCCGAGTGATGCATCTGAGGGACCATTTCCCTCCAGCGACACTGACAGCGGCTGAGTTTCCTGGTACTCGCCTCATCCACATCAGTGCTTGTACACTGCGCAGAAGGCTCAGGGAACAAGGTATCCGGTCATTCAGTGCACAGGTTGGCAATCGTCCTGACAGACTGCAGGCGGTGTAGAACACTGAAACTCGCCGCTGTTCGTGTCTGAAATGTCTATTCTTGATTTGTATATTATTTAACTGATTTGGTTAAACATAATTATAAAAAGATGAAATTATTTCAATGTTGCGTTTTAATGCCTCTTAGTATAAACTCACTAGATATGTAAAAAATACTCTGTCAAATAAAAAAATGTGAAGAATAGAAGCACAGTGAAGCACTGATCATGAATAGTTTTGGGAAACCGGCATAATGTAAACAATAAACAATTGAACAACTCTCTTTTATTACCTGTAAACATCATAGATAATATGCTTGTGTATCATAAATCTAAAGTTGTCCATTGAAAACATCAGGCAAGTGTTAGAGTCAGAGATTCAGAAAGTCAGAGAATACAAACTGGTGATGACTGGACCAAACCTATTCTCATATCTCGTGTTATATGAGCTGGAGAGCTGCATATAGTCACAAACATCAGCTTTCCATTCTCTAGATTTGTCGCTAGGATCTTTTTCATTGAAGGTGAGATATTATGATTCTTTTTCACTTTTGTGGACCATGAATATTGTTACAGTGTTGAAAAGCCGGCTTAGATGACATCAGAATGTCAAATAACGAGGTTAGTGCATGTTTAAGTTCACCCATTAGGCTCTTTGGGCTGGCCGTAAACACAAGGTTTTTCGCTGATTTATTATTAATATTATTATTATTATTATTACTATCATTTAATTTTTTTTGTCACACTAGTGCGTCGTGGCATCCTGGGTGATTAGCTGGCCTTCCCCCACTCCAGCAGTTGTTAGATGACTAATGGAACCACAAAGACTACAGAGAGGAGGAAGCCAAACAAACGTACAGTGTAAGCACTTAAAATCAGGGAGAGGTGAGGAAACATTTTCCTGAAGAACTGTGGAGTGTTTTGGAATTATGGAATCGTTCTTTGGTGTTCAACTTGTGATTGAAATAAAAAATATCTGAAAAGGAATACAATATTTGACCATTAAATGGGTTAAATGGTGTAACACTACAGATGTTTATGTGATATTCCACACAGGGCCCACTGTTAAATTTAATAAGGAGATAAAAATATGTTACATATAAAAAACAGTAGCAGTGGGCAGGTTGAAGCTGGATTTACTTTCTTCACTTACTTTAATATTAATGAACTGAGTAAAAGTACAAGAGAGAGAGAGAGAGAGAGAGAGAGAGAGAGAGTAAGAGAGAGAGAGAGAGAGAGGAAGAGTGTGTGTGTGTGTGTGTGTGTGAGAGAGAGAGAGTGAGAGAGAGAGAGAGGAAGAG
>JAQMYF010000024.1:18043498-18054452 GCA_030014195.1 Neosilurus mollespiculum
GTGTGTGTGTGTGTGTGTGTGTGTGTGTGTGTGTGTGTGTGAGAGAGAGAGAGAGAGAGAGAGAGAGAGAGAGCAAAAATTAATAATTGCTGTTGCATTATTGCAGTTTTAACAGATTTTCTAATACTCAATTTACTATTTGACATTTCTTTAATGATCCACTTTATAGGTCAAAGACTGATAGTGCAAATGTGTTATGCTTCATGCTAAAAAAAAGACTGAAAACTGAAACACAGGGAAACACAGGCAAGTAGAGATCCATTAGCTTTACGTGTATCTCCCGGTTGCTTTCAGCGGGGATCTCGGCCTAGTGGGCCAGCAACCGTTACCCTGGCAACAGGCAGCCAATGAAGCGTGTTTACTCTCTGACTGACACTTGCTCTTTTTCTTCTCTGAAAGATAAGAAGCTCAGTAGAGGATGATGAGCCAAAGGGAAAACACATGCCATGGACAAAGCATCGTTTAGTGGTATGTCTGGAGGAATCTCTCTATTCCTGTTTTCTTCTCTCTCTCTCTCTCTCTCTCTCTCTCTCTCTCTCTCTCTCTCTTTCTTTCTCTCTCTCTCTCTCTCACTCTTCCCCTTCACCCTAAGTCCAATTAAGCCCATAACTGCCCACATATGACTGTAATTAAGCATGCAAATCTCCCACACTGATTCGCGGGTGAAGGTGGCTCATGACTGCGAACTTTTGACAGCATTACCTTGGCGACCCGTGAAGCTTGTGACAGCCCCTAGGGAGCCTCTGTGACATGGGAATGGAGAGAGAAAGAAAAATAAGGCCCTGAGAGAGCTCTCCTGTTACGTGTGTATGAAATCTATGATTTCTGCAATGCAGTGAACACAATTAAAACATAAAACCATTTCAGGTATAAATTTGGAGATTTTAGAGAGTTTAATATTTTAAGATATGTTAAGATTACACATTTAGAGCAATCTTTTATTATATTATCAAAACATGCTGAACTTATTTGCTCTTTGTGTGTGTGTGTGTGTGTGTGTGTGTGTGTGTGTGTGTGTGTGTGTGTGTGCGTGCGTGCGTGTGTGCACATGAGTTAGTGAAGTACAGATAACACAGTTTTATACTGTGTTATATAATGACAACCAGAACTAAGCAGCAATTTTGTTTTGTTTGAGTAAACTCACCAACCTGCAACATGTCAAAACAGCAAAACTATTTTCAAAAAATTTAAGTGATTTATTCACCTCAAAATTATTTCTAATTGAATAGTTTTTTCATAAAGCCTGAACACATGACTGAATGTTAGCCAGAAGGAAACACGTTGCAGTGCAGGTTCCCTCAAATTGAGTCAGAGGGGAAGAGAGCACTGCACAATCACATTCAATTTCAGTTAACAATATCCATTCATTTTCTTCTTTAACAAAATTACATGAACACAAAACATTTTAAACTACAGATACCATATGATGAAAATTGATATGACCAAATCAACTATTGGAATTTGCTATATAGTTACTGTATATTATACATATACATAGATTATACAAAATATCACATCAATAAGTTAATTTTATTTTGATTGTTTGTTTGTTTTTTATATATTTTAGATTTTGTAGAAAATTCCCAAATTCCTATGTAATGCGTAACACAAAATCGGTGATGCTACCACTTTTCACTTTGTAGAATTTAAGAAAGAAATGTAGCAAATAATTTGGGCTTAATTCAATTTAGACACTAAATCACAAATTCATCATAAATATTTCACTAGAAGCGTTTAAGAACAAACAATTTATTGATAAAAAAATTAAAAATCAAGACGTCAGCAGTATTGCAAGTAATTAAAACAATCTCAGCTTAATTTTCAAGAAATATTATGGGAAAATCTCCAGCCCTGAACAAAAACAATACATGGCTAATTTGTGTGAAAGTCTTCTCAGCTTGATCAATCTGATAGCTTCCTAAGGGGGAATAAATGATCAGTTTACCATAACAGTGGTCTTGGTGCTTTTCTCACCACATGGCCGTTCATTAATACTAAGTTTCTCCTCTTTAACGACACAAACCTATTAGAATTTTGCATTCTGTAAAACCCTGAGCACAACTGATCCTCTATAAGTGCACTATGCTTCGGTAGTGTCAGCTTACTAATCAGACCAAACAGTTAAAAATGAAACACGCAACGTTCTCTGCACTTCGAACAGCCATTTCTTCAGTCTGAATGTGAATTCATAAGTGTCTGTGGTGATGTAGATATAGATGGAGTGGAAGAAGCTTAATGTTTGCTGTGTCTCCCTCTGCCCTCTGCCCTGTGTGAGATCCCAACAACACTTTCTCTCACTTTCTATCTCTGAGGGGTTTTTTTTGTCTCTCTCTCTCTTCTTGCTGCCTGACCCATATAATTCCTCCACTGAGAATAGGACAACTCACTGAACTAGATTCTGAGGCCACCTAACACTGCCTCCTAAAAACACATTCCCTCCTACCATCTACAATACAACAGGCTTTCATGTCCTGTCAGAATGGGCGGTGTCTCAGGACAAGCACTGACACTGATCCAATGGATAAAGACAACAAACACCAAAGACCACTATTAATATCCATTCAGCTTTGTTTTTGTAAAACCTTCAACATGATGCACATGGAAATTACTTAACAGCAAACCAGTGCATGCACACGAGGGCTACATGCATGCAGACATCCGTGTGTGCACTTATTCACGGACATGCACACACAGTCACAGTCAACAGCAAGATGGCTGGAACGTTCTCACTGTTTCTCTTGAAGAGACCTGCCCTAATTTTTCCTGACAAGAAAATGTGAACCAAGCAGGCACACACACACACACACACACACACACACACACACACAAACGCAGACATGCACACACAGACATGCACAATCACATATTATGTGCAGGTCAGAATCCCATCACACTATTAAACATAATAGATCTTTGTGATGATTTTGTTTTCAATAAAAGCCTAAATGGCCACTATTAATGACAACTTATTAAAAACAAACAAATAAATACATTAAATAAATAAAGGATGCACAAAATATGATTATGGGGAAAAAAATGAATATGGACCAGGTCACAAATATATTAATGTAATATAGCATTATTCAACATTAAGTTATGAAACGTTAACAACAATCATGTGTTTTTCTCTCTCTCTCGCTCTCTCTCTCTCTCTCTCTCTCTCTCTCTCTCAGCCACACATACACACACCCACACACACACACACACACACACACACACACACACACACATTAGTATCTGGAGCTCATGGCTGAACCACAGACCATGAAACTATAATCCAACACCACTATCTGCTACACCGGAAAAAAAAAAAAGAAAAAAAGAAAAAAAAGTTTTTGTTAACTATGTACATAATTCACTGGTAACACTGTCTATTACATTTATTTTCTCTCTTTATTTATGTCCAGATTCTATAACCTTCACTGCCTTACTACAATAGCCACAATAGCTCACATAGCTAGTGAATATGTGAATGTTTACTTTTTTCTTTTTTTTTTTGTCTCTTATTCTGTGTATTTACTCATCATCTCAAAAGTCTAGTACTGTATAACACACTTACACATCGCTGTGTGCCACGGTTCTTAGGAGTGCTATTGTAATGCTATAAAAATGACACCTGCCTCTATTTGATATCGGGGAAGCGCATACGCTGTTTAAAAATACTATCACAGTATCAGTAATACCGTCACAGGAATTTTTCTAACATGCTCTTAAAAAGATACATCAATCAGCTGTAACATTAACACCACCTGGCTGGGCTACGGCTACGCAGCCGCATACTCAGAAATCAGCCAACTGGTAAAAATAATCAATAAAATTAAATATTTAAAATTTTCAGTTTAAACAACCAAAAGGGGAAAGACTTGTGCTTGCATCTCTTTCAAATGCCTCCTTGACTAGTTGCATGGCCTCTGCTCTCCTGTAATTGAAATAAGGTAATTTCCAAAGTGAGCATGCTGGTTATCCTGACATGTTCCAGTTGAGTACTTTATGAGTGGTCTAATGAACCGCTGGGCGACGTATGAGGCTGTTTACTGGAAAAATTGGATTCCCCATTTACAACACTTCAAACCCATTCCAATCACTCAAAATAATAACAGCAATTTTTGTCATATTGTACTTACACACACACACACACACACACACACAAACCTTACTGTCCTCATGAAAAACTCCTTTTTGATATGAGTGACAAAATGTTTAGGCACTGTCTGAAAATGTTGGCATTTATTTTCAGTAAAGAAACAGCTATATAACTGTCTATTCTTAGTTCTTCTCAAGAAGAAAAAACATTGACTAAACAAACACATTTTCTGTGAAGTGCAAGTGCACTCAGTGCCAACGGTGACAGTGTGCACACAATATAGTTTTCCTGCCATTTTCTTCATTTATTGGGTTTTCGGGGTGGGCACATGAGCACGGACACGACAACAAAATTAAGCGCATAGCTTTACGACATTTGCATAAGACTTAGCCTCATTTTTTTTTAAATGTCCTTTCAGGGCATGTAATTGTATCCCCAGGATATATTGTAACTAACTAATACACACACATGTCTTACTATCCTTACGAGGACCTTTGTTTTGAGTATTTATGTGAATAATAAAAATTGCACGCTACACCTAAATATGCAGTAGCCACACACACACACACACACACACACACACACACACTAAATTTAAATATTTTTCAAATAAATTTGAAATTTATTATCTCTATATTTTAGCTTCAGCCATTTGGTAAAATGAACTGAAATACGATAAACAGCCCCATATTTTCTTAATACCTTCACGCTTTGTAGAAAGGTTTCCAACTGCTACTAGTATCTTTAAATTCTAAAAGATAAAAACAGACCAAATAAGATGGAGATGAACCGAAAATACCAGTAAAAATAGTACAATGAAGCAGCACTGTCTTCATTAACACCAGTACCAGTCCTGTGAATGGAACATGCCAGAAGCACCCAGTGTCATTCTTCATTTCAAAGTGGCAGATTGGCAGATCCACAGCATTCAATATTCAAGAGAGGAAGACATAACTTGAATGGATTTGAAACGAATAGCCCAATTGCTCCACAGGGCTGTCAGCAATTTGGAAAAGAGTTGATAGACGGGTAGAGAAAAAAGAAAACACTGTATGCTTTATTTTGTCAGCCATGGATGCCTGATTCTCCTTTTATCACTATAAACCTTTCAGCCTCAATCCTCATTTCTTCAGGCGAGACACAGAAACGCAACAGGAATCAAATAAAATCAACTTCAAACCACTTTTTGACCTTGATCTTGGCAGGGCACCTATTTATAGCCCTAAACTGAGTTTTTAAAAAGTGTCATTTTACAAATGAGAAACTTACAAGCTATTTATAACTATTATATTTTACAGTGCTTTATGGATTAATGCTTTTCTTGCATGTCACCGTTTGATAAATGCAGCTTGCAGTTGAATTTGTCATGCGCTAACACTATTTTACAGCCATGCACAATAAAATAAGACAGTGCCATACATTGGTTATGAAGGATCTAAATAGAGTATGAAAAATTCATAGAAATTTGTGACATTAAGAGCTGAATTGGCTCTTGGTTGGATGAGCTCAGACACACACTATACACAAGCTGGCAAACATACAACCCCAATGACTGGTTCAGCTCTTTGAGAGGCTTTTGTCCATGCAGGTGGTGGAGTGTTTCAGACAGCGTGAAGGGAAAGCCGTGGTGTGGAATGCAAGCTGAGGGCAGGAGACCCCTGTGTTGTATCACAGTCGTGCCACAGTGGAATAATGAAGAGCTCTGCGGTGTGATCTTACCGGACATTAATTTATTAGGGCTTGCTAGGGTTGGCCTGGTACCAGAATTTTGGGTTTAGTACCTGGCATGGTAGAACGGTAATGATACCATAAGAAAAGTGTGCTATATTATAGCATCTTCTGAAACTCATTCAAAGTTTTAGTATATACTACACAGGAACATAACAAAAGCAAACTAAGATTACCAGAGTTTTATTATATTATTTTTACATTTTACTGGAGCCTTTAAAACTTATTTACAGTTTGAAAAAAACATTTTTTTTCAAGTTTTTGTTTCAAACATTAATCCAACTGCATGAGATGAATAGTGTTCATTACCCCCAAGATACTGAACCAATCAGATTTCATAGTATATATGTTGTCCTGCCGCTTAGCGAACAACACGGGGTAGATAAGGCAGAATTGTGTGTCGTAAGATGGGCAAAATTTATACACAGAGGATCAATGTCAGAGATGAAGAGTCACAAACGAGAGGGCCAACATAAATCATGGAACAGCAAACAAAGAAATCAAAGGCTTGGTACGCACTGGCAAGAACACAAAATTTCACACCTGATATTGAACTTGGGTGTCTTTCCCCACATCCCAATATCCACACTTGTGCCCATGTGCTCTTCAGTTGCGCGTTCTCACTCAGCAATGCAATGTCGTAGGGTGTCCCAATTTCCTAGTGGTGTTCTCTAAGGGAATCTCTTGCACCCTTAAAGGACCCCTGCCACATTCATGCATCTGACCTTACTTCCCTAAAGGCTATTACCCAGAATCCTTGAAGTGTTATGACGCTTCGCACAGCTAACCAGTGGGAAAGCAAAACAGTTGTTGATCTTTTTTGGTGCCGCATACTGGGAAGCTGAGAACAGCGACAAGCAAATTCTTTTCAACTGTAAGTTTTTTGAATAGACGTTGATATTAATACATCAAATATGACCTGACATGAAGCTGTGTCTCGGAGATACGTGACATACTACAAGAGGAAGTGAAGTTGTTAGTGATGTGTCGAAAACTGTCCAAATTCTGCTCTTAACAAATTCTGTCCCTCGCACACTTTATGCTGCAAATTTTTTTAAGATGTACGCACTTCAAGGAAGATCTTAGGGCACAGACTGAATATTAGCACAAGGCTTTTTCATAGAGTGGCATTCCCATCAGTGTGAGTGCGGACAGGTGTGCTGAGGTCATGTGAAACACACGTCAGAAATCCAAAGACTGTGAGCGCTGCAGAGCCTGAGGGTTAGTGGGTAGAGTACACCCACACACACCCATATATATATATATATATATATAAAATGTGTGTGTGTGGGTGTACTCTACTATATAATTATATACTCTGTGGGTATACTCTACTATATAATTATATACTCTAATGTACTCTGTATATAATTACTCTGCTTGTTGCTTTGACTATGCTTTTTGCCTAAACCCTTGACAGTCTGTTAGATACATATTTTGACCTTACATTTGCATTGTTGACTTCAATCGGCACCATAACCTGTTCAGATTCACATTGTCTTTTGTTCTATCTGTACTGTTTATTTCTTGTTCTCATTGTGCTTCTTGTGTATCAGTTTGTTTACACTTCATTCGGTGTGTTTACAGAACTGTTGATTAAGCATTATTTTTTTTTTTTACATTTGTGTCTGCTGTCTGATATCTCAATTTCTGGGACTTTATCTACACTATAAAGACAAAAGTTAATGGAATCTTGATAATTGGACTCATGGTACCAATCCTCTTTGCTGTTAAAGGAAATTTCTCTCTTCTGGGAAGGCTGTCCTCTAGATTTTGGAGAGTGTCCATGGAGATTTGTGATCATTCATCCATGAGAGCATTATTAAGGTCAGGCACTGATGTCTGGCGGGGACGCCCGGGGCAATTAGCATTCTAGCTCATCCCAAACGTGTTCAGTGGGGTTGAGGTCAGTGCTCTGTACAAGCGACTCATGTTCTTCCACTCCAACCTTAGCAAGGCATGTCTTCATGGAGCTGACTGTGTGCACAGGGGGAATGTTTAAATGCACTTGTTTAAACGTAATCTAATCCAGATTATTGTCTTGCAATATATGCAAAATTTTAGGCAGGTAGATGCTATTTTAACAATTTAACTTGTGGCTATTTTAATAACTGAGTCACAGAATGATGATGTCAAAAAAAGCCCAAATTAACATATACAAGTAGAGCGTTTTGATACATTCATGCAATTTATTGACAGATGTGTGTTCAATTAAAACCACTGCGTGTGAAGAGGGAGACTATATGCACCAGGATTAATATATTTAAGCACAAACCAGTGAAATGCTGAAAGAAATCATGTTTAAAGCCATACACCTCCATGTTAACTTGAGCCTTAATAACATCATTCTTAGATTAAAATTTTAAACGACCATTTTTAAAATCTGAAAATAGCACCGAATAACAGATAAATAATAAACTAAAGTATGGTGTGAGCTAATTATTAATCAGCAGCCTCTCTATTCAAGTGTTTAAACACCCTCTTTTGTAAATTTACAGGTCAAAGTTTGCCCAGGTACAGCCCACAAAAAAGCAAAGTCACTTCTACCAGAAGCAAATGTACATCTTCACCTTCAGTGTATCAGCAATTTCTCTTTTTTTGTTTGCTCTTCTCGCTGTTTTCAGACCGACAGAAAACTACAGACATACATTCACAATATTGTTTTATTTTCAAAAGATGGGCTGGTTGGGAAGAAAGGGAAGTCTTGTCTAGGTTTTCATTGCAAATACAATTCATTACGCAAGCAACAGAAAATTATGAACTGCTACTTTAAGAAAGAAGCACCAACAAACAGGAAAGATGGATATCAGTCTCATCTCTCAAATGCCTTAAACATAGGAAATGAATTTCAGATAGAAATAAAGTAATATCTGCTTGGATATAGGGTCTCCAGTCCCTCCAGTCTTTTAGTATTTACCATAATGATAAGATATCAGATCTTCAACAAAAGCGGAAAATGATGAGTAAATATCTATAAAAATATGGCTGATCTATTTAACTGATGCAAAAATTACTGGTTTAAGCAGGGTTCTTGTTAAAAGCTGGTAACCGGTTGTTTTTGTCGTCTGTAATGCCAACTGTTACCTTCTCTCAATCAAAGAAAAACAACATGTAAGTCGCCATGTCACGTTTGTTTTGGCAAGCTCACACGGTGACGACGGGACTGTACAAGTGGCCAGAAACACAGCAAACAAATAAGGAAGACACTAACTCTGTTCATGCAAGTCTCCTGTCTTTAAGTTCAACTTAGAATGTATTAATTCTCACAACAGCTGCCCCTGGTACCCACTGGCAGCTTGCTCAGCCCCCAGACCCTGGCACTCTTCTTGTTTACCGCCTAACATTGCTATTAAAATAGAATTACCAAGAACCCTCTTTAATGAAGCTGATTCTTACAATGACGAACACTTGGCATGTTTTTCAGGTTTGATCCATTCAGCAAAAAACCTGACAAAGCTGTTTACCAAAAGCATGAACACTTGTGGGAATCCCCTGCAGCATTTGTCTATTTTCAGTACACGGCTATAATCTATATCTGTCAAAAAGGGGAGAAAATTCTCTAATTACGATTCCATTTAATTGAGGGATAATATGATCCAAACAGGAATGAGCAAACATGGAAAGACAGCAGGATTCCTCTAGTAGGAGTCATGAGGTGGTGATAAACAGTTGTGGACAGGGCCGTTTGCCTTCCAAGCCTACTGTCAGAAAGCATGCTGGTGTGCTGACAGTGATGGACACTGATGGACACAGATCCCGCCCTCTGACTTTCAGTTTCAAATCTACCATTCCAGCTGCTTACAGTATACACATCAGAACGGTTCAGTAAGTCCTGGTAAGACAGTATTATATTTTTCAGCAAGACTTCTGCTCTAAAACATTTGAATATCTTATCAGATATTGAATTCATGAATGAATACAGGGAATTTACATTCCCACTATTATTTACTTTATTTCAGGTTTGACACATAAAACACTTCTCTGTCCGTTCAGTGTTAAACCGCATGTTTTCCCGAACAGTTTCCCGTTCAAGTAGAAAAAGACTTTTCGTCCAAGTTTCTGGGCTACTGTACAATGGGTGGGAAGAGCATGCATGCACGTGTGTGTCTGTCGGAGAGAGAGAGAAAGAGAGAGAGAGAGAGAGAGAGAGAGAGAGAGAGAGAGAGAGAGAGAGAGATGATGAGTATTCAGAGGGGAGCGATTTTAAAGTGCCAACACGCTGCATGTGTGTGTGTGTGTGTGTGTGTGTGTGTGTGTGTGTGTGCGCATGTGCATGCGTGACCAACACATGCCCAGAGATTACAGTGAAAAAAATTTAAGTGTCTCGCGGGCTGCGTGTGTATGTGTGTGTGAAGAGCGAGCTTTTTGAAGTGACAGCACGCTGCTTGAGTCTGTGTGTGCATACGCGAATGGCCTGCATGTGCACACATTAAACTGGCAGTTAATGACAGTTTTAAACTGAAGCAATGTCTCATTTGAAAGCCGTATTTCCCATCGCAATGAGGTTGACAGCGTTTGAGAGCTAAGAATTTGGTGAACACAGTGATATTAATTATTTTGCACTACTGTAAAAAATGTTTAAAGAGTCACGGTTTAAAAATTACAAAAACATTTTAACCAAGTTTCTATGTGAAATTATGGCTTCTTGGCGAGGTGTCAAAGTGAGGTGAGTTTCATGATTGTTTGTCGACCTCTCCCCATTCATTTCAATGGGATTTTTTGGAGTGGTTTTTAGGCTAATTATGTGTTCTCATGGTAACACGAAACGCCAAAAAAATTAATTAATTATTACTAATTAAACACTTCTGCTGAGACACACGTTTTGATAGACAAGTCATGTGAAAACATTAGGACACCCTATGAAAGTAATGACCCCGGGTCATACTGCACTCACATTGCCCCCTTAATGGACCAGGACACTTTAAACTTCCCGCTCTCCAAATGCTTCCGAAAACGCTCTCTTTGGCATTTTCTGCTGAAACTGCCTGCTGACGTCACTTACAGAAAGCACTTCAGTGCGGAAGCGATTCATTCGAAATGGTGACATCTTTGCGTTGTTGTATTGGGTGTAGCAATAACTACTCGGAGAACAGTTACAACCCCCACCGAGTTGTCTCTCTCCATCAGTGGCCGACTGACCCT
>JAQMYF010000024.1:18077635-18089518 GCA_030014195.1 Neosilurus mollespiculum
AACTACAGTGAAGTTTCTGCTACATGGTTTGTATTTTTATCTGGTTTCACCCAAATGAGGATGGGTTTCCCTTTTGAGTCTCGTTCCTCTCAAGGTTTCTTCCGTGTGTTGTTTGTGGGAGTTTCTTCTTGCCACCGTTGCCACAGGATTCTTTATTATGGATGTGAAGGGTTTATAGAGAAATGTTTACAATTATAAGTTTAAATTAATTTATTATACTGTATAAAGCTGCTTTGTGATAATATTAATTATAAAAAGTGTTATACAAATAAAACTGAACTGAACTGAATTGAATGGAATAGTATTTGAGCTATAGAAAAGAAAAAAAAACAACTTGGATCCCATCTTTGTTTTTTGTTAGATAAAATATAACTATAATGAATGATGTACATTTTTTCCTCCCAACAGCCAGCTGTAGTCACTGTTAATAATTTACCAAACAAATATGTCTGTCTGTTAAGTCTTGTTAGAATTAATACGAGTTGTGTTCTTTTATTTACAATACGGAAGAATTCATGTGTCTGTAGAATGAGTACCATGTTTGTACATATGCTTTCTTTCACAGACATTCTATAGTTAACACAGTAAACTCCCAATCTAGTCTCCCCAAGTTCTGTGGGTGAACACAGT
Source organism: Neosilurus mollespiculum (assembly GCA_030014195.1). Classification (NCBI taxonomy): domain Eukaryota; kingdom Metazoa; phylum Chordata; class Actinopteri; order Siluriformes; family Plotosidae; genus Neosilurus; species Neosilurus mollespiculum. Next base: position 18,078,266 of record JAQMYF010000024.1, read on the forward strand.
AGTCTCCATTGTATATTTACTGATAAAATCTGTAAAAAAACACATGTTGTCAAGCAAAAGTCAAGAAAGGTCAACCATGGGGGCTCCATGGTTGACCTTTAATGTAGTTAAGTGAATTGAAGAGAAGACATTTGGAATGCCACAATATGTGTGCCAAAACCCTGATCTTGGTTTAGGATTTCAATTTCAGGTTGGTTCAGGGAACCGGAGGCATAGTATATATAAACTATGCCTCATGAGGCAAGCAAAATATAGTAGAGTATTGACATAAGTGACAGTGTTGTGTTTTATTTGTGTGGGAAATGTGGGTGATTTATCTCTACTTACCCAAATTATATAATAGATAGTGTATAGATAGATAGTGTAGGGCTGAGAGTTTAGCCCGGACCCGAATTCCTACCTCAAGTGCACCTGGGAAGAGAGAATTTTGCACTGTGGGTTGAAAAAGAAAAGTCCTTAAAAGCCCCGGGAGTGTATTTTTTTGGTCTAACAGAAACAAAGGCTTGTAATACCATTGGCATTGCAGGCCAGTAAGCTATCCCGCCAGTCACAACAGGTGGATTGGATTGGAAGATAGGATAGGCTGCTTTTCCACTAAGGTTTTTGCATGCCTGCTTTGGACCCTAGGGACTTACATGGTTTGTTCACTAAGTAGTATTGGCATTTTATTTGTGAAAGAATGATTTTGGTAAAATATTAGCTCCGTTAGAGAAAAAACTTAATCAAGGGTAGATAGAGATGAATGGCCCAAGATATAGAAAAAATGGGATAAGTGGGTAATTTTTAAGTAAGAACAATTGCCAATTAAATTAGTTTAAATTGATTTTTATAGTTAAGTTATATTATATAATGTTATTATATTTAATATTTTAAATTATAAGTTATTAAACCAACTTATAAAAAATTAATTAATCAATACTTATAAAAGATTAAACTTTTAAATCTAAGGAAAGAGCAGGAAGAACTGGATAGCAGCAGGACACCTTAAATGGGGCAGAAGTAAAACTCAGTTACAGGAAGTAGGGAAGCAGCATGAACCAGTTAAAAAGTTTGTTCCTTTTCTGATGTTTAGCTGTGGGTGTACGGGGTCTACTATGACACAAATTGTGAAAAATCTAGCACAGAAATCTAGATAATGAACATGATAAAGATTCACTGCCACCATATAGAACTGAGCCAGGCTCATATGATGATTGTCAGAGCTGGTCTAAATCAGCGTTACAAATTTAGACCAAGAAAAGACCAAGAAGGAGAAAAGAAACCATATCAAATGCCAATAATTCAATCCGCAGGGTTTGATTACCCAATAGATCAACCATATTCACATACAGATCTAAAAACTCTTTTCGTCACACTCCCTCCTTTACAGTTACTGATGCACAAACAGATTAGTATAAACTCTCACAGATTTCTGCACCACATGTCACCCTAGCTATAGCACATGGTGAGGAAGCTAAGGAAGCTATGGCGAGGAATCTATCACTGACTGGTTACACTACTCACCATCCACTTGGATGTAGCACATCACACATTGTTCTAGGTTGCCTTGACTTAGATATGTTTTATGGTAATGAAAACACAGATCTTCCTGACATTGAACTCACACTCACATTACTTCTAGTCTAACTCTGGGCCACGGGCCCCACCGATGTCAGTTTGTGTTCTGCCCAATGATTTATATACCTGTTAAACTAGATGTTCTGCCTATTTGTCAGCCAGAGTACCCACCGCCAAAGCATTAAATTAATATTCAGGGTCTCATTGCTGCAGGAATGTTGATCCTAACTTATTCAATATGAATACATTTATCTTACCTGTGCCTAAACCAGGTAAATCTGATTATCGTATGGTATCTGAGACATATACTTGGTTGCCACAGGGTTTCATTTATTTATCAGATCTTTTTAATCACTGCTTGAATCAGGACGTTTAGAATCATTAATTGCCTGCAGATATTATGATCATAAATTATGTTGATGACATGTTGCTTGCAGCTCTGAGCATATATTGCTATAAAGTCAGTAGAAAGAAATTGCAAGTGATTCGACCACAGGTAAAGTTTTTGGGTCGTTAACAGAACTCTTACAGCTTTACACAAAACTTCAATTCTTAATCATCCTAAACAAACAGGCAGGGAAATTATTTTTATTTTTATAGTTTTTCTTCGTCTTACAGGGTATTGCCAAAACAGTCCAGACTATCCTACAAATACTGCCCCATTGTGCCCTCTCATAAATGAACCAAGGGCAATAAATCTGTCTGCTATCCCTTATCTGAACACTCAAAGTTGTAGCTGGGTTTATGCAAACAAAACGATTTATGGCATCAGCTCTCATCCTGACTACACCATTGTTTCCTTAAGATGTTTCTGAAAAGGATGACATGTTAATGCCATCCTTATCAGAAAAGGGGGAACATGGAACAGCATCCAGAAAATTCTGATGTATTATAGTTTAAAATTGGACAACACAGAAACTTTCATATTCCAGTCAAACATCTAAAACACATGACTGAGTTAATTGATGTGGTAGACCTCCCATAAAAACATTTTCATTGTGCAGAAGGTGATGCATAAAAGAAAAAAGCAGCAGAATATTAGGGACAAGTAAGTAGACAGATGGTGACAGATAGAAAGTGAAGAAAAGAACGACAGTTTACGGACAGAATTATTAAAGAGCTTCATTAAAAAGCATGAAGGTAGCAACAGTAAAAGACGGGCTTTGGAGAAGTTTAAGTGGCTGCAGAGGGAATTTATTCCATGATATGGATTTTTTAGTTGAAACAAATCTGATAATGGTTTACACTTAGCTAATACATATTTGCAGCAAGTGGAAAACATTTTGGTATTATACATAAGTTTGACTCAGTATATCATGCAACATCACAGGACCCAGTGGAGAGGGCTAACATGACATTAAAGTCCTCTTTGGCGAAAATTATGCATTCATCATGGATGAATTGGTTCGACGCTCTTCCATTAGCTCTGATGGTGGTGCGTTTGACACTAAACTCATCCAGATGCTTGTCACTACTTGAGCCTCTCACTGGTAGAAGGATGCCCACACCAATTTTACTTAGTCCCCTGAAGCGGGATATTAGACTACCACAGGGTGAAGAAATAAGTAATAAGAAATAAGAAATAAGAAACTATGTAAGATCACCAACCCATAATGTGGTCATAAAGCATAGGGCCTTAAATGTTAATGGTTAAGTTACTGATTAATGAGGCTGGATGTATATCGTACTCATTGGATACCATGTTAAAACATATGTTCTGTGATGTCAAGCAAAGGTCAAGAAAGGTCAACCATGGGGGGCTCCTAGTGACACAAGACATGTGGGTAGGTATGGCCTAAAGATAGCAAGATGGACATGGAAGACAATAAAACTGGGAGTCAGATGAGGGGCTCACTCTCTCTGGTTGCTAGGAGAAGGTGGTTCGGACTCAGACTTGAGTGATGCCCATGGCCATGTTGCAAGATCACATGTGTTTTGGAATTATTTTGTTTTATTATTATTAAATTGCTAAATTGGGAACTGATAGAATCTGCTTGGTCTTTCGCACATCAACAAACAGGAGGAACTGGTGAGGTCTAAAGATGGTTCCTAACAATTTGGTGACCCCTAAGTAATGCATGACTGATCCTCACGAACGGAGGAAAAAGGCGGAGGTGAAATCAGATTCTGTGACAATTGACCCGGGTCTTCCATAAGGTAAGCAGAAAACCTTTTCTAAAAGTTTATGCAACTGGCAACTAGTCTCCATTGCATATTTACTAATAAAATCGGTTAACCCATAATGTGGTCACAAAGCATAGGATCTAAAATGTTAAAGGTTAAGTTACTGATTAATGAGGCAGGATGTATATTGCATTGGATACTATGTTAAAACATATGTCCTGTGATGTCAAGCAAAGGTCAAGAAAGGTCAACCATGGGGGCTCCTAGTGACACAAGACATGTGGGTAGGTATGGCCTAAAGATAGCAAGATGGGCATGCAAGACAATAAAAGTGGGACTAAGATGAGAAGACAGGGCTCTCTCTCTGGTTGCTAGGAGAAGGTGGTTCGGACTCAGACTTGAGTGATGCCCATAGCCATGTTGCAAGATCACATGTGTTTTGGAATTATTCACTCTCTCTGGTTGTTTGGACTCAAACTTGTGTGATGCCATGTCAACCATGGAGGATTCTAGTGGCACAAAATATGTGCATAGGCATTGCCTGAAGATAACAAGATGGACATGCAGGACAATAAAACGGAGTCAGATGACAAGACATGGCTCACTCTGTCTGGTTGCTAGGAGAAGATGGTTCAGATGCAGACTTGAGTGATGCCCATGGCCATAATGCAAGATCACATGTGGTTTTATTTATTTTGTTTTATTATTATTAAATTTCTAATTAGGGAACTGATAGAATCTGCTTGGTCAACCATCAACAAACATGAGGAACTGGTGAGGTCTAAAAAAATGGTTCCTAACAATCTAAAGCAAATGCTTTTTTATGTTAAAAGGTAAGAAGTGATACTTTGTTTACTACTATAATTCTGTGTACAGGTATATTGATGTGATGTCAGTACCACACAGTCTGTCTGATCTGTTTTTTAATGCAGTATTAGTGAAATTAATAAATATGTGTGTACTCATGCACACACACACACACACACACACACACACACTACAGTAAAGCATTACTCACCTTACACACACGAGCAATACGTGAAACAATTGTGTTCTGAAAGAAATCAAACTCTTTTCCTGCTTCACTGAAGAAGAAGTAAATTTTATCATCATCAACCTTGGTGTTGTCTTCTGGGTCACTCTCTTGAATGAAAGCAGAACCAACAAAAACTGGGTCTGTGGAAAAAAAAATAAACACAATTAATTCTGGTAAAAACCCAAATATAAGGATGTTGTAGTAAACCATTCTTCTGATTATTTATATTTTTGAATTTATATTTATACTTCATGGCTGTTTTTTTACATTGTTTCAAAGAAATTCATGACAAAAGAAAGAAATTATGATACTTAAATGTAGAATTAGTTTGATACAAATTCTGTCAACCCATTCTGTAAAAGAGTATATTAAGGTCACATATTATACCGTATATAATCGTTCAACCACGATTCATACACCCTGAGTACCAGCATGGTTGGGAACTACAAGCTGGCACTGTGCGTGATGGTGATTTTAACCATTCACCAATGCATTTATTGAGTCACTGATCGCCTCGGAGTTGAGGACACCATCATGTACCTGCTTAAACAGGTTTACACCCACCTCGACCAGCCGGTGAGCACTTTGAGAGTCATATTTTTTTTTACTTTTCCAGTGCATTTAATACCATCAGGCTGACCCTCCTAGCTGAGAAGCTGACAGCAATGCAGGTGGATCTCTCTCTGGTGTCCTGGATTGTGGACTACCTGACCAGAAGACCACAGTAATTGCGCCTGCAACACTGCGTGTCGGACACGGTGGTCAGCAACACCAGAGCACTACAATGAACTATCCTCTCCCCTTTTCTCTTCACCCTGTAGACAACTGACTACAGCTACTGCACAGAGACATGCAACCTTCAGAAGTTTTCTGACTCTGTTGTAGTTGGATGTATTAGTGGAGGTGATGAGACAGAATACCGGGCTGCTGTGGACTCCTTTATCACATGGTGTGAGCATAATCATCTGCAGCTTAATGAGACAAAGACCAAGGAACTGATTGTGGATTTTAGAAGATCCAAAACACCAGCGGCCCCTGTTTCCATCCAGGGTGTCAATGTGGAAATCGTGGAAGATTACAATTACCTTGGAATTCATACTGACAATAAACTGGACTGGGTTAAGAACACTACCACACTTTACAAAAAGGGCCAGAGCCGTCTCTATTTTTTGAGGCGGCTAAGGTCATTTAACATCTGCCGAACACTGCTTAGGATGGTTTATGAGTCTGTTGTGGCCAGTGCTATTCTCTATGCCATTGCATGCCGGGGCAGAAGGCTGAGGGTTGAAGACGCTAAAAAACTGACAAACTAATCTGCAAGGCCAGTAACGTTGTGGGGACGGAGCTGGACTCTATGACAGTAGTGTTGGAAAGGTGAATGTTGTCCAAAATAAAAACAATATTGAACAATACCTCCTCCCGGCTTCACAACCTGCCGATCAGTCACAGGAGCTTTTTCAGTGAGAGACTGATGAAAACCGATAAACTGATAAAAACCTTCACTGAACACAGGAAATCATTCCTACCTGTGGCCATTAAACTAAACAACTCCTCCATATAGCAACAACATCCACTGTTATGCATTTGCATTTTGCACTACATTTACATTCTATTGCTTATCATATTGATAATACTGTACTGTAGATTTTACTCACTGGCAGGATTCATTCTGTATCTGTTAATGGATATTAGTAACTTCTAATTTTAGACTTGCACACAAACACACACACACACATATATATATATATAATATAATATATATATATATATATATATATATATATACACACACACACACACACACACACACATACAAAATTTTTCTTATTGAGACTTTTATCTCTATCTTATCTTTTCTTTACTTGGTATGGAGCAACTGTGTGCACACAATTTCCACAATTTGAGAATGACTATTGCTAGAATGAAGATAAATAGTATTTCCTGTAGGCAGAGGAAAAATTAATGCTGGGGACTGGCTACATTTCGTATGAGAGAGGTTTAAGGAAACATTTCTGGAAGCTAAGAACACTTAATTATATAATGAACCCATAAAAAGTACAAGATGATGAGATATATTTTAACCTAATTTTATCCTTATATCTCTGAATTTTTAACCAACTGCAAGCTATTAATTATTTTTTAAAAATATTTATTTATACGTAAGTTTAATTGTACATATTGTGTGCATAAAAATGTCATGATTATATTAGCATAATCTTGCTGTTTGAATAAGTTATATTAAAAAAAAATTAATTCTGTACAATGGAAGTTGAACAATTGCAAACCTCGTTCACGGGACTCCAGAAGCACCAGCAGCTTCACATACCTGTTTGCTGCTTCGAAATGGCATTTTAGCAGCTGCTCTTTTTATCTGATGAATTTTTCTGGCAGAAACCTTCCTCATTATGCCTTTAGCTGCACGAACCCGTCTGTGCTCTGAACCAGCCACAAATCTCCCTACAGTAAGATGATCACTCTTAAATCCATTTTTGTGAAATATATATTTTCATACCTTGTTCAAGGGTCTGAACTATTTGACGCTTTTGCCAGCAGAGAGATCCCTTTTCTTTCACATATTGCTTGAAACCTATGGCCTGCTTAATAATGTGCAACATCCTTCGTAATTAGTTTTCCTTTAACTAGGAAATTACGGGCTTTACTAATTACTAATTACGGGCTCATATGGCAAACAATTATCACAGGTAACTGATAGTTATTTCAGTGATCCAAAGAGCCCTGAGACACAATACCATCCATCGGTTTAATTGAAAAACAAAAAAATTTGATGTTTATAACACTTAAATCCAATTTGCATAATAATTTGGAACACAGTGGACATAATCAAGTGGCACACTGGAGCAGCGACATGTGAGGACGTGGTTTTGTAAGTTCTGGGTGGATTGAACATTTTCTTAATTTTTTTTCTCCTTTTCTTCTCGTTCTCCTTGGAGCAAATGTGTCTCTAAAGTGTTCAATCTATAGAATTGATCATGGTTTTGGTCAAGGTTGCAGTTCAAAGCTGTTCAAAATGCCAAAATCACAAAAGCTGAGGTCAGGCCCAAAAGCCACAGACTTACCTGTGGAAGTGGGGCCAAGGCCAGGCCTTCATGCAATAATGGCCACCATAAAGCAAAGTGAGCAATGTAAGCTAACCAAGGTCGACTCATCTGTCATGGGAGCTGCAGGTAAACTGCACAAGAAAATAGACAATTTGGCGAGTGATTTAAGGGCAAAAATCCTGAATATGCAAACAGAGTTTATGAAGGTAACTGAAGAAGTACAGAAGGAAAACTTCACATTTGCAACCCGTATTGATCATCTTGAGCAGGAAGCTAATGAACATGCCAATCGGGTCATAGAACCTGAAGCTAAAGTTTATACTCTGTCCATACAAGTAACCCTGATACCAGATAAGACCAAAGATTTGGAATCCAGACAGCGGCAGGACAACTGCAGACTAATTGGCGTAAAGGAAGGATTTGGAAATATACCAGAGAAAGCTGTGGTTGAATTACTGAAGACAGCACTAATGCTCGACTATAAGCCGATGCTCAATAGGGCACACAGAATCCTGCAGCCGTGGCCAAAGGATGGGGATGCCCCAAGGCCAATCATTGTTAAGTTTCACTACTTTCCAAAGAAGATAGATATTCTCTGAAAGGCCATGCGTACAGGGCCCATCTCCCACAACGGCAAACGCTTCTTCATCTACCCAGATTATTTAGTCGCTATAAGAAAAAAGAGTGCAGCCTCTGCCAAGGTGAGAGGATTACTTTGCTGTTGCCCAGGCGTGGCATGAAATACGGTCTCCTTTACCTGGCCACACTGAAGATCATGGCCCCAGCTGGCGAGCAAGTATCTTTCAAATACCCCACCAAGCAAATCACTACAAAGAGACCAATCTGCACCCACAGGAGATGAAGGGAGAGTGATAGTTAATATATGAGGCCATAACAGGTACCATATATGCTGCGGGCTAATATTGCAGTAACTGCTAGCTTAAACTTTGACTGGAAAATGATACTACACTGCAGTTTGATGCACCTTCTGTTTGGACAATGGACAAGGATAAGTGACATATTTCACTTATTGGGGGAGGGGGTAATTAGTCCCCCTTTCACCATCATTATTACCAACTTTATATTACTTTTTTTCTTTATCAATGATTTACCAGTCTGTGGCCAAATAAGTGCCAGCTCATATGCAGCAATGGTAATACTGAGAGGAAATCCCTGTTGCATTTGTTCTATCCTTGCACAGTTCATGTAAGAGTTCAATTTAGTTTAGAGGTGTTAAATGCTTAGGAGAGAAAGGATAGTTTTTAGAGCAGTCTCAGGCTTTGAGAAGACCAGCCCAGGAGATCAGGTTGGTAAGGGGTTTAGCCATGTGTGTCTGTTTGTCTTTGTCGATTCTCTTTTTGGTTTATTTGTGGTTTATGGTTTGAGTCAAACATGCACAGAAGCACTCAGATCAGTCAACAGGCAGGACCAGCTCATTACAAAGTATTGCATTATTATTCTGGATAATGTAAATAAACAACAAGGAGCAATTCCTTCATTAGCTGGAATGTCAAAGGGCTAAGTACGGTTAAACAAAACAAAATATTTAGCCAAATCAATAAAACCTGATATAATTTTGTTACAGGAGACACATGTAAATATTAATTCCCAAAAGAGACTCTGAAGTAATATCATCGAATGGCAGACATGTTTTTGTAGTGCAGGCTGTTTAATACACCATTAACATTGACCATTATCTATCGACCAAACTGGGACAACGCTGAATTATTATTCTTTTTTTTTTCAACTCTACTGGACCTTAATTCTTACAAATTGATACTAGGCAGGGATTTCAACTGAATCCTTCATGCTCAGCTAGACAGGTCAAGTCGGAGGCCAAATTACACTCTCTCATCAGCTGCAGTGACTATTGGGTAATTCCATGTCAAATCACCTAGCTTTCGAGCTTATGTTTTTCTGACCAACAGACCCCAGTGTGTCAGGTCAGGCCCCAACTGCTCTACCACCAACAAACTCAACACTAGCGCACCTCAGGGCTGTGTGCTGAGCCCGTACCTCTACTCCCTCTTTACCCATAACTGCGGGCCTATGTACAGATCCAATTCAACCATAAAGATTGCAGACGATACCATGGTGATCGGACTCATCAGTGACAGTGATGAGTCTGACTACAGGGTAGAGGTAAAGCACCTAGCGGTAAAGCACGGTGTTCTGACAATAACCTGCTCCTGAACACCAGCAACACCAAGGAGCTCATTGTGGACTTCAGGAAGGAGAAGGGTGACACTCATGACCCCATCCATATCAACGGCATGGCTGTTGAACGTGTCTCCAGCTTCAAATTCCTGGGGACCCACATCTCAGAGAACCTGTCCTGGTCAACCAATACCTCCAGCCTGGTCAAGAAGGCCCATCAGCGCCTCTTCTTCTTGAGGACACTGAATAAGAAACACCTGTCTGCTGACATCCTGGGTAACTTCTACTGCTGTGCAATAGAGAGCATCCTGACCAACTGTGTCACTGTCTGGTATGGGAATTGCTCTGTTGCTGACCGCAAGGTACTGCAGTTGGTGAAAACCACCCAGCGCATCACAGGGACTCCACTTCCTGCTACTGAGGACGTCCACAAAAAGAGATGTCTTCGCCAGGCACACAGCATTCTCAGGGACTCCTCTCACCCTGAGAAGAAAATTTTAGAAGGTTGAAAACAAGCCGTGCAGCTGCATTCTGGATCAGTTGCAGAGGTCAAATTGCGCTCAAAGGTAGACCTACCAGGAGGGAGTTGCAGTAGTCTAGTCTTGAGATAACAAGGGACTGAACAAGTATCTGTGTGGCCTCAGTGGAAAGAAATGGGCAAATCCTTCGGATGTTAAAGAGGAGGAATCGACATGAACGAGAAAGATTAAAGATATAAGAAGAGAAGGACAGGCAATTGTCCATGGTTACTCCAAGGCTTCGTGCAGTGAACGAAGGAGAGATCATAGAGCTGTCCAACGAGATTGCAAGATCTTGATGTGGGGATGAGTCAGCTGGGATGAACAGCAATTCAGTCTTGCTGGGATTAAGCTTCAGCTGGTGAAGTGCCATCCATGAGGGGATACTTGCCAGACATGCAGAGATCCGGGCAGAAACATCAGTGTCTGAGGGAGGAAAAGAAAGACCAAGTTGAGTGTCATCTGCATAGCAGTGATATGAGAACCCATGTGAGGATATGACCTCACAGAGAGGTCACAGAGAGGATATGACCTCACAGCTTCTCAGTGACAGCCAAGAGTGCTGTCTCTGTGGAATGTGCCGCTTTGAAGCCAGATTGATTAGAGTCAAGAAGGTTATTCTGCAAAAGATAGAAAGATATTTGGTTATAAATGATGCTTTCATGAATTTTAGAAAGGAAAGAAACAAGCGATACCAGTCTGTAGTTGCTGGTGTCTGATAGATTCAGAGAGGGTTTCTTTAAGATGGGTAGAACCCTGGCTCTTTTGAATGCTGTTGGTACATGACCAGATGATATAGAGT
>JAQMYF010000024.1:18100794-18124184 GCA_030014195.1 Neosilurus mollespiculum
GTTTGATGTACTGTGTGGTGCTATACCTTATTCCTGGGTTTGGACTCTGCACACAGCTTCATCAAGTCTGAGGCCAAAGAGCTAGAACAGACAAATCAAACCCACACTGTTACTTATATCATGGAATGAAATAATATATAATAATAAATAGTGACCTCATTAGTACTGGTCCTCAGCATGATGCATGTAGGTGACTGACAAGCATGTTGTAGCGAATAAGCAGAGGAGCAATGGCTATTATGATTGAATGATTGCATGTTTAAAGCTAATAGATTGTTTCTAAAATTTGTTTATAATTAGTCAATGATTTACTGTGCAGTTGTTTTTTATGGTGAGTTACCTCCCCTCAGTTGCTGGACTTCGGTCAGATTCATCACTGCTGCTCTCCTCACCATTCTCTGAATGAGCACAGACACACAGGCCCAAAAAGCCTTAACTGGTGCATTTTGAAAATATACAATGACCACCTAATAACTATTTCTCACTAGCCACCAACCCAGGGAGGAGGAACGTGAACATGTGTGGCAGTCTGAGGAAATGAATCAGATGTCAAAATGTCTGCTTTCTGCAAAACAGCCAATGGCATGATAGCAACACATTTTGAACAAAATATACCTTTTCTGCCAGTACTATAGCAATTGCTATATTACTATAGCTCTTTAAGAAAAAAAATCTGACTATATTTGTCCAAATACTCTTTACAAAGATCATGATGGAGCCATCTTAAAAAGGTTAATGTATATAATTGTTAATTGTTGATGTAAATAATTCCTGATAACTCATTGCAAAATAGTCAGTAATGAGAATTTACAGTGCTAGATCTTTGTTTTTAGAAATGTTCAATTAAGACACCATTTTAGTTTTGTTCCCTACATACTAGAAAATATCAACATTTGACCATGTGAAACTTTTTCACAGATGGCCACACATGTATCCAAACTCTGCATATTTTAAAACCGCCACCCATTTAAATCTTAAGGAAGAGGAAATCAATTCAGGGAGTGTACAAACTAAAATAAAAGGAAGGAAGAAGCACGTATCTTTCCATTATGAGGATAGGGCTCCTTCTATTCTATTGGGCAAATGTCCATAGATGGCTGTGGAATATTTAAGACTTAAATACATAGTTAAGTTACACCACCTAAAATCCTAACTATGACATTTATTATTGTGGGGTTAACATACCAAATGTTTAAGCAAAACAAACTTCAACTCCTGCATACATAAAGATAACCGTTGAGTAGATCTACATAATTTCACACTTGCCTCATGCCAAGATACATTTGGAGCTACTTCCCTTACCTGTTACTTTACCCCAGTGTAAAACTGGGTTTGCTGAATGTATTACTTTAATGTTATAATAATTAAGGTTAGCTGCTCTGGGACTGAATGTTAGGTTTGAAAGAAAGCATTTAACATGCAAAGGACATCTAAGTACAGCATTTATTACCATAACAACGACTCACTGGTAAAGACTGGCCTTGAACCCAAATTTTTAATCACTTCATGGGTACACGTGACAGCTCATGAAATATCAGTGTAAATACATATAGTCAAGTTGTTAGCAAGTCACTAAAACATCTAGTACTCTACGTCCGGTAGTATGTCTCTGAAGGCAGGCATTCAAACTACTAAAAGGACTTTAATCGCAAACACAAGGCAGAGTCTTTAGCACTCAAAAACCCACTAAGTCCCAACGGTTAGCATCCTAATAAAGAGGAGAAACTCAGAGGCCTTTTTATGTGGTTTTAGCTGGTTGAAATATGGGCCAAAGTCAGAATGTGAGGTTTTTGGGAAAGGGAAACCCCATGCACATTACTACTGTTACAATCTCTGGTTAGACTGACGGAGGTACATGTACATACAGTTTTGCGGACTTACTTACCAGGTGCTGTGTTACCTAGCTCTGTTTGGGTTTGGGTGACAAAAAGATAAAAGTAAATCAAGATCAAACTCATAAAGAGCAGACTGGAGTGTAGAATATGAGCCATGCTGGGTGTTGGGTGAGGTACATGCATGTGTGAGTGTATGTGTGTACTGTATGCGTGTACAGGTGAGCTGTACCTTGCAGAGCGTTGCCCAATAGAGCGTCCAGCTCTGGGTTGAGCTCAGCTTTCTCCTTCAACATGTGGAAGAGAAGTTGGTTCTGTGTGGCACTGTTGATCTCAGTCTGCTTCAGTCGGCCCTCCATTACTTTGATCTGAGACTCTTTCTGTGCCGCCTGTAGGCCCTGGAGGAGGATCATACCCTCTCAATACACACCAGTAGACACTTTTTTTTGTCTTTGGTAGCTCTATCTTTTTTTTAATGCCACTAAAATCTTATATTACTTGAGATTTAACATTCATGTACAAGTGAGTTAATGGCTTCTTGGTAGAGATTCTAAATGCTTAAATCTAGTACTGTACAAGAGGGATAAAACACCAAACAACACTTCAAACATGCAACTGGTTACCTATAAACTGTCCACAGGTGTGACTATGAGTGTGAACTGTTGTATGTGTCTATGTTAAGGGCTTTTGCAGACTGGGGAAGTTTTTTCCATGTGATTATGCTGCACATAGGTATAATTTTTCAAAGTGTTCTTTTTGTTCTGAACATTTTCACACAAAAATATGCAGCAAAAAGTGACATTTTTGGATGCACTGATTAATGGATGAATACCTGTTAGCACACAAAAGGTTTTGCAAAAATTCTGAGTTTCGATAAATAATATATTACCTTAGAATTTGAAGTCATATACACGCTTATACAAGTGAACATGTCGTGAAATAATAATCAGACATTTAGCATTTATTCCTACATTTTTGTATAAGATGCTTAGTGTAATAAAAAGTTTACTGGGAGCTGTTCACATTAGCAAAACGTGAGGGTGTGATTTTGGATTAGTATGCAAGTGTATTGTGTACCTTATTAATGGCCAAGGAGAGGAAGTGGTCAAGTAGGAATCGGGCTTCTAATAGGGTGCAGGAACTGATCACCGCTGAGACATCCAGTGTGTCACCCTCCTCCTATGAATTTATTCAAAATGTCTTTAATTAATTTATGATCTGAATAATTCTCCATATCATACTTTGTTTCAATCAATGATTAGTTATCATTATTAATTCAAGAGATTGCATCTTGAATGAATGTTGCACAATTAGCACACACCAATGTTCCTCTAAATGGATATTATACGAGAGTGGACTGAAAAGTTCATGATGCAATAAATATGTTTTATTTTTCAACATGGTCCCCACTCCACTGTACATACTTTTCCACTCGTGTTGCAGTGCTTGGATCCCCTTGGTATAGAAGCTCTCACGTTTCATTGCTCTGGCATCACTCCTTCTTAGTCAGCCTATGAACTTTTTAGCCCACCCTCGTATAAGATAGATCGGCTTGCCCCCCTAGGGCAGACTGCCAAAGCACTGACATGAGCTGTAAGCTTCATTTTATTTTCTTTATATTTATGCTGTTGTAAGCATAGAGGTAGAGACAGAGGACGACAACAGCATAAATAGTGAGAAAATTAAATGACATTTACAACTTTACAAGTGCTTTGAACATGGCGAATGGTTTATATAGCAGGATCTATTTCATGATATTTATACTGCTTCTCTCCCCCTCAAAGAAAATGGCCAGGCTTCCAATGCATCCAGGATCTCCTGAACATCAAAAAAGCTGAGAAAGTTGGAAAAAAGGTCTAATTTTTCAAAATAAAAATAGGTTCTTACCCATCCAATACTTTTATTGCCTATTTTGCTTTTCATGTTTAGGATGAATTAGAAATAGCACTAGCTGTACAGAGCTCGTGCAAGTGACATCAACAGTTATATTATCTTGTTGATTTAGCCACATTCCTGGGTAGATGGAGGAGGTTTTGCACTCATTATTGCTTTGACTACCAACGCTACCGAGAACTTGCCTGACAAAATGGCTGTGTAAACATAGGTGACATCATTGTGTGACGTAGATGTAAGTAGCAGCTGCATAGCATACTAACCTAGTTACCTAGCTAGCTAGCAACATAACAACGTAACTGTCGTACTAAAAATTTCACTTTATTTACCAACTGCAAGTTCATACGGCTAACAAGATTACCGCATCAGCTTTTCTCTGTCTCTTCTTTGTGTGGCTCTTAGCAAGGTCGAGTACTTTTTCCACCTTATGTCAAGGATAATTGTCACATTCTACACTGCCTACTTTTTAAATATTTTGAATGAATAATAAAACAATTAGAGAATTTTGCTTTCATATTCTTAATAACTAGATGTTAGCCTATACAACAGCTACAAGGGTGGGCTGAAAAGTTCATAGGCTGACTATAAAGCAATGGCTGAATATGACCAAATGTACTTTATTTTTCAACATAGTCTCCCCTGTGGTCTACATAGTTCTTCCATCAGAGCTGCAGTGCTTGGATCCCCTTGGTATAGAAGCTCTAAAGTTTCATTGCTATGGCATTAATCCTCAGTCAGCCTATGAACTTTTCAGCCCACCCTCATAATTATCTACAAGTATATTTATAATATGATTATAACCATGTATACCTTAGCTTCCTCCATTTGCATGATGTTGGCTTGACATTCCGCAATGCTGTCATTGATGTAGTCAATGTTAGCTGTAAGAGACTCCACCTCCTCATTGAGAGATTGGATAGTCCTGTCGGTATCATTACCCTCTGCTACAGTCTTATCCCTTTTCTTTAACACCTTCTCTTTGCGTTTGGTCAAATCTTCTCGTTGCTGGAACATGCATAAAGCAAACATAAAAAAGGAAAAATTCTAATCAAGATAAAGAATAACACTATAGGATTGAAAATTTTTTTACAGGGTGTCCAATTAATATTTTTTGACAGTTGACCAATCTGTCACAATCGTCACCTTGAGAAGACGATACATATCCGCCTCCATGTTGGAGATGGTCATCCTCTGCATGATGATGTCACTGACACGGCGTTCCAGCGACTGCCATTTAGCCCGGGCCGTTTTGGTGGAGGACACACCCCCTGATCGCATTTGGTATTTTCTGTAATGTAGTTAAGATTAAATTAGTCACTGGAGTCAAACTCAATGCCAACATCTGCTAAACCCTATATAATACTCCATCCATGTTCCAGAAATTATGTAACAGCACATTCCTCAGTTTTTTTTTTTTTTTTTTTTTTGGATTTTTCCTCATTTTTCTCCCCAATTTTAGTCGTATCTAATTCCCACCCATCAAGTATTGCCTTTCCTATCATACGACCACCATCAACCAGGGAGGGGTGTAAGCATGCACATGCCCCGTCTGTGACATGCAATGCTACCACCTGCCTTTTTTCGAACTGCTGCGCATTCGTATTTGGGGGCGGTCTAACACACTCGGAGGAAAAGCGGTATCCGCCCCCTCATTTGAATGAGCTCACAGACGCCCATGATTGGCTGGTGATCGCTGTGAGCGACAGGGAAGTGAGCGTATGCCACCCCTCCCTTCCGTGAGAGCTCGGCCAATTAGCCCCCATGGACTCCCGGTCACAGATGGCTGTGGCATCAATCCGGATTCGAACTTGCGATCTCTCCTCAGTTGTTTTAACTGGGGAGAATCAAAATGAAAAGGAAGCAGAAATGACTTGGGTTTGTAAATGCAATTAATTAAAAAAGGCACTGTATGTCTAAATCCCTTCTGCTCTTGTTTTCTCTTCCCAGTATACACACGTACCTTATCAAGAGAAACCCCCAACATGAGTAACACTTTTGAGGGTAACATAATAAAGGAGAAGCAACCTAATATTTCTTAAGGTGGTGGGCCTGCACATGCCTCTGGCACAGGTTCAGTGCACCTTTGAATAGATTATGCACATCTCAAGAACTTTACTAGAGGGATGAACACCATTCTTTCAAAATATATTGCTTTAGTTTGTGTTTTGATGGTGGCACTGGAGACCACAGTCAAACACATCACTCGGAAATATTGCATAGCTGTTCAACTGGGTTTAAATATCATGAAAGTGGAGGCCTATGATTTACATAATCTTCATAATTCTCATATGAGGAATCCATTCTCAGCTGGAAAAGGGTGGAATGCACCCTCCGGGTCTGGAATGAAGTCCTGCCCTAAGTGGAGGAGTTCAAGTATCTCGGAGTCTTGTTCACGAGTGGGAGAAGGATGGAGCGGGAGATTGACAGGCAGATCGGTGGAGCCTTTGCTGTAAAGCGGAGCTTGTATTGGTCTGTTGTGGTGAAGAGGGACCTATGGTCACGAACTTCGGGTAGTGACTGAAAGAACAAGATCGCGAATACATGCGGCTGAAATGAGCTTCCTTCGCTGGGTGGCAGGGCTCTCCCTTAGAGACAGGGTGAAAAGTTCTGTCATCCGGGAGGAGCTCGGAGTAGAACCGCTGCTCCTCCGCGTTGAGAGGAGCCAGTTGAGGTGGCTTAGGCATCTGATTAGAATGCCTCCTGAATGCCTCCCCAGTGTGGTGTTTCAGGCATGTCCAACCGGGAAGTGACCCAGAACACGCTGGAGGGATTACGTCTCTCGGCTGGTCTGGGAATGCCTTGGCGTTCCCCCGGAAGAGCTGGAGGAAATGGCCGAGGGGAGGGACGTCTGGACCTCACTGCTGCCCCCGCGACCCAACCCCGGATCAAGCGGAAAAAGATGAATGAATGAATGAAAAGGAATCCATTTAGTAAGCCCCCATAACTGTGAATCAGGGTGTGGCCCTCCTAGACAAACCCACTGCGATAGGGGTAAAATATTTGATCACAGGATTGTTTTAAAAGGAAAAGTGGACCCAAGACATGCCAGTAAAATGTTAGAGCATTCTTCCATGTAATTTTTTTTAATAGGTTGTCACATCACTGCCTCCAGCGTGCCTCCAGCTGTCCTGCTCTCCAGACTTTTATTCCAGGGCTTACTTTTCACCTGCTCTCCTGCACATACCTGCACACCGGTTAGCACCTTTTATCTGTTATATTTCTTTCCACTCCCTGGGCTTTCTGTTTGGTGTCCTGTTACTTGTTCTTTATTTAAGGCAGTCTGACTCCTTAGTTACTGTCCGTACAGCGTTGGGTGCATGTGTGTGCTCTCTCACCTACTCTCTGTATGTTTGTTTTTAGTAGCATGCTTTGCTCCACCTGGATCACATATTCTACGCCAATGTGAGCTTTCAGTTTGTGTCTGATCTAAACACCAGTCTATGATACTGACTATGAGTTGTAACCTGTTTACTTTACAGACTGTTTATGGTATTTTGTTTGTTCTCATCTTCTGGACCTGTTCATTTATGCCCTCAAGTAAACAACATATCTGCCCCTGTGCCTGTGTTGCCTGTTAGCAGGAAGCATGACATGGGTCTCATTATCGGGTATTAAATTAAATCTGCTCAAAAAATAAAAGAAGGAGCCTGGACCAATGACACAAGTATTAAACAGTTAAAAATATAGAAGTGAAACAATTATATCAAGCAAACCTCTAAAGGTATAGGAAGTTTGTACAGGATTAGGACGTGGGAAAAGAGGAAAATACTGAATGCTGTTGGAGAGTACCTGGTTTCGTTCGGTGCACTACTCCCAACCGCATGTGCCCGTACAGGCCCGTAACGTGCTGCAGGCTCATGTAAAGGTTCAGGCAAGCTGACTTTCCGGTTCACCTTTCCTGAAGAGGGTCGGACTTGTTTCCTCAGAGCAGTCACCTATAGTACACACAGCAAAACCATACACTCATGAAGAAGTACGCTGACACACTGTGAACATCTTACAGCATCGTATTATGTAGCACTGTTGAATTCCAGAATCTGATTGGTCGGAAGGTGTTGATTCATTTTCAGAGCTCTGAGAGTAGCTCAGGTTAAAAATTAAATCAGGTTTATATTATATTATATAATATGTGCTTATTTTATTGAATTATAATTTCTGTAGTAACACCATACACAGAAACTTGTATGATGGGCACAATACATGATTTAAAAAAGTATGTATTTGTGTGGAGACGTTACTTTACTCATCTTGCAAGGAGTTTTGGGTGTCAGCTCATTAAAACACTCGGAGGTAAAGCTTGTGTTTTATTTCTTTCATATCCAGTCATCTTGATGTAATATAGCACTTAAATGTCCTATATGACTGAACACCATCATTGTAACAGTCCAGTATGGTTGATACTACAGCTTATATTTACAGAAATCCCCACAACGCCGATAAACCACAATGTCTTGGCTGAAAAACTGTGCAACGTCCTATTTTCTGACAAAAAAAATCTCTCTGCTCCTTTATTTCCTTTAATTCTTTCTCTTACCTCTTCTGTTCTCCTGCGCAGGATGAGCTCCTGTTGTCTCTTCTGAGCCTCCAGCTGCCGTAGCAGATGCTGTACAAGAGATTATAAATGAAGACACGTGTAATGTGAGACTGTATATGTTTTTTTTTGCAAGCTCTTGCTCTGTGCTTGTATGAAGATGACTTTTTTTGTTTTTTCTACCTCCTGTTTGCGCTGGTCCTTTTTGAGCGTGGCAATCTCACGATTGCGACGGGTCTCTGAGACACGGCTCCTCTCCTGCTGCTCCTTCATTTGCTTCATCAGCCCAACCTGAGCGTGACATGATTAACATGTGCTTAATTTTGATGTCTATTAAAAGTATTCCTGAGTCAAACAACACCTTTTACATTCAGCATGTAGAATACGAGGGTGGGCTGAAAAGTTCATAGTAATCCATCTTACCATACGGATGAGAGCTACAGTATCAAGTGAATCCAAGTGTTGCCATACCGATGGAAGAAGTGTGTAGACCACAGGTGAGACAATGTTAAAAAAATAAACCACATCTGGTCGAACTCGACTATTGCATCATGGTCACCCTATGAAAATTTCGGGTCACCGTCGTAGACGGTGCTAAATTTATACTAACCAGTGTCTGAACTCAGAGCACTCTCTGAGTGGACATACGCCGGGTGGAAGTAAAGTTCCTCTTTTCACTTTGTTGTTTCTTAATTCATACTCTATAATTCAATAATCTCTCAAAATACTCAATATTCAAAATTAAAAGATCTCAATACACCAGATGAGGAGAAGCAGGATACCTTTTTATTCCAAGTCTATCACATACAATTCTGAGAGACCAGCTGGTCTCTAAGGTCTGATCCCATCAGCATCAAAGTCAGAATCAGCAAAATCCCCTATGAAAGTCCCTTCTTTTATACCCTTCTGCGTTTTAGGATGCCGCCCCTTTTTAATTTGCATGTGCTCAAGCAATTTCCCATTATGTTCATGATTCAGGCTATTTTAGCGCTTCCCACCTTATTTTACATATTTTTTATTTCCCATTATTTCCAATTCCGCACCCGATGTGATGTCATACTTCCTGATGTGACGCCTATTTCCTCTCTTTAATTTCCCCTTATTTTCAAACTGATTTGGGAGTTTTATAAAAAAAATTGGCACTTGCTTATAAGCAATTTTTCCGTGTTGCAAGTCATTACTGAATTTTTTTTATCTTTGTGAGTGCTGTCTTAGACAGATTATCCTGCATGCTATTTTTTTTTCAACCTTTTGACATGTGTAAGTACTTTTGATCCTCTCTCTTTTTATCATTATTTCACCTCTTTAAATACATGTGTTTTATTTGGTAAGATATAAACACACTGCTACATAATTTTCTAAGTGCATAATGCTCCAAAGTCTTATTGCTCTGCTATTTTAGCCATTAATGTACCAATGTCCACACTACCAATATACTTAGATGCATATCATGGGCTTTAAGCCTTTGAGCGTTTCAGTATTTGATTCATAAGCTGTATAGCGGATTACATCTATATATATATTTTTGGATTGATTAGTCACATGACATGCATCTTTTCTATTTCAATTCGTTTCCAGCTCAGTCAACCCGTCATGCCCTTTTCCAGAGGGGGAGATCTGATCACCATCGCCATTACCACTTTCATTCCGGCAACTAAACATCTCTTTTTAGGTTAAATACTGTTGCCTTAATGCTATCTGTGAGTCTTAATGCTAAATAAAGCATGATACAATATTTTAATGCTAAATCAAGCAGAATATAAGGTTTCTTCCCGACACCAGGTGTGATGTTATCATATGAGTTTGATGAGATGCTCTTATGATTCTGGTTATTCTGACACATTAGAATAGTGCTTAAATGTTTATATACCTTTGTCTTCTTCATTTCAGTGACCTCTTGTTGGAGCTTCTTGAGCTGTTTCTCATACTGTGATTGGTTCTTTAGCAGGCGTGCGTGCTCCTTCTGAGCTGATTGCAGTTTCTGAAGTTCTTTATTCATTGTGCTCAGCTTTTTCTCGTACTCTGCCTTGATCTTCTTCGCCTTCCCCTCTGTGCCAGATTCCACCGAGCCTGCAGGAACATGCCAATTTCAATAGAAAGACTCAAGCAATGGTATACATATCCAAATTCTAATGAGCTCAGAACAGGTAGCAATTATCATTCATTCATTTTCTGAACCGCTTAATCCTAATTAGGGTCACGGGGAGGCTGGCACTCATCTCAACTGACTCTTAGTGAGGGCAGAGTATACCCTGGATAGCTCGCCAGGCCATCACAGGGCACAGGTAGTAATTAGCTAGTTGAAAATAAATACTACCAATTGATGGTATCGCTTTATTAATAGGAAGTGTCTTTGTTCTGTGTTGGTTTGTCTACTATAAAAGCATTCCAATAAATATGGATCAAGATTTAATTATAAGTATATGTATATAATTTGTGGATAAATACGAAACACTGACTTTATTAAGGGAATTTTATTTTTGCCCAAATGCACACAGCCAGAAGTATTTAAATTATGCCTTGGCATATTTTTGTATACCAATCTCACATGAAAGAACAAGACATTAAACATGACAATTCATTTTTTATTTTCTGTGCCTATGCTTTATAGTAAAGCCTTCTGCGGTTTTGTCTGTCTGAAAATAAGAATAGCAAACCTGACAACAATGTTAACAGGATTGTAAGGCTGTTATGATTGTATGTCTGAAATGTAAAACCCATTCATAATTCGTAAAACATTTACATTGGGAAAACAGCATTGCGTACCCATATTGTGCAGAACTCGGTCTCTCTCCAGTTGTGTGTCCCGGATCTTGTTCTGGAGCATCATAAGTTTCTGCTCATACTGCTGTTTCAGTGTGTGTAGACGCCGCTGACTGTTCTCCAGTTCATCGATTAACTTCTGTTTAATGGCAATTTCACAAGTAATGTTGGCCAGATCTTCTTGCACATTGTCTGTGAACAAATACACACACCACACAATCCAGGTTTGTAGAAAAAGAAATTTACTGCTCAATATGTGATTTCCAACAGCTTACACTGACTATTGGATAATACATATACTACAGGGCAGTGCAATTTCATTCTATTTATTCTATTTAAGTATGAAAAATCATACTTTTTATGTAATTATACATTTTGTAAACTTACATGATAGGAAATTTAGCTACATTAAGTATATTTGAAGTAAGCAAAAATTTCCAAGGAGCTGTACTTCAAGTCATAGGAAAGTGTTTGCTTTTACCTTTCTCATCCAGCTCTGAATCTGACTCATCCGAACTCTCGTCTACCTCCATTTCATCCTCCTCTTCCTCTCCTGCACATTCATCTCCCTCCTCATGATCACTTCCCTCCTATACAATCAGTCATACGAGGCAAATCAAATTAACTTATATATATTACCTGATGTTTTAACTAAAGCCATCATGCTGATTCACATACTGAAGACAATGTATGATGTCAATATTATAAAGATGAAAGTTTAAGGCATAAGTATTTATACTCAAGTATTTTTACTTTAAATGAATTTCTACCTATGCCATTTACACTGTATAAATAATTTAATATAAAACATTATTTTCTTGAAATACCAGAAACGTATGGTTTAACAGTAAACATATAATAATAAATAAATAAACAAACAAATAAATAAGGTTTAACGCACTGCTTCTGGCTCCTCATCGGCTCTGTCTGAGGGCTCTTTGTCCTGGTCATTATCAGGCCCCTCATCTTTAATTGCACTGCAACAAGCATAAACAAGTAATCACCTAACTAAATAAACATAGGTTTTTATCAACCACAGTAGTAAATTACACCCAACTTTATTGGTATTAGGATCAGGGCACAGCATGTATTTTATTAATAAACAAATATGGTCAGCTCATAAATCATCAACACAATATACAATACAAATTATTCAAATTAACACTAAGCAAAGGTTTAATGTTAGTTGACATTAAAAGGAACATACATATTACATAATCATAACAATTTATTACTTTTTTTAGTTGTGATGTCAATTTTTTTTCAAGGCCAAACACTGTAAAGATCAATCATTCTGAACTGAAAGAGAGTGAACCCCATAGATTCTGAAGTTACACAAATCACTGGCACATATTACAGCCATTCTGAATGTTACAGCAATGTAAAATAAGTTAATCAGCAGTAGACCAGGAGCTCTCATTTAAAATTTATTGATGAAAAGCTGAGTAACTTTAGTTAGTGGTGAATTAGAATGTAAGGATAGTCTCTTTCCCCCATGATGTCATCCACCTGTATGTATAATATACAGAATAATTTACTGTTGATGTTAAAGGGTTAGTGGTAAAGTTATGAGATCAAACCTGTCTTTGTCAGGGTTTTCATTGGCACACTTTGCCATCTGCTGTAGTCTTCAGATGTGGAGTACAAGTGGAGGTGAGAGAGTACACCAAAAAAACAACAGTTATTGAAAATGTCTTTGCTAGATTATTTGATGGAGGTGAATTTATGATGAAGTTTTCATACTATACCAGATACTTGACACTGTTTATTTTTAACTCATACATGAAATCAAATACAATTATGTATGTGTAGCTGCACTAACATGTAATTTTAAGATCAGATATTCCATCAAAATAACTTTGATTAGGCAACTAGCTAGCATTAGAATTAGCAATAGAGATTATAAACTGAATATATAGTTTAAAATCCTCTCTGTAATTCTTCTAGACATCTTGTAAGATTAAGTAGCTAGTGTCTACTGTAAAAAGTATAAATCTTTACATCCTTTAAAAAATTCTGGCAGGTTAGCTAGCTAGCTAGTATCTACTGTAAAGAGTGTGAAATTTAAATTCCACACAGAAATCCTGTCAACTTCCGTTGTTTAAGATATTACTTAGATCAGATTAGCTCATGTTAGTTAGCTTAGCTAGCACGATAGTCAAATTTACAGAAGTGAATATGTCCTGAATATTAATAATATCAGTAATCTTGTTCTTATCTCATCACCGAGCTCTGTACAAAATCTATAGAGACAATGAGAATGTCAGGTGCTTGGGGATAAATTCCAAGCATTAAAAAACACCCATCATCAGAATGTAATAAATCTCAGTCAGCTTTTAGAGTAAGTGTTAAAAAAAATGTTAGTCTATTTTAAATCAATAACCATACATGGTATCATGCTATACTGAATCATTCAATTGCATGATACAACTACACGTTACGAAGTTTGTATCAAATGACTATTATAAAAACTTACTGAATGTATTTACATTCTGATCATAAAAATGGTGTTTTTTATGCCTGGAAATTACCACCTGGCACCTGCTGTGTCTATCAGCTTCAGATGCCAGGTTTGTCACATTCCTACAAGTTTGAATTGCTCACATTTATGTTGGACAAGACACTCCATCAGCTCTAAGATAGATAAATAGACCACAGGGATCCAGACGCTCCCACCGAAAGGGCCACTACATAATACGCCTATATAGAACAAGCATAGCAAGTTTTAAAGACCTAGTTCAGCATGACAAGTAAATGTCCGGAAACCTAATATACAGTTTTGTCTCTATGACCTTAAAAAGTAGGTCAAGGTCACTCACACATAAACTCATCCTAGCACTCATAGTAGTGAACAAGCATACCAAGTTTGAAAGCTCCAGCTTCAGCACACGCCAAGTACATTTACACTTACAGCATTTGGCAGACGCTCTAATCCAGAGCGACTTACAATTATCATCTTTATACAACAGAGCAATTGCATAGAGCAGTGGTGGCTTAGTGGTAAAAGGCGATGGGTTACTAATTCGAATGTCAGCAGTTCAATCCCCACTATCACCACTGTTGCTCATTTGTATAAAAATGATAATTGTAAGTCTGCCAAATGCTGTAAATGCAATTGAGGGTTAAGGGCCTTGCTCAAAGACCCAACAGTGGTGATAGCGGGATTGAAGTGCTGACCTTCAGATCAGTAACCCATTATTACCAACTTAACCACTACGCCACCACTGTCCTACAAGTAAATGTCCATAAAGTAAAGTGTGACGGACGGATGGAACCCATTCATATGCAGCTATCCTGCATATGTAAATCAATTCTGTTTACTTTAATCCATTTAGCAATTTACAAGTGATTTTGCATGCAAGCATACACCGTATGTGAGCAATTCAGAGATAGAAGCCTTGTTCAAACCCTAGGCCAGAGATTTACGTCAGCATGGACAGTATTGCTATGGCTTCTGCAAAGTAAATAAATATAAAGAGAATATTAGTTTTGTATTGTTGTCAAGACACAACACACTCAAGACATTAAGTACATTTATTCTCCGTAAACTCGGCAAAGATCATAATAACAACCCTGAATACACATCAGCGCTTATAGTGCTTGTCAGATGAATTCCTTGGAGAAGATAATCACTGCTTGGTGTTATAATCACAGCTGCCATTCAGTGTAATGAGGCATTATAAAAGTGACTCCAACAGGTGTGCACCATACACAGAGAATGAAGGGGCGGGGCACAAAGTCAACAGGTAATTACCCCAAACACCTGAAAATTCTGACAGCCTGCAAGTGTGTGTGGAGGCTCACCTCTTCTTTTTCTTCTTTTCTTTCCTCTTGAGTTTCTCCAGGTTCTTCTTGGCGATCTCGATTATGTCAGCTGCTTCATTCTGTGGGCCGATGGGAAACGACGCACTTCCTCCGTACAGAGAGGAACGTGTGGCAGCACGGGAGAGGTTCTTTCGTAGGCTCTCACTGACTGCTTCACTCTCTAACAGCTTGGCCCTAGAGGCCATAAAATAACAACATGTCAACACAAACATAACAGCAGCTTCAGTTGGATACACACAGCTGTCAAAGAAAAACACCCACCCACATAACCACCCACTTCCCACACACACTCCCAAATCACCCACCCACATAACCACCACCCATTAACCCCCCCCCAACCCCCCACCACACACACACACACACACACACACACACACACACACACACACACTCACACAAACACTTAGTAAAGTTTTAGCCTTAAAGTACACAAAGTGATTATAAATACAAGGTACACTACCTGAGCTCCTCAATTTCTTTGATATAATTCTGGATCATCTTGCCAATTTCCTCATTTCCTTCACCTGCAAAGCAACAGCATAGGGTGATCACACTAGAGGTGAGATAGAAAAGCGACTGACGCAAATTTTTTTGCGATTTTTTTTGGGTGAATTTTTAAAAATTACATCAAGATGTTTTACGTCTCCACATGCAAGCGAATATTTTGTGCCTTAAATATATATATTGCATGAAAGTTGTGAGAAAGTCATGCAACAATTTGTGAGTCATTTGCGAGTAATTTGCGATTGGTTGTGAGTGTTTCGTGAAAAAACAAATCTGTCGTAAATTAGTTGTGTTTTGTCACTTTTTGTTCTCAAACTATTTGCTTTTTATTTGTGTGTTATTAGCACAAACAAAATGCAAATAAAATATGAACAATTGTCTCAAGACAAGTTTGAGAACATATTCAGAATGAAAAGCGACAGCCGCAAATTTCCATTCACGTCAGTCGCTTTTCTATACCTCCTCTAGTGTGATCACCCCTTAAGGATGCTCATTCTACCTGCTCATTCACAGGCAGACAAGAATGTTTGATTAATAACAAACTAATTAAAACACACTACTTAAAAAAGAAAAACAACAGTGAAGCCATATTGGTGAATGATTTAAGGGCTTCTAAAATATTGTGGCTTTCTTTAAATGCAGCTGACGCTTTGCAAGCTTTTTAGGTTGAGTGGGGTGAGTTGGAATGGACAGTATATCCTTTTGTGCATACCTGCTTTAGTGAGGACCTGGTTGGCCTGTTCAGTCAGCAGCTGTGTTAGTCGTGCTCTCTGTGCATCGATGGTTTCCTGCATGGCCTTGACCCGGATGCGCAGGTTCTTGTTCTCTGTCTGTAGCATGGTGTTCTCGTGAACCATATCGTTAACGCTTTCCAGGCCATCCTCACCTACCATGCGCTTACCCTATCCAAGTATGCAGAATGACAA
The DNA here is from genome assembly GCA_030014195.1 of Neosilurus mollespiculum. Taxonomy (NCBI): domain Eukaryota; kingdom Metazoa; phylum Chordata; class Actinopteri; order Siluriformes; family Plotosidae; genus Neosilurus; species Neosilurus mollespiculum. The sequence continues at coordinate 18,117,069 of JAQMYF010000024.1, forward strand.
AATTATTCTTCACTGAGTATACCTCATAATTTCTCTATCTTTGAACTAGGCTCCTATAAATGACACCTACAACAGAGTACTGGAAACTGAGCTAAGAAGCTATTCAGCTCTACACCTTAACAGCCCAAACCCTTCCTCCTGTTTGTTCTTGCTCTTTCTTCTGTTCTCTCTCACCGTTTTGTACTCCATTAGCTCAATCTGCAGCCGTGCGATCTCTGTTCGGAGAGCACTGATCTGCTGGCTAGCTCGGTCCTGATTCACCACAACCTTGTTCTTGATATTACGTGCTCGGTTAGCATACTTCAGTGTGTTTAGGGTTTCCATGAAGTCCCGGTCTGAGGGGCTGATACATGCTATCATCACTGTCAGACTGGAAGGGGTGGGAAAAACAGGCAGACAGACAAACAGAAACATAAACAGAGAAATAAGCATAAAGAAATGAAAAAAATTATGGTAATTGCATAGGGGAAAAACAAGACTCGTTCTCACTAAAAGCTCTTTGAACATTTCTACAAAGGTGTTTGATCTAAACACCACCTTCCCTTGCTCTCTGATTTACATTTTCTTTTTGTCCCAGGTATCTTTTATTTATCTCATAAATGTTGGCTTTATCAGTAATGTAGAAAATATTTATAGACAATCATACACAATGTGTGTGCTCCTAAAAGCATGATAAGAACATGCCAATTTTTTTTTACCAGCGTTAACTGAGATAAAATGGCATGCACATAAGCTGTAGGATATAAATAATATTTTGAAAAAATAGTCATTAGTGTCTAATCAGTGTGCTATTCCTTTTACTAATACATAAACTAGGCATAGTTGAAGAGTATTGAGATGCAGACCTGTTCCCTCCCAAAGAATCCTGCAGGAGACGCGTGAGCTTCGAGTCACGATACGGCACATGTGTTGAACGCTTGCTTCTGTCTCCCAAAGCACTGATGACATTACCCAGAGCAAGCTGTACAAAACACACATACAATAACACCAAAAACCACAAACATTTCACGTAGGTGAAATACTGCTATTTATGTAAAAGACCACCAGATGGGGATGTTAACCACAACTCTAGGAACAGGTGACTGGCTGGAATGAAATATCCGGCCTTACAAACGAGACTCTTATCAGTACTGAACATCATCCTTGGAGAAAAAGGTGACTTTTTGTTAAATGAAAAATACAAGGCTCAAAATGCTTGGCTTAAAGAAATCCGCATGGCGAAACTATTACTTGACAGCATGTTTCATAATAAAAGGAAACCATCATCTGTATTAATGATAAAGGTAAAATGTAAAACATTTTTATGCCCCCCTGAATTGTACCAGTCCACAGTTGATTGAGATGCCCTCTTTAGCTCTGTCCCCCGTTGCTCCTGTTCTCTTCAGCCGCTCTGAACCAGCCAAGTCCACAAAGTGAAACTTAGCAGTGAGGGTTTCAAACTCGTTCATCTCTGTTGAGCCACTGCTTAGCCTGTTGTCTGTCTCATCATTCTAACGAAGGGTGTAAAGAAGATTGACAGGCTTTTTATGATCAGATAAAAACAACTAAAATAAAAAGTAAAACACAATCAGGGTGCACTGCTAATTAGTGAGTGACATCCACTACATGGGACAAAATTTGAAATGAAACTATTTGGTTTTCATTTTTTAAATTTTATTTTCAAGAATTAGTCTGGGCCCCCCCCAATAAATGCAAGTTTATCAGCCTGCTCTGAGGAACAGACTTACAGTCCTATAAAGCGGAGTTGTGGCTAGCTCACAAGACTCCCTTTTTAATTAACCGCTTAGGGTTAGCATTAGTATACTATGCTAAGCAGACACACAAGAAAAAAAAAACAACTAAAACAGAATTTTTATTATTTATTTTCCAATTTTAAAGTGCAGCAATGATGGCAACGACTGCTTCAAGTGATTATAAGAAATCATAAGTCAGCCGTTTTAATTTAAGCATTATTCGCTCAAAATAATGCTTTTTATACCATGTGAGTATGCTGTTCCTGACTGTGCCATTTCTGTGTAATACATACTATTATAGATTATAGCTAAGAAATATGACAAGGTAATAATGATAGAATAAATTACAAACACTGTATGTTTGCTGTGGACCTCATATATAGGTTGAATAGTGATGAGTCAAGAGGGAGATGAGAGTGAATACTGAGGAGTCTGAGGAAGGAGAGGGTGAAAAGTCAGGAGTCTGAGGGAGAAGAGGGTGAATAGGGAAGAATCTGAGGGAGGAGAGGGTGAAAAGTGAGCAGTCTGTGGGAGGGGAGGGTAAACAGTGAGGAGTCTAAGAGAAGAGAGGGTGAATTCAGAGTAGTCTGAAGGAAAAGAGGTTAAAGAGAAAGGAGTCGGAGGGAGGAGAGGGTAAATAAAGAGGAGTTTGAAGGAGAAGAAGGTGATAGTTAGGAGTCTGAAGAAGCAGAGGGTGAATAGTAAGGAGTCAGAGGGAGGAGAGGGTGAATAGAGAGGAGTCTGAGGGAGGACAGGGTGAATGTAGCTGCAGCCCAGGCAATATAAATAGTAGGTGAGTGTGTGTGTGTGTGTGTTGCTGGTGTTTTAGCAGTGCCACCTACGTTGCTGGCAGAACAGACTCGGACTTGGCACAGGTGAATAGTGAAGATGGCATGGGAACGTGAGCTCTGGACGTTCATCTGTGTGCTGGCGGTGGTGCGGGAAAGAGCGCCCAGCTTCAAACACTGCATCATCTGAGCTCACAGAAACATAGAGCAGTGACTTTTTAGCTTATAGTCTACAACAATGTCAGGTATAAGTGGACTGTAGTTGCAGTGAAAATTTTTATTTGCAGTGTATTGAGACTTATAATACAAGGTAGGAATACATTAACCCCTTGTTTACTTACTCATGGAAAAATTTTAATTAAACTGTGTTGTAATTACAATTGGAACAACTTGGACACTCCCCACACCTAACTTGTATTTACACAGTTGGTCGTAGTTAAATGCTTCACAGTCCTCACTTATATGCTGCATACTATTAATTTTCCCATTTATCCACGATAGCCACTTTTATGGTGAATGTCAGGTTGATAAATTATACCCAAATGGTCTTGGTGGACCTAATCCAGGGGTACTGTATATAAAACAAGAATTCACACATTCAACAGTCATACACATCCTAACCTCAGCTTCAGTGGAGACTGTGCGTGTGGTGACTCCCACTGTGTAGATCCCTCCATTGGCATCCTCATGGATCTTAATGTTTGATTTTTGCTTTCTGGCTTCCACATCCCTTGTGGTGTCAAACAGGTCCAGCACTTCCTCATTATACAACTACAAAACAAACAAAATCATGTTATAATGCTATTCTAAGCTGTCTAATAGCAGAACCTTTATCTAACATCAGTACAATCATATCAAGCTCGCTTGGAGGTATTTAGACATTTAGAAATACAGTGATAACTAAGGTGGACAGTTTAATCTGGAGTAAAGGAATGTCTCACTGTCTCCAAGATAACGGTGTAATCTATAACTTGGCTTCTACATGGTTCTCCAAATGCTGCAACAGCTGTTGAAGCTCTTGAAGTTACATTTAAAGATAAGTGGTGATACTCAGACATGTTTATTTTAAATAAGTACTAGTTCTCTAATGGGGGCAGTGGTGGTCCAGTGGTAGGGTGCTGGATTACTGATCCCAATGTCGGGGGTTCAAGCCCCACTATTAACGGGATGTCACCGCTGTTCCCCAAGTGCAGCTAACTGGGTTATCAAAGGCCGGCTATGTCTCTCACTGTCTATGGTGAGAGGCATGTAAAAGATCCATTGCTGACTTTAGTAAAGATTAGGTGGCATAGCCGTCAGTGTGTTTCTGTCCTGCGATGGCCTGGCAAGCTGACCATGGTATACTCTGCCCTCGCCCAGAGTCAGCTGACATGGGCGCCAGCCTCCCCACCCTAATTAGGATTAATTCATTAAGAAAATAAATGAATGAATAGTTCATAATGCTCCATATTCCCACAACAATGTAAACATAGGAGATGTCATAGGAGATAACGCCTGAATGACAAACGCTCACTGTCAAAATGACAAATGGAATAGAACCCCACTTTAGTTTGCTTTTCTTATGTTTTCACATAGTATTTACTACAACTTTAAAATCAGTTCCAAAGTGTGGTATTTACATTCCCATGCAGTATATACTTAAACTCTAAATGGGTTTAAAAAATGCTCCTAATTACATAGCACTTAGTTTTGCTTTGAAAATACATAAAAAATATACTATCAAAATACTAAAGCAATTATCCGTCTCAGGCTTGGTGGATGTTGCTAAAGTGAACGGATACGTCAGGGACATCCACCCCATGCTTGGTGTAGAATTAGTCTGCAGATGAGAGTCCGCATACTGTTGTTCTTTTACCGGTTCTTTATATCAAATTATTATTATTATTCAAGCTAACTTTTTGGATGTTAATAGGGCAAAAACTGTTGGGCCAATCAAATTGAATTTCACATATGTTATTGGCATATGGATGTAGATTATTATTATAGACTTTTGTCATCAATCATCATCACTAATTGGGAGATATTAATTACTTAATGAGTTTTCTATGTACCTTTATATCTCAGAAACATTTGAACTGATCAAAGTCAGTTTCAAATGTTATTGAAAATTGTATTATATCTGCAGATGAAATTTTTAACCAAAAAAAAATTATTCTAGTTTTTATTACTCTGCATCCAATATGGATTTTACAGAACTTATCCTAAGTGCTAATTAATTTGTAAGAAAAATCAGCCACGCTTACCTCTAAGAACTGGGCGTTGATCTTGAATTCTGGCACAGGGCGACCCTGTTCCACTGCAGCTTGCTTTCTCTCCTCGATGCCCCTGAAGAGGTGGTTCACAGCACGTGGGATAATGCCACGCTCATCTTCGCTAATGCTGACATCAAAACCAGTGCCCATGGTGTAAGTCTTTCCTGAGCCAGTCTAGACCAGAAAAATATAATGCAAGCAAAAGTGACTGATCAAATCTACAATGTTTTTTTTTTCACACAAAAAAACAAGTGTATCAAATGAATGGCAACAATTTATGTGCTGTTGAAACATCCATCTCTCAATTTCAAAGTTGTTCAACTGTATCATTTACTCTAGGATGCTATATAATTTTTTATATAGCTCAGTGGCTCAGTGGTTAAGGCTCTGGATTACTCATCCAAAGGTTGGCAGTTCAAGCCGCAGTACCATCAAGCTGCCACTGTTGGGTCCTTGAACAAGGCCCTTAACCCCCAGCTGCACAGTTGTATAAAAATGATGAATGTAAGTCACTCTGGATAAGGGTGTCTGCCAAATGCCGTAAATGTGCAAATAAATGAACTAAAATCAAATAAAACATACTTTCTCTGATATAAATATTCATTCACTCATCTTCTGTAAGTGTTTTATCCTGCTCAGGATTGTTGTGCCACACCATGTGTGAAGTGGGAATTCACATTTATTCACACCTAGGGTCAATTTAGCATAGCCACTCCACCTACTGGCATGTTTTGGGAGACGGGAGGACCACAAAGAAACCCGCATAGCTAGGATTCACACAAACACCACACAGAAAGAAAAGCAATCTCAGAATCCATATGTAAAACAACAACTATATATTTTTATTATTATTATTATTATTATTATTATCTGTGAGATTAATAAAGGCTTACCCCTGAAGACAATACTAATTAATAAATAACTTGGGACTGTGGTGATTGCGTCACTGTTGTGTTAGTTTTTGTTTTCTTGTGTGGAGTCTCTTTTTGTTTTTTTCACAGAGATGGGGTGGCTCCTGGCGGCATGGGCTCCACCCGCACCTGCACACCGGCTCCGGATTTCCGGCAGTCACCACCGGCATTTAAGCCCTGCGGGGAGGCTATTCTCGCAGCTTACACGGTATCTCGGCCAGTTCACTATAGAACTACTAGTGTGAAGGTGTTTTGTGTTTTTTCAGTCCAGCTATTTATGACCATTGTTTTTCGCTTTCTTCCAGTTCCTCCTCGAGCTCCAGCGCTGCCGCCCCATCTCTGCTACACGGACACGCTCTCTTCCGGGATTGCTCGTCCAACGCATCCGTCCTACCTCTGCGATGCGGACACACTCTCTTCCGGGATTGCTTGTCCGGCGCTTCCGCCCCATCTCCACGGATTCCTCCCTCACCTCCCGGGTCCCTGGTTCCCTCTGCTTCCACTCTCGCACTCAATAAAAACCCTTAATTTTCATCTCGCCTCTGGGTGTGCTTTTGGGTTCAACTTTGCATCTGGTTTCAATTCATAACAGAATACTCTGGCCACGTCATGGACCCAGCAGATCCGGATCCAATTAAGATGACCCTTTCTACTCAAGGAATCCTCATCGGACGCCACGACACGATGTTACATGGTATTAGGGAATCACTTCAGAACCTGCACCAACAGATTGCCCACATCGCTTTCCAAGGTCACCATGTGGATCACCAGCCCAACTCCTCCAGTGTTCATCCACCAGGGAGTACTCCCCCCTCCCTTCTCACAAGGAGCCTTTTGTTCCCCCCCGGAGCCTTATTTTGGGGATTTAGGGTTATGTGGGCAGTTTTTGTAAAAATGTGGGTTAGTTTTTGACCTACAGTCTACGAGTTATCCCACGGATAAAGCGAGGATAGCATACATGAGCAACTTATTGCGGGGCCGAGCGGCTAAGTGGGCGACCGCACTTTGGGACAATGCCTCCCCAGCACTATCTTCCTATGATTTATTTTCTCAGGAATTAAGAAAGATTTTTGATCATCCTGTTAAGGATCGGGAGGTTACCAGGCAACTGTTGCCTTTTATTCGATTGAGTTCCGCATCTTAGCTAATGTATGTGGGTGGGACGAATCCGCATTAATGGGGGTCTTCCTGAAGGGACTCTCTGAACCCATGAAGGACGAATTAGCCTCCAGGGACGAGCCCTCCTCTCTCAAGAAATTAATTGGACTGGCTATCAAGATTGACAACAGACTGAGGGAGAGAGAGAGAAAGCAAGGGGTTAGACCCTGCAAGTTGGCTCCTCCTTCTCTTCTTCCCCTCCCATGGGGCACAATCTCCTTCCCCCTGTCCTGCTCCCGTGGTCTCTATAGCCCCCCCGTGTTACCAGAGGAAC
>JAQMYF010000024.1:18129900-18156863 GCA_030014195.1 Neosilurus mollespiculum
CCCCCCCCAAAAGCCCCCCTCATTGCTTGTCGGTTCCTGCTAGGATCCTCTGGGACCAAAACACCGCCCCCATTCGAGTGCTGATCGACTCAGGGGCTGATGACAACTTTATTCATGAGGGGTTGAGTAAACATCCCCAGCTACCACTTGAGCCTCTTGTCGCCCCCAAGAAGGTTTATGCCCTGGATGACCACCTTATTCCTCTGGTTACTCACCAAACTGCTCCCGTCACCCTCATAATCACCTGTAATCATAGAGAAAGCATTCAGTTATTTGTCATCTCGTCACCTGCCTCGACGCTAGCTGTACAACCTGTCTCGCCCAGAGAAAGAAGCCATGGAAATTTACATCAAGGACTCCCTAGCCACTGGACTTATTCGGCCCTCCTCCTCGCCCTTGGGGGCTGGGTTCTTTTTCGTGAAAAAAAAGGACTCTTCTCTTCGTCCATGCACTGATTTCAGAGGGCTCAATGCCATCATGGTGAAGAACAAGGCGCCTCTCCCTCTCATCGACCCCTTCCTAAAACCCCTCTGTCATGCTCAAATCTTCACCAAATTGGACCTACGCAACGCCTACCACCTCATCTGCATTAGGGAGGGACCGCCTTCAACACCCCACTGGGTCACTTCGAGTACCTGGTTATGCCTCATGAATGCCCCCGCTGTATTTCAAACCCTCATGAACGACGTCCTGCGAGATATGCTCAACCGGTTCGTTTTTGTATATCTCGATGATATCCTCATCTTTTCGCGTTCCCTCGAGGATCATCACCAACATGTTCGATTGGTTCTCCAGCATCTTCTTGAGAATCGCCTATTTGTCAAACTAGAGGAGTGTGAGTTTCACGCTACCTCAGTCAACTTCCTGGGATACATAATCGCCAAGGGACAACTCCAACCAGATCCCTCCAAGATTCAATCTGTTACAGGTTGGCCTATTCCCACCACTCGTAAGGAACTACAACGATTCCTTGGCTTCTCCAACTTCTACCGCCACTTCATCAGGGACTACAGCAAGGTAGCATGCCCCCTCACACGTCTCACCTCTACCCGTTCCCCATTCCAGTGGACACCAGAAGTTTCCACTGCTTTCAAGCTGCTCAAATCTCTCTTCACCAGGGCTCCCATCCTCAAACACCCAGATCCTACCCTTCAGTTCATAGTGGAAGTGGACGCTTCCGATATGTGGGCAGGGGCCATCCTCTCCCAACGCAACCCGGAGACCAATAAGGTCCACCCATGTGCCTTCTTCTCCCGCCGTTTCTCCCCAGCTGAAAGGAACTATGACGTGGGAAACAGAGAGTTGCTGGCCATAGTTTGGTCTCTCCAAGAGTACTGGCTGGAGGGTTCCGAGATTCCATTCATCATTTGGACGGACCACAAGAATGGCTTACCTACAGTCTGCGAAACGCCTTAACCCCTGCCAGGCTCATTGGTCCCTTTTCCTCAGCCGCTTCAACTACTCCCTCTCCTACCGCCGAAGTACCCGGAATACCAAACCTGATGCCCTCTCTTGACTCTACCCCCCCCCTTCTAGTTCCGAGGAACTGGACCTGATCATTACCCCCTTCCTGCATGTTTGAGCAGCCTCATGGGAAATTGCGCAAATTGTGTGCAGGGCACAGGAGGACCAACCCGACCCCAAGACCGGACCCCTCAATCGTCTCTTCTCAAGCCGGTGTCCTCCAGTGATCTCAGCCCTCCGGCCGTACCCCCTCCGCCCCCCCGGATCATTGACAGCCACCCTGCCTTCACAGTATCCAAGATTTTGGACGTCAGGCCCCGAGGACGGGGTTTTCAATATTTAGTGGATTGGGAGGGTTATGGTCCAGAGGAGCAATACTGGATTTCACGAAAGCTCATTCTGGATCAATAGTTACTGAGCGATTTTTATTTGGAGCACCCGGATAAGCCTGGAAGAACGCCAGGAGGCGTCCGTTGAGGGTAGTGGGGGGTGAATGTGATGGTGAGTCAAAATTCTCACATCAGCCTTCACCCCCACCTTCACATAGAGTCTGACAAGAGGATGAGATTTGGGGGGAGAAGGAAGAACGTCAGGCTTGCCTCCTGTGGAATTCCTGTGTGCTGTTGTAATTGTGATTTAAAGAGCTCTGGGAGGCAAAGTCTATCTGACAGACACGTGACTTCTAATGAACGGCCCATTTGGTTAATTTATCAGGCCAATATGCACGCGTGCACACACACACACACACACACACACACACACACACACACACAGACACACACACCCCATAGGCTCACTGTTGAAACATGTCTGATGTTACACTGTTGACAGAGGTTTCACAGCTTGTTTGCTTTTCTTCGTGGCTGATATGAAATGTCAGCAAGTGTAGCTCTAAGCACCTTTTATTGTGAAATGCTGTTAGACATTGGGTAGATATGGCAAAAGCGGAAAAAGTGATCAAGGCTTGTCATCTCAAAGGTAATGTTGAAATGGTAAATGGTACCGCAGCAAAATATATGTAATCGATAAGTATTTTAATCTACCACTATTGTGAAGATTAGCTCTATTAAATACTGTCTGGCAATGTTTTACCTGACCGTACGCGAAGATTGTGGCATTATATCCCTCAAAGCAACCTTCAATGAGCTTTTCAGTGCAGTTGCTATAGATGGCATCCTGCTGAGAGTCCATGTCAAACATGTAGTCATAGGTGAAAGCTTTGTCCTTTCCCAGAATCACCTGGGGCTCTCCAGGGGCCACAAATGTGCAAATGTGACATCCTTCAATCTTCTCTTTTGCCAACTGTGGCCGGATCCTATAGAAGCAGTGAGACATGGCGTGAGATGAAAAGAAGCAGAGATGGACAAAGAGAGACACAAATAGAATTGGGCATGAAGAAAGACAGAGCAAAAGAGGGAGGCAGAGTGAGACACAGACGAACGCAGATAGACAGACATAGGGCCAGAAGAGAAACACAGACAGACAGAAAGAAAAGAGAGAAACAAAGACAGACAAGAAACATGTAGAAAAAGAGGAAGAGAAAAGAGAGACACAGAGACAGAAAACAGATGGTACATGGCATAAGATAAAGACAGACAGAAAGAGTGTAAGACAGAGGGAGAACAACAGACAAAAAGAGAGAAAAAGAGAAAAATCAAGCGTGAGCTAAAGAGACAGAGGGATATACAGACAAATGGACTAAATGAGAGGCAGAGAAAGAGAGAGGGAAAGACTAAGATTCAGAAGACATATGAGGAATGAGGGCTTTAGAAATAAAAAGTGTAATAATAGTTTCATGTACGATTACTACAACACAGCAATGATAAAGACAGTAATCATATGTTGATTAATCATTGGGTTTTAATAAACACTTTTAATGTGCTGACAGTTTGACTGCAGGTATGCAGCAGTTAGCTGGTACAGGGTTGGGAGATGCCCAGGCAAAGGCATGTCTTGCATTGTTTTAATTGCCAGGATCCTGTGGAGCACATTACTGCATATTACACTAGGCCATAAACATTACTGACATGTCTTGCAGCATAGAGCGGCATCATCTGTGTCTATGTGTGAGTACTGGGCAATAAAGGCATATGAGTAAGTGACCTGAAATGAACCTGATACGTATATACTTAGCTGTTAGTTTATTATGAATACTTTCCTTAATGTCATTAAAACATACACCTATAGTGACTCTAGTTAATGTGTTTCCATCACTATTTGATGAACATTCTACAATACATCCATCAGTGTATTTTTTGGCCATCAAGGAAAGCACATCCGAGGCAAACCTAACACCTCTCATCACCCAAAGAACACCATCCCCACAGTGAAGCATGGTGGTGGTAGTATCATGCTGTGGGGATGTTTTTCATGTGGCAGGGACTGACAAATTGGTCATAATTGTGAGAATGAGGAATAGTGATAAATAGGGGGGTGGGGATGAATACTTTTGCAAGGCACTGTAACTAGACTTAAGACATCTGTCATGACATTAACTGAACAAAAACTGACCTGTCCCAAAGAAACAAAAGGAAACATATATATTGGCTTGGGCCAAACCAAAGAACACACAAAAGGGTAAACAAAATACACAAACTTTCAACATAACACAAAACAAAAGCAAAGAAGGCCAAAATCCCCCTCAAGCACATGATGGACATGGTACCACTGCAGAATGCTATGCATTTTTTCTGAGCTTTATGTAGGCAAGATGACCACTCGTTAAATGCACCCATTTCTGATTATTAAGACCCCCAAACAAACTTGGAGCTGTAAAAGAGCCTAGATTCAGAACTCAAGCTCAGTGAAGTGTGATGGTGAGTGCTGCTACTGGAAATGAGTCAGTGAGGTGTTTAGGGTCATTGAAATACCAGTACTCATGCTCAGATAGGATGGTCCCAAAAATATTACAAATAAAATTGTGATGCGTTTTTATTCTCTGGACAGTAAATGTGGGTACAATACAGTAAACTAGCCCCTGGGTGTATATATGTGGAATGACTAGGTGCAGTGTGCACAAGAGTGTACATGAGTGTGCAGTCCTGCGCAGCTAACATTAACTGAAGTATGAACAGACCATTCACTGTTCTGACAGTGAGAAGGAAACTGGGCATATTCATTATGTACACAGTCACACCCTGCCTTTCATTAATTTATTTTTTCTGTTTATTTTTATTCATCCTTTTCTCCACTAAACCATCCCTAGTGTCCATGTTTCTATGAGCCTAACACTCCTCCCAGCATCCCCTATCCATTTTCTAATGCCTCATTCATTCCAGTTTTGAAACTGAAGGGCTGTTTGATTCACTGGGCATTACAGCAGGACACACAAGTCGTACATTAACACCCGAGAGTAACTTACTTCATTACTCCTCACAGCACTCATTCATCAATAAGCATTAAACAAGAAAGCCAGCATGCACTACAGACTGTGTGTGAAAGGTTTGTTTAGGAACCATACGGCATAATTTATAGCACAGTATCAGTAACATGTCAGTCTTGATGACTTCATGCTAGGTGCTAACTGGATAGCAGGTTAGTGTTGCAAGCATAGGCACTATTTGGGCATGAGCTACAGTCGTAACATTTCACTGCCACAGAGCTCTTATTGTGTGCCTGTGACACAAGATTCCAGTTGTTTTGCAAAACTGTTTTGAAGACCCATCTCTAAGGACATGAATGGAAGGAGAGAAGAAGGATACATTGAGAAGAAAGCCAACAGAAAGACAGACTTATGCAAAATTAACTTATTAGTGAATGTTAACACACATTTCACACAATAATGAAGTTCAAATATCTTTCTCAGCAGAAGAAACCTTGTTTCTTCTAACCTTGTAAACTGCTCATGCAATGCTACAGCACTACTTTTGAGTGCAGTGTGGTACGTTAGTGGTGGTATAATGAAAAGCACAGATGAATGAGTGATTGGATAGTCATGCATGGTGTTTATTTTACACTTTTCTATAAAGAAGCATGGGAATGGTGGCTGGATTATCAGGGTAAAATGGGTGTAGTATGCACAAGCCTTAATCAGCATTATTCTTTCAGCTCTGATTCCTTGAATAATATGAGGTCATTGCAGTTTATACAGTATACAGTAATAACAGTCTGCATCTTCTTTTGGGTAGCACTTATTCAGGCATAAAACTAAATGGGTTTTTTTATGTTTCATGCTATGTGGTATTCTGATGGACAATATTGACTTTCAGCCTGTCTTGACTCCAATACATAACTTTCTACCCGTCAGCCGGTTATGGATGGAGGGGTATTCTCATTGGCTTGGTGGCCAGCATGACAATATCTTTGTCAGGGCCATTGCTCGGCTCATGCACAGGCCAGCTTTCTGAACTTTTGCATAGGCGCTCCCTATGACCTAAACCAGTGCGTGTGGTACCTAATTTGCATATGTGAGCTTTGACCTTGGCACAGTTCCCTTGTGAAAATAAGTTTGTCCGGGCCATTATCATATCATATGCATGAAAGCTATCTGAACTTTTGCATAGGCACTCCCTATGTCCTAAACCTGTGCACTGGGTAGCTAATTTGCATATGTGACCTTTGACCTTGGCACAGCTTGGTTGTTGCTTTCTCTCCGAGTGTGTTAGACCGCCCCCAAATAGGCATGTGCAGCAGTTTGAAAATAGGCAGGTGGCAGGCATTGCATGTCACGGAGGGGGCATTTGCATGTTTACGCTCCTCTCTGGTTGGTGGTGGTTGTGTGATAGAGAAGGTAATACTTGATGGGTGGGAATTGGATACGACTAAATTAGAGAGAACATAAATGTAAGAGTAGGGGCAGCAGAGTAGAGTAGGGCAGGGGTTCCCAACCTGGGTACTGGAGGACCTCCTGCCTTGCACATTTTAATTTTTTTTACCCCTCAGCAGGTAATGGCTGGAGATGTATTTTCATTGGCTTGGTGGACGGACGGGCGGGTGGATGTGCGGCGTGACAATAAGTTTGTCCGGGCCATTGCTTAGCTCATGAACATGCCAGCTTTCTGAACTTTTGCATAGGCACTCCCTATGACCTAAACCTGTGCGTGGGGTACCTAATTTGCATATATGACCTTTGACCTTGGCAAAGCTTCCCATTTAGTCCTCCGTGTGGTTGGGGCGTCTTGGCTGAGGGGTTATGATGTTCTATAGAATGGCTATTTTTTCCATAGTGTTTTAGGCATCAAACTTGCTGAATACACTAAATGGTCAAAAGTAACTGAATTACTAAACACAGCTCCCATATTCATGTAACCCCCAAAAATTTGCCACAAAGTTAGTTGCACATAATTGTCAAGAATATCTTTGTATAATCTTTTATTAAGAGTCCCTTTACAGGAACTATGGGGCTCAAACATGTCTATGCACAGCATGATAATGACCCTGGGTACAAAGAAAGCAAGACTGGAGTGGAAGAACTCAAGTGGCCTATGCAGGGCCCTGACCTCAACACCTTTGGGATGAACTAGCATGTCAACTGAATGCCAGACCCCCTCTCCAGACATCAGTACACAATCTCACAAACACTCTTGTGGCTGTATAGACACAAATCCCCACAGCCACACTCCAGAATAAAGTAAAGTACAGCATTCTTAGACTCCAGAGTAGAGAATTAGCTAACGGGGGATGATTTCTTGAATGGGATGGTCAACAAGCGCATTTGTCTATCAGTGTTCCAGCTAGGATTCTTTGAACTCATGGGGCAATAGGGCAGTAGAGGGAACAAACCAAAAAGGCAGTGGGAGGGGGTTTCATTATTCATTGTATTCAGTTGAGTATAACTGCTTAATTCAATTAATGTACAGTATGCAACTAAACACTGAAAGTAATATTTTTTATAAACATTAAAGTAATTCAAGTGCATTGATTAAACACTAATGTAATTATACACATAATTATATGTCAGTTTTTATTCATAAATCTGAAATATGTGTTATTTTATTCATGAAAAATGTAGTTTAAATAAAGTATTATGCAGCATTGCATTGATAAATTTATCTCTACTATGCACATTTTTACATCATGGTTCTCAGTTAAGTGTTATCATTAAATAAATATAGACTATAATAATATATAGTTATGTTAGATTAGTCTAAAATTCAGTAAATAAAATTAAATCCTTTCATAGAAACTTATAGGTTACTGTCATTAGTCAATTTGCCTAAAAATCTTCACAGCAGACAAGTCGAGCTGATGTGCGCTGGACTTTTGATAAGAAAAATAATTCTTGCTGAGGAAAAGTTCCGAGGGGGTGGATCTAGTTGCCGGGGTCAAGAGGAGGTCATGGAGGCAGAGAAAAGCATCTAGAAGTGGGATCTTACGCACTGTTTAAGAAAAAAAAATCATTCCCACTGATTAAACGGCAGGCGCTTGCAGAAAAATAGCATGTAAATAACAACAGCTACATTAAAAAAGGCATGGCGCATGAAAAAAAACGGCGCTGCACCATGCTAAAACAACCTAGCTGTAACATAGTCTATAATGGTTACATGTCCATAAACTATTGACCATATAATGTTAAATAAAAATATATGGATGGCATGTTTACCCAATTGCCATCTCACAGCTCAACAGACTCTTCATTTCAAACCTAAGTCTGTGCAGCATTCACATTACCTACATGTTCATATAGAATTTTTTCGGTTTGAACAGAAGAGAAAAACTGTTTCCTCCCACCTTCCAAAAAACCTGACAGTTGAGTGATTGGCTACTCTAAACTACCCTTAAATGTGAATGAGCATGTGAATACGTGCATGAATAATGCCTTGGGATGTAGTGACATCTTATCCAAGGTGATGTTGTACCTTTAGAAACCTAACATAAGCTCCTGGTCCTGCTCTTAAACTTGGCCTTTAGTTAAGGGTGGTATATTAAAAATTCTGAGATTTTAGTAAAAATACAGCCATTTCCTGGGCTGATTCTACTCGGGTGGTCAGGTAGCAGCTCTGGGGCTCACAAGCAGGTTTCAAATTTAGGTTTAAATGTAAACACAACACAGCCGAGACTAGAATAAGGCCTCCCTTTATGGATCTTTCTATACTTTTCCTCTGCTGACAAAGCTGGATTGAGTAAGGAATTTTCAGGCAAAACACTGTACAGTCCTTCTCTTGGATTTTAGTCATCATACTATTTCCACTCTGAATTAGTAATTACCATACACCTAATTAAAACTAAAAGCACTATCAGCATTATAATGTAGCAGGTAAACCTACTTGGAGCAAAAGATGTGAATATTGAAGGTAAAGGTGAGCTGTTTATGGCTCTTACTCCTAACCATGTGATGGGCTTACTAAGTTGTTATCTACGGACCTCATTACAGCAATTAAAGTAAAGGCTAACCTCATAGAGGTTCCTCTTCTCTGTGCTCGAGCTGAACTACAATTCCAAAATAAACCTTTTTTTCCTGGATTATCTTGTCTACTAACTTGTTGCTAACTGATTAAAGTAAAACTAATGAATAATTTAAAGACAAATAAATAAATGACAAAGATCCCACATGATTTATTAATACAGCACCTATATCTTGCTCAAAAATGCTCATTATGTCACTGTTCAAAAGTCTTATTCCCAGAAACAGGAAAGTGGAAGTGGGTATATGCAGCAGTACAGGTAGCCTGTCAACGTGTACCCTTCAAGATCCTGAAAGCTGAGGCCAAAAAAGTGTACAAAATACTTGCATATCGGACCCTCTTATTTCTGACGCTAAGACTGCTTACTTATAAACATTGTAATTAATATTCATGGAAGTAAAGTAGTATAAATGTCCATCAATAAATTGATTAAAAAGAGAGTTCTCTAATTGACATTAACTCTAATGCCACTGTAATTAACTGTAATTTGATTCACTTGATGTCATTCTTAAAAAGAGGATGGAAACCAAACTTAAAACTATGTTATGCTTTAAAGGTCTTCCTTCAAATACTCTATCCCTAATAGCCTATCATTTACATAATGTCTTTAACTGCCTCTTTCGGTGAGCAACTTGTCATGCCTCAGTGTTATTCAGGAGGTTTTAAAAGTTCTATTGTCCCAGCTGTGATCAGATTTTATTAATGAACACCTTTAGATGGTGCCATGATGACTGTTGTAAGTCATGTTTCTAAATTATGTATTATTTATTTGTTTGTTCATTTGCTAATTCATATGTATTGTTGCCCATTTGTTTAGTTGAATGTGTGAATAGTATGGTGGCAACTGAGTTTCCCCACTGGGCATTAAAAAGTTTTTCTAATCTAAAACTAATTTAATATGAATCCCACACAACTATCCTGCTATTCTCATCCCTCATTTATTTGCCAAACCACTTAACCCTACTATTAGTGTTGCAGGGAGGCTGGAGCTTATTTCAGCCGACTCTGGGCAACGGTGGGGTACACCCTGAACAGCTCGCTAGACCATCACAAGGCAACATCACAAAACACACAACCATTCTCACTCCCCTTCACACCTAGGGGTACTCTGGAACAGCCAATTAACCTTATGTGCATGTTTTTTGGATAGTGGGAGGAAACCAGAGTACCCAGAGGAAACTAATGCAAGCACAGAGAGAACATGCAAAGTCCACACAGTGACACCTGATCCTGGGACTCGAACCCAAGAACTTCTTGCAGTCAGTTAGGGTTAGGGTTAGTGAAGAAATGTCTGGTATATGACAGCATATTTAGTTTTGACTGGAGGTACAATGCAAGAGCACCTAAAATATTGCCCTGCCACAGAATGTCTTATGCAAAATTATTTCTTCAAATATGTATTTAAATACATTCAAATCGTCACATTTAATCTTCATCACAGATATGCTACATTATTTAAACATTATTTAAAAACACCATTAGTTGTACATTACAGGACAAATACCTTCATCTTAATGTGTCTGAATCTGACTACACATTAGATCAGATTACAAAAGTATTACATAATATTATATTATTTAATCTAATCTGTCATGTTCTTTTGCTTTTTTAGATTATAGAAAGTCACATAATGTCCTAAACCATACTGACAGAGCTGTGTCTAAGAACAAGGTACAGTTTGTGGCAGATATTTATGGAAAGAAAGTGAAAAAAAAAGACTTTAGCTAACCCATACTGGACAATCCACTATTTTTTTGGATATGTGAGAACTTGTGTAAATTTGATTAACCTAAATTGTTCTTTTCAGTTCACACCTCTTCTAAAAGACTGAAATAAGCATATCCCCCAACGCTGCTTGCTATTTTGACCTTTGATAATCTCAGGCCTAATGGAGGCTTATCTAGCTTCAGGGCTTTAGGTGTCACATATCAGTGAGGCAATGTGCAGAAAGTTAAAGGAGTTGTGCCATGATTTATTTTTTTTAAAACCCAAATTCAGTTGCTAAAAAGTTGCATGAATATGCAATGAATATCCAAAGTAATAATCTATTATTATTAGATAACAAATCAAAAGGGGATTAAAGGTTATGAAACTAACTTGGAGTGGATGGATATAGACTGCAAAATGAACATTTTTAAATCTTGTTTAGCTTAACAGTTTTCAATGATTGAAATATTGAAGCAAAGTCCTGATAAATTGATTGCATGAATCAAATTTGTGTCTTTTAGATTTTATAAGCCAAATTTACTTATACATAAATGGCTTTGTTTTATTTGATAAAACCACTAATGTTATCTAGGCTTTCTTCTACAGTCAACCACCACACAGCCCCTTTAACTAAGAGACGAATCTTCCAGAGCAGTAACTGTGTCATGGCCTCTGGAGTCAGGCACATAAATCGATCATAATGATGCTACTGATCTGAAATTGGTCTCTAGAGAGGACATGGACATTATGGCGGATTTCATTTCCTGTTCTTTTTACCAGCTGACTCACTGTTGGTCCAGAGATGAGAACTATTCTGGTGCTGACATAATCTTACATCATTTTGTCTAAAAAGATTTTGCAATTGCTTTGAATTTTAACATCTTGTTATCTCATTTAATAAAAGGAGAGATCAGCTTCTTCCAGTAAAAGTGCACTTAGAAGTACATAACGAAGGCTGTGTTCTTATTTCAAAGTAAACTTTAATGATGGGTAGGTGATCACCCAAGGATGTTCCCATCACATTTTGATGAGAATCCACATACTGATGACATAAAAAAAATCCTTATCATTCTTGTTTTTCTGTTATTGTTTATTATGGATTTATTGCTGAGTATTACAATATTGTTTCACTCATTATAGTAAACAATAAATACAGAATGTATACAATAAACAAATGCTTTGATCAGGACCACCGTCTTTTAACATTGAAAAAACAGAATATGAACTCCAGCCTTTTTAAAGAACTGTCTTCAAACTGATTGCAACAAAAGCTGGAAGGCTGCATGAGTCTGAGTAAGAGGCAGCAGCACAATATGTGTGTATGTATGTTTTATTCAGGATACATTTAGATCATCTAAGTCAATCACAGTATTCTGTATTACATAGTAATATCATGGTCTTAGATGCATAACTGTACCAAGTCTGTCATGAAAGAGCATGTCTTACATATTGCTTAATAGTTCAGGAATTACTTGGCATAGAAACTTACTTCAAATTGCATCTTGCGCCAGAGAGTCGAGGCTTAGTGGAGGAAAATCACAAAGGAAATTGAGCTGAGGAATCATGGCGAAAATATTTTATTTTGGTTTGTTTCTAAAGTGTTACATTTTTTTTTTTTGCATTTTCTGTGGAAAAAAATAAAATAAAAACTTTTTTTATTTTTTTAGAAATTAATATATAATTTAATGATTTAGTATAAAATGCAGTGTATCCCTCATTCACTCACCCATTTGCTGAACCACCTAATTCTACTAGGGTCACGGGGAGGCTGGAGCCTATCTCAGCAAACACTGGGCAAAGGCGGAATACACCCTGAACAGCTCACTGGATCATCACAGGGCAAAACACACACATACCCACACCCACACATACACAACGATTCACACAGCACTGTATACTGTACTATACATTTGAACATTATGTGGTGTAACCAGCACAATGCTGACATTTTATCTACAAAAAGTGGTACTCAATACATTACCTGAAAAAAAAAAAAAAAGAAAAAAAAAGAAAAAAGTGAAGCTGGAATAATACAGCTGGGATAGGATACAATAGGATGCTCCCAAAATGGGGGAAACATGATCATGATACTCACGCCTGAGGGATATAATGTTACTTTCCTTTCCTTTCTCTCACCTCCAGCTCGACAATGGGGTCACTTTTCATTCTGTGTAACCTTAGCAAGTGGTTCCACAGTTCTGTCTCGTCTAACCTGCTCCTCTGAACTTAGGAAATGACGGCCACATGAAAGAAACAGGAGGAAAAAAGAGACAGATCCTGGATGTGAGGATTTCCCCTTTTGTCAGAATGTCATTCCTGCTGTGATTTCAAAGAGCCACGTTTACCTGTGTGTGTGTGTGTGTGTGTGTTTGGGGTGGGGGGTACTTCTCATATTTGTGGTATCTGAGTTGAGACTAAGCTGCTGCCGACATGTTCAGTGGATGGTACTCAGGGCAGTTTACTGTTTTTAGTTCAAGGGCCACTATTGTTAAGATGTAGAGGTAATGTCTGGCACGATGACATTCAGGAACAGGTACGAACAAGTCTCTTTCTGTCCTGAATGCTCACAGGACACATTATGCTAAATGTTCTATAATCCTTTTACAAGGTACAGATTTACAGAGACCAGATGCTAGTATTCATAATTGAAACCCCCAGAGCATGTAGGGCTGCACGGATCCCACTTTTTCACTGTGCTCCTTTCAAGACAATAACAAAACTTACTTTTTCTAATTAAAATATCACATAATGGACAAGGGATGTTACAAAACTCAGAAACACTCTGAAATGGTTGAGTAAAATTGTTTCTCTCCACATTTCTGTTCTGCCAGTTCCCATCCACCAATCAGCTCTCCCCATCAAATGACAGCTGCCAACTGAGGTGAGTGAATTGAACATGTGTTTCCTCCAAAAACATTCCGGGAAACAGCCGATCATGTTTTCAAACTGCTTTTCATGCTGTGTAACAAGGCAGAGAAACACACTCAGAGGAAAGTGATATCTGTCCTCTTCCACGGAGCTCACAGATGCTCACACATGTCAGCCTCACAGCAAGAAGGCCTGGGTTCGATTCCCGGGCTTGGGCATTTCTGTGTGGAGTTTGCATGTTCTCCCTGTGCTTGCGTGGGTTTCCACTGGGTACTCTGGTCTCCTCCCATAGTCCAGAAACATGCACAGTAGGCTAAATGGCTTTTCCAAATCACCCCTAGGTGTGAGTATGAGTGTGTGTTAGCCCTGTGATGGCCTGGTGAGATGTCCCGGGTGTACCCCGCCCTTTCCCAGAGTCTGCTGAGATGTGCGCCAGCCTCCCCGCAGCCCTAATTAAGCGGCTTAGAAAATGAATGATGGAATGATGTTTTTTTATGCTTTGTACCCTTTATAGCTCTGCACCAAGACACCGCTCAGTTTAAAGTCAAATTATACTACTAGTATATTACACTGTAACACTTGATAAAAACGGGTCACAACATCCTGCCACAACATTTCCATGTACACAACTGGGTTCATTTCCCTGTCGAAACCAATTTGCATTCATAAAGTAAAACGTGTGTGATATTAATATCCTTGATTTATGTGTTGGCTGAACAGAAAATCCTGAAACAGAAATCCAGCATTTTAAAACAACATCAGCCTGGATAATGAAACCTAAACCAGTGCTGGAAGGAAAATATTTTTTAATTCTGACACATATTACTTTTATAAGGTTGACTGGGTGATCAATCTTAGTGTTTTATCTACCATGATGACAGATAAGGAGCATGTCAGCTGCATGTTCTTACTTAAAAGAATGTAAGTTAAGTTACTAAGTGAGATTCAGTGCTTTCAAAACACCCGGAATGGTTCACCGATCAGCTTCTGACAGCTTCCTTGGTCAAAGGTCACGATGCACACATGAGTGGATGCAGGAAAAAGGGCAGAGGGCAAACATGGAGCTATCCGATTGCCTCATGCTCTGGTCAGTGAGTGGAAAGCCAGCAGACACAAGGATGCAAAACAGATGGCCACCTCCCCTCCCAAAGCAGTGAAGTTAATAGTGGAAAGGAGCTGCTGATTCCAGTGTGATTTGATATTGGCCGACTGTACGAAGGGGAAATACTGAAAACACGAGATAAAGGAAAATGTGGGATCCTGTTGTCATCCTGCACTTATTGAGAACTCAGTGTAAGTTCTTAGCTATTTCAACAACCAAATAGGGTGAATGTGGTTTTAATTCAATAATTAATTCAACCAATTAAAAAAAAAATCATATATTTTAGAACATGAATTTTCACAAGCAAAACTAACCGAAGGCAGTGATACGGCTTGATAACTGACACAGGCTAAGGGTCAATTGTACAGAAAACAGACAGGAAAAAAAAATTAAACCCCATTAAATACTATGTACACCACCAACATATGCAATTTTTGTAGTGACTTATGTATTGATTATTCACTGAAGTCAAGGTGGATGGCACTGAATAGTCCCTGAGATGAAAGTCAATTCAGCAACATCCATGTTTTGCTATATACTACATAGTAAACTAAGCAAAAAAAGCACATTAAAATGTGAACTTTATGGTATATTTTGTAATTTTTAAAAAAAATCAGGACAGATGCAGGAGCTCCAAGCACATGTGCGAGAAGGTGCAGAGCCCTTTAACAGTTTCTCTTTAAAATTCTTTTAGAAGCAAATTAAATGAGACTTTTACAGTTATATATTATTATATATAATATAATATAATAGTTGTACAAAAAAAGTCCTGCACTCTAATATTTTGCTGGACCACCTTTAGCCTTCATTACAGTGTATAATCACCATGGCATTGTTTCAACAAACCTAAGCAACATCATAACATTTATTTCCATCCAGAGTTGGGTCCATTTTTCACCAACATTTTGAATTGATGACAAGAACTCTGTCGACTTTCAATCGGTTTAAGGTCAGGACTCTGTGGTGCCAGTTCATGTGCAAAACTGATTCCTCATGCTCCCGGAACCACTCTTTCAACATCTGAGCCCCAAATTTTAATCTGTGCCATCAGGAAAGAAAAAGTCCACTGATGGGATAAACTGGTTATTCATAACAGTCAGGTCATCGGCTGACATCATTTTATTGCTACATAATGTTGCTAAGCCTTAGACCTTAACAACTGAAGCAATAATGCCATGGCGATTATGCGCTGTAATGAAGGCAGGGATTTTTTGGCCAAGCGGTCCATTTTAACCATGACCAAGGCAGGTCAGGTGAGCGCTGCACATTTTGTGCCTTGCTAAGTGCTGTGTAGCTAACAGCATGGATTTATAGCCTCCTCAGTCAGTTTAGTACATACTATACAACATTCAGTAAAGCTGTTCCTGTATCTACTACGTGGAAACACATGAAAAACATAATTGTAATGTTTTTAATTCCGAGATGATTGATTGATTATTTTACTTTACTTTACTTTAATTATCCTTTGGACAACAAATTTTTTTGAATGTGCTGACTTTAAAATACACACACACACACACACACACACACACACACACACACACACACACACTATGAGAAAAGAAAACTTATCTACAGAATTTTTTTTCATGATCATACATTATATATACAAGGGATTTGCTGGTCCATTCTCCTTCCTCAGACTTCTGTGTACTTTAATTTGTGTCATGAGACCATTCAAGCGAAACATACAGCAGATAAAGACACCACACTGAAACTCGACTGAAATACTCCCTGCCATGCATGTAGCTAGAGCAGAAAGGCGATAAGATAAACCTCAAGAAGTTGAAGCAGTCAAGCTCCTGTTCCGATTCCCAGCAACTTTGATAAAAGCTGAGAGATATTCAGCTTTTGCAAAACATGAGGAGTAGATTTTCTGGATGACATCAACTGAAATGAGTCAGCTCTTTCTTACAAACCAGATGACAGATGGCTCTCAGAGAAATGGTCTTCTTTTAGCTCTTAACAGCTGGCTCATAAATATTGATAAGAAGGTTCACATAATTGGATATAGCACGTCACAGCAGGTGGATGTCTTGGCTAGCCTGACTGACAAAAAAAATGGTAAGAGCCTCTCATAGACATTACCAATAAACTGGGACATGAAAAACATGCAGTCACAAATGGTAAATCAGCACTCAGCTGCTCTTACATATGCTCATAAAATATGGATGGCATAAAGATTATAAATTCACTAGAGTTCAGTCAGCTTGCTTTATAATGGCTGCCCTACTGAATTTTGGCTCATTTCCTTTCCAAACTGTAGTAACTATATCAATCTACACAAGCATAGGAGAACAAAAAGAGAAAATGAAAACACTACTATATGCAATGAAAACTTGCAATTCTACTGACTAAGCAATGAACTTTATAAAGAGCACTGTCTGCTCTAAGGCTGTTCATTATTAATGGCTTGGTTTAAGCTTGCCGAGGCACAGAGAGTACAGTGGCACTCAAAGGACCAGCAGCTGAGACCAAGACACACACAAACAAGTGTTTCAAATGAGCCCTTCATACAGCACACACACACTCACAAACACTTACACTCACTGTGTATCTATCACTGAATAAAGACTGTTTAATGCATTTGTGACTGTTGGGTTTATTTCACTGCTGTGCAAAAGTCATGGCACATAATACATCCCAGTAGCCAGAAAGAGATTATTATTACATATTCTATCTAGGTTTTTGGCCTACTGGCTCATCAGGCCGGAGCTTATCCCCCTTTCCCCCCGTTTCCTTAGCGTGAAGCAACTAGGAGTTCAAGTCCTCCCGGATGGGATGCTAGTCCATCGCAGGTTACATCCCAGTATTTTTAGTGCTACCCATTTAAACTGCTGGGTGGACAGAGGCACACTTGTGAAAAGAACTTGCCCAGGGGTCTTAGCATGGTGGGAGTCTAACAGGAACTCAAACCCATAACTTCTCGATCATGAGCCCAGCACCCTAACCACTACACC
This sequence comes from Neosilurus mollespiculum, assembly GCA_030014195.1. Taxonomy (NCBI): domain Eukaryota; kingdom Metazoa; phylum Chordata; class Actinopteri; order Siluriformes; family Plotosidae; genus Neosilurus; species Neosilurus mollespiculum. The sequence continues at coordinate 18,147,345 of JAQMYF010000024.1, forward strand.
ACCGGCCCCACAACATATTCCATCTATGCAATCAAATGTATTTATTTATTTATTTTGGGATAAAGTTCTGCACAACTGGGAGTTGAACGGTCACTACAAAAGTGCTACCATTAAAACTTTGAGAAAGACAAAAACACATATATTTCAGATTTTAAAATTTTAGAAAGCATTTCTAAATCCAATCACTATCAACTGCATTTGCAGCGAACCTCTTCTTGAACTCCTTTTAATAAAAATCTATACAGAACACACATTGTTGATGAATTCTTCAGTAAAGAAAAATAATTTATGGTTATGCATTAATAATATAGTCAAACTTTAGCAAAACATCATGTCATATCTTTGTTTTGAGCATGACCTTTAATTCATGCTGCGTAACTATACAGTGACTGGTGGTCTGGGAAAAAACTATTGATATAAGATGTTGCCATTTCTGAATTCTGACAAACAGATAAAGATGATGTCTAACTGAATTAGAAAAAAAAAATTTGATTTTGGAAAAAAAATTGAGGTTTTCAGTCCAGAGGTTTTTTGACACCACTATATTACAACAACATAAAGAGTATGGGTCCTGGGTTCAAGAACTGCATTCTGTGAGAGCATTAAACCCATTGCTCACTTGGGCGAATGTGGTGGCGAACGTCACGAACAGGATTTTTCACAAAAAATTGCAGATGTACGTATTTCAAGCTTGCATGTTTGAAATTATCGCCAAGGTCTGGTGAAGGAGCATGTTGGACCTGTTACATAATCATTACCATGTTATGAACACCGAAATGGTTCTTTTGTACGCCTTTTTCGTGTTTCATTTGCCATGTGCGTTTTCTCAATGTGTTGGCAAAGCTCACTTTCCCAATCGGCCCCTTACTCGGCCTCTTGTGGTGGCGAAGGGGGCATTTCCAACACACAGCTAGTGCAAAGGAAACGTGATGGTGGCGAATGCAACTCAGTCCCAACGCGTAGTTAACAGGCTAGGGGTGTGAAGCGAGGACAGTGATTTTGCAGAAATTGGCTGCGAGAGTGGAAAAAAATTGTGTCGAGATCGCGGATTTTCAATTTGCCCACCGTCATTTGCCATGCACTGTTGGCCCAGTGAGCAAGGGGTTTTACTGTGTCGAGTTTACATTTTCTTCCCATACTTGCAGGGGCTTCCTCCATGTACTCCAGTTTTCTCCAACAGTCCAAAGACATTTACATTAGGTTAACTGGCTGTTCCAAAATTTCACCTTAGTGTGAGTCTGAGAGTAAATGGTTATGTTATGTATGTGTTGTCTTTGCAATGGACTGGCGAGCTGCTCAGGGTATACCCTGTGTTCGCCTAGAAGCGGCTGAGATCCTCCTCATGAGCTCATCAAATTAATTCTTTTAAATATTTATACAAAATAGAAAATATACAATTTTAAGGTTACCCGAATTTTAAATTTAAATATTCAGGTCAGGAACCACTGTAGTTTTCAGTACTATACACAGTAGAATTTTTCACCATGTGAATGATTTTTTCAGATCATCACACCATTTGAATATGAAGCTTAACACATACACTACAGGTGCAGTGGATTGAGAGCAGGTTAAAATGCGATCCTTCAACTCTTCTTATCTGTTACACCTGCACATTTTTGACCCTATACTTTAACTCCAACTCCCTTCCTTATTGTCATATGAAGCAAGCATGTGTCTATATGTATAATGGTACTGCAGTCTTTTATTTCAGTTCACTGGGTTTGAGCAAAGCCTTAAACACAGATGTGTTCCACAAAGACAGGAAGACAGAAACTAAATGAAAACAAAAATCCTCAGGGACATAATACATTAATGAATCTTAAAGTCTGGCTTTTATGCCAACATGACTTGTGTGATGTCTTAGCTCATGGCATAGCTCCAGCAAGCACAGACAGGTGTGTGAATGAAGCATGGATTATAAACACAAGCCCAAAACGCATGTAATAACCAGCCAAATTCCCTGCAAGGTTTATTTGTCAGTGTCAGCACCACCAATGCAAGCTTTATAGTGGATTTGCCAACAAAAACTGAGATGACAGACTGAATTCAATTGACAAGCTAACTATAATGATACTATATACCAATGTATAATAGTGTTTGACATGGTGGATATATAATTAGTGTTGTTGCCTCACCGCTACAAGGTTCTGGGTTGGACTTTGCATGTTCTCCCTGTGCTTGCATGGGTTCCCTCTAGGTACTCCGGTTTTCACCCACAGCCCAAACACATGCACATTAGATAAAATGGCTACTCAGATTGGTCCATAGTGTGAGAGTAAATAGTTGTTTGCATCTGTGTTAGTCTTTCAACTGACTAGAGACCTGCTAAGGGTGTACCCCACATCTTATTCAAAGTCATCTGGGATTGGTGACAGCTTCCCCTGTGATCCTAACATATGAGTGGTATAGATAATTGATAGATTAATGGATGGATGTTAGTGTTGATAATTAGTATTTAAAAAGTAACCAGACAAACATAACTGAATACGTAGAAAAAAGTATATAACCCTGGGTTTTCACTGGGGCATCATGTCCACGATTACAAAAACGTGGAGTTCCACGATTTATGAGCATGCTTGGGGCACAATCATGTTGTAAAAAAGATGAAGCTCAGATCCAGGAAATGAAACTTGAAGGAATCATGCTTTTAAGTTCATCAAGGTCCCCTATGATAGTGCATCAAGGTCTGTTAAACTTTGTTGTCTGTTAAGCTCTACTGAGCTCTTTCGCGCCTCCCATGTTCTATCACAATTGGTTTCAAATGGTAATACATTGTAATAATTGTGACAAAAGTTTTGGCAGTCAAAAATTTTGCTGCGATCAGTGCGATCTTCACGAATCCATCAAGTTCCCTCAAGATTATCACAAATCCACCAAGTTCCTTCAAGATCATCACAATTCAATCCCACAACCCCCCACGCTCATCACGATTCTCTCAAATTGTGGAGAACGTGGACATCGTGCCCAAGTGTAAACCCAGGGTTAGGTAATTCTCCAAGGAACCCTGTTCTAATAGTCACACTAAATAGACATATTAAATAGAGATATTGTACAGATTGAACTTCAGGAAGTAAAATAAAATTACATTGTGATTTTAGTGTTAGCATGCACATGTGCATGCATGTGTGCGTGAGATACCCTTCAGGCAGTACACTGATTTGCTGTCTTTAGCTTTTGAGTTAAAGGTAAATTATGCAAGCTTAGTCTCTCCCATCCCAATTATACTTCTTACTGATTGTTCTGTTGTTTTCTTGTTTCTCCTTACTGAACTCATTTCACCCAATTTCACAGTGCTCCGCCCCCAGAAACAAGGTGGCCCGTAGAGTGTCTACAAAATGACTGACATGATGCCCATCCAAACACGTAGTACCATTCTGGACCACAGGTAAATTTTCCAGACAGGTATACAGGTCAAGCGTACTTGTACAAAAAGGTAAAAAAAAACACACACAAGGGTCACAGGACAAGATCCAAAATTACTAAAGCAACCTTTTCTGTCTGAATGCCAATCAGATTAAAGTAGTAGATGGCTAAACTATTATATATAATTTTGAAAATGTCCATCTGCTGTTTTATCACAGCAAACCCCGTGTCATGTCAAAATACGGTCTGTCTTGCGACTCATTTTTCATCAAGAGGAGTACTGAAAGCTAAAACATGCAAATCAAAGGTGCTATATGTAAAGTGCTCAGACGGCTCTCACACAAACTGCTTTTTAATAATGAGAGTACAAGAAGAGTGTAAGCTTGTTTCTTTCCTTTTTTAAGTGCGCACCTGTCTACGCTGTCTGTTCCTTCTCTTTTAATTTTTGCTCCTTTTCCTGGTGTTTGCTATGCAATGAGGTTGTTTCCATAAGAATGACCAAGCATTTACTAAACACAGCACGCGCACTAGGTGACATTAGGCCCAAGCCGAAAGCAATCAACAAACTCCAAGCTGGGTCAAAGTCTGACTCTGGTAACTGGAGCCGAACTGTATTGCTAAAATAAAGCAACCTGAGCCAGGCTACGAGGCTTTTGTCCTGAACAGTGCCTTCTTCAATGACAAAAGCACACAATATACACCCCCACCTGATTCCTGATTTAGTCTCTGTGATACTAAGCTGCTTTTAAAGAATGCTGTTTTCTCTATACAGCATATCACAGGTGTTTTCAAACCTGGCTTTGTGTAATATTTGTTCACTTATTTGCCTGTGCTACACAGTACATATTATAGAATGCATGAAATATTTTATTAATATTAAATTTGTTAAGAATTTAGCCTACATCTATATGGTCATATTCAGACACAGTTTGATGACAATTCCCATTTTAAGGCTCAAAAGGTTATGAACAGTGGGCGTAAATTTAATTATCTTTTAAATGAAATCCATCCTGAACAACCTGCATAATCGCCTTTAACATCACCCACGATTAATTATATGATGAAATTCTGAACTAATTTTCTTCATCATAGACATGTATATGTTCTCTTAAGTTAAAAGTGTCCTAGTTAACCCACACTGCTGTTTAATTGCGGGTAATTCACAAGCTTGAATGATGCCATTTTCAACGTTGGTCCATATTTGATACACAATTAAAAACAAACAAACAAACAAACAAACAAACAAAAAACAAAAACAAAAACAAAAAAAAACATGGACATCTCTAGCAACATTAGCAACAAATTAGCCAGCTAATTGTGCTGGTAACCTGCAGTGTTAGAGATTTACCAAACAAATATGTCTGTATACTGACTGATATAAAATAAATAAAGTATACACAAGATAACTTGTTTAAACTGAAAAAGTACTACTTTGTTTCCTGCTGCCGCTTTGAGCAGACACGTTGTCCCTCTATAACACAAGTGTCAAACTCAAGGCTTGTGGGCCAAATCCGGCCCGCCAACTCATTTTATGTGGCATGCGAGAGCTTCTAAAGAATACGATTATCAAACATTCTTCACATCAACCATTACCATGAAACCTAATTCATCATTCTTCCACTAGGTGGCAGCAGCCTATTTCAAGTAAACAGCTAGTCATTCATGACTCAAGAAAGATTGTGTGTGGCCCTTTTAGAAATGGATGTTCCGCGATTATTCAGCCCTTGGTGACATAGAAATTTTTTGATGTGGCCCTCATTGAAAATGGGTTTGACACCCCTGTATAACATGTAAAAGTACTCCAGGATTGAGAAAACTATCCCAAGCTAATAAATCATTCATTAATTTATTTACTAAACCAATTAATCCAACTAGGGTCGCACGGAGGCTGGAGTCTTTTATAACCGACTCTGGGCAAAGGACACACATGCAAACAAAGACACAGAAAGGCTCTCACTGATCTTGCGACTTGAACCCAGGACCTTCTTGCCGTGACGTGGACGTGCTAACCACTACGCCACTGTGTCACCCTGCTTTAATGAATCACAATTAAAAATTTTCTTTGGCTTTTCCTGATTGTTGATTGTAGGGGCAGTGGAGGCCCAGTGGTAGGGTGCTGGATTACTGATCTCAAGGTTCAAGCCCCACTATCAACGGGATGTCATTGCTGACCCCCCGGTGCAGCTAACTGGGTTATTAAAGGCCAGCCATGTGTCTCTCTTTCTATGGTGGGAGGCATGTAAAAGAAACATTGCTGATTTTCGACAAGAGTAGGCTGCATTGCCGTCAGCGTGTTTCTGCCCAGCGATGGCCTGGCAAGTTGTCCATGGTGTACTCTGCCCTCGCCCAGAGTCAGCTGAGATGGGCACCAGCCTCCCCGTGACCCTAATTAGGATTAAGCGGTTTAGAAAATTATTGAATGAATGGAGATTTGGGAATTATAAGCTGTAACCTCAAGTCAAATGCAGCACTAGTCCTTGCTTTAAATGAGTGATCACAACAAAACTGCATCTCATCGCTGCATTAAATTCCTAAACCGAGTCCAACATTGGCTGTTTCCACTCTTTCCCTTTTGGGTTTCTCATTAATACAACATTCACTATCCCTAAAACTGTAAATAATTGTTTTTTACCTCTTCCATGAAGGTTATGATTTTCCTGTAGTTTGTGTGTGTGTTTGTTAGCAGGATTATGGAAAACATTATGGGTGGATTTTCATGAAATTTCTAGCAAAAGTGAGGCATTGAAAAAGAAAGACTCCATTGGATTTTGGAGGTGATCTGGATCAAATGTTGAACCCAATATTCTTATAAAATGACAGAATGATAGGATGATAGGACCATTTCTGACATTTCGGGGACTGCTTAGCATGGTGAATGTTTCCAAAATCTGTGTGTTCTTGTTATCAACCGTGATAGCGTAGCTGGTATTGTTTACACTTCTGTATATTTTTTTATGGCTACATACACCTATATATCAAGAACTGCTTGAAATATCAATGTCATATTTTCAGGGAAGCAACCTGAGACCAAAGACTAAAATGTCTTTATGATAAGCTCATTGTAGGTCAAGTTCAAGGTCAGCAAAATGGCCACTGAATTATGTATAATGGCTAGGTAGCGGCTGGTGTGATTCCCTCATCAGGGGCCTCTGGTTTAGTTTGTTTTCAGCAGCAAGTAACTTCCGGTTATCCCAGATGTTTTTTAGAAAATCCTTTAGATAATGTCCTACAATGATGTCAAAGTGGCAGACACGAACCGGCTTCTCCCCTACAGCATCAGCCAACAAACTGGCACCTGAAAAGCTAAAGATATCACAAAAACCATAACACAAACACATTATGTGTTAGAGAGGGATGTTCTGACCTCTTTGCCCTCTCACACAACAAAGTTCACTACTTTTAATCCACTGGCAAAACCCAAGATATGTTGCAGTGGTGGCTTGGTGGTTAAGGCTCTGGGTTAGGGGTCCAAAGGTTGGGGGTTCAAGCCCCAGTGCTGCCACTGTTGGGCCCTTGAGCAAGGCCCTTAACCCTCATTTGCTCGGGTGTATAAAAATGACAAATGTAAGTTGCTCTGGATAAGGGTGTCTGCCAAATGCCGTAAATGTAAGATACAATACACAAATTACACAATGCCTGCAAAATAGTAACTACAGTGTAAAGCTGTAAACTATGAGCTTTCACTCAGTCTCATGTGCTCAGGCACCCAGTAGTGAAGGCTGTGAGACTGAATAATACAAGTACTGACACTGACATTTAAATATGGAAATGAACTCTAAGCGCCGTGGATCTTTTCTACACTGCTGTATCAAGGTAAATGCAGTGTTTCAGGATATTTGGTCATGTAGAGAAGAAGAACAGGATGTATTATGGTAGGAAAACAATGCCAATGAGAAATATTCAAAGTGTATATGTACTTAAAGGCACTCCCTCATCATAAAATAACGCCTAAGGGAGGATCCCATTTGACTTCCGTCTACCTTGATAAGTGCACTACATGCAGTACACAATGAGGATCATCCGCACCCTATGTAGTGCACGTGTATCCCAATAAACAGCGATTCAGGATGCAGACCGAATCCTCCATACCAGGCTTTGTGGCCAAATAACAGGTACATAGCGAAGAGGCGGTGCCTAGCCGAGCATCAGTGGGACACAGAGGAGACATTTCGGGACTCCAGGCCTACCTTAAAGCCACCCGTACAGAACTTTCATCTTGTCCGGTCGTCATGGTGCACAAACAGCAGAATCAGCGCGCGCATGTATTCAGCTCGTGTGCCTTTCTCCTGAGCGGCTTAAACAGGTAGCGACTACTGCGGCGTCCTTTTATACAGCCATGCTGCTCCTGCTTTTCAGTCGCCTCTCTTATATTTCTACCCCAAATAAACAACCATTCATGTTCGGTCCTCCTGTGGTCCGACAGGTTTCCTTCGAGCTTTATTTTTTCAACACAATCCCGTCCCGGAGCCGCGTCTCTAGGCAACACCAGCTCTCAGCCCTGTACTGCGCTCGAGCGGACTCATTTGGCCCTATGGGCGTGTCTTCGCGATAAACGTCACTAGGCCACACCTTCCAGTTACTCAGTTACAATAAAAAGCTATTACATGACCAATGGTTCGACATGATGTGCACTTCTTAGGGAGCAAAAGCATTGTTTTATGCTCTTTGTAGGACGCATATACAGGGAGCATTGTGGCATTTGAGACCTAGCCGCTCTTTGTGTCAATTTCTGATTATTGTTGTAATGAAAAAGGAAATTAAAGGGGAATGTGCATCATATTAAATTAACATAATTTCTTATGAACCCCTTAAGAACATTATTTTCTGAAAAGCCATAAAACAATAAAATTATGCATCATCATAACAACAATAATAATACTACTACTAATAAAATAACAATAATAACAATAAAAATAATACTACTACTACTAATAAAATAATAATAATAATAACAACAACAATACTACTACTACTACTACTACTAATAATAATAATAATAAAAATAAAAAATAATAATAACAATAACAATAATAATACCACTACTACTAATAATAAAATAATAATAATAACAAAACAATACTAATAATACTAATAAAATGATAATAATAATAACATTAATAATTATACTACTAATAAAATAATAATAATAATAACAACAACACTACTACTACTACTAATAATAATAATGATAATAAAAATAAAATAATAATAACAACAACAATAATAATAATACTAATAAAATAATAATAATAATAATAACAATAATAATAATACTAATAAAATAATAATAATAATAACAAAAATAATAATATTAATAATAATATTAATAATATTAATAATAATAACAATAAAATAGTAATTTAAAAAATTATATTAATACAGGTGTAGTTAAAATACATAGTAATGTAACTAAATACCATTGTAAACCTAAACAGAATGCTGTGACAAAGACAAAACTTGTACATTTTTCAGTACAATCATCTAAGGGGGCGGCACGGTGGCGCAGTGGTCAACACTGTATGGAGTTTTCATGTTCTCCCCGTGCTTCTCCCCGGTTTCCTCCCACAGTCCAAAAACATGCACAATTCCAATGTGGCCTGGGTGTGAGTGTGTGTGAATGGTTGTATGAGTGTTGGCCCTGCGATGGCCCGGCGAGCTGTTCAGGGTGTACCCCGCCTTCGTCCAGAGTCAGCCTCCCCGCGACCCTAATTAGGATTAAGCAGCTTAGAAAATAAATGACGAATGAATGATAACATAAGGGGAAAACCTGCAAAACAACAGCGCCGCTTGGGGACCATTCTGTAGTACTGCATGCAACAGCATGAAGACTTCTCTTGCAGGCTTGAAGAAAATCTGTCTGTCTGAAATCTCTGTCCCGGGATGGGGGGGACGACGACGACACGACACTCTCACCTCACAGCAAGAAGGTCCTGAGTTCGGCGAGGGGTTTATGTGTGGAGTTTACCTGTTCTTCCAGGACTTCCATGGATTTCATTCGGGGGCCCCAGTATCCTCTCTCAGTCCAAAGACATGCGCATATTTCTATCCAAATTGTCTCCAGACTCAATGCAGAGTGACGACCCTAAAGTTATAGAGTTTGTAGTTTATCTATTCTATATACTATATTTTATTTCTATTTTATTTTGTGTATATATA
>JAQMYF010000024.1:18157409-18179333 GCA_030014195.1 Neosilurus mollespiculum
ATATCCCGTGCTGGGAGTCGAAGACTAAAGAAAAAAAGTCCAAACTGCTCTACTATACTGAATGTTATAGGTGCCGTAAATATTGATAAAGAATTGCAATAAAATACTTTCAATATAAAGTACAGGCTTTTATAAGGCTTAAATAAAACAAACTGTACACACTGGTGCTTTTTTGCTTTTTACTGAGTAATCAGATCTTTGTTTAGATACTTAACAGGCAAATTTCAAACATCACATGATTCTATGTTAGACAAAATGTGGGTGTTTTATGACATGCAAAATGACAGCTTGTCCATCCCAAAGGTATACTTCAAAGAAGATACAGTCGAGATGCATTTGTGCTGGAATACAAAATGCACAAATTGCCTGAAAAAGACTTGCAAAATCATGCTGACTGTATCCAGGTACCAGTTATTATAGTTAATTTTCGATTCATCCAATCAGAAAATATCTCTGATACTCCTGTTTAGGCAAAATATAAGCAAGTCAAAATATAGGATATTACATACTTTTCAAACATATAAAACCCTGCCTATTTACAATGACTTGTTTGAAATAATTATTACTGTGTGAACTACTGAAAAGAAGCAAACAAAACATGGTACAGTTACTGAAACTAGATATAAAGAAATGAAGATGCTATCTAATGCTAATGCTTCTGGCATACAAAATGTTTTACATGTCAGAAACAATTATTCATTTAAAAAAACAGCACCCAAAATTTTCCTAAAATTATGAGGGTCCAATGCAAAGCAGTTTCTAAACAACAGTGTACGATCAAATATCAAAAATCTATCCACAGAAACTCTAGCATAAAAGCAGTGTATACATATGCAATCGGCAAGAAGTAACTTTCAGCTCAACATTTGAAATGCAGACAAAATTCACAGTATCAGTCCATCAATAGACAGACATGTTTAAGTGATTCAAAATTATAAAAAACAAAACAAGACAAAAACAAATTGTGACCTAATATTTTAAGGTATTTTTCTTAACTATCTATGAACAGGAGACAGAAAACTATAATACTGAGGTCATTAAATATCCATAACCACTCCTAAACCCCCCCCCCCCCCAAAAAAAAAAAAAGAAAAAAAAAAGAAAAAAAAGAAAAAGCTTTTAATGTAGCTTACAGCAAATCACAGGTAAGAAAATCAGCAAGAATGAAGATGATCACCCATGAGGGCTGTACCACTATAATTGTCATAGCTCATTACTGCAGCCAAGAAACGGGGGAAAAGTGGAAATAGAGAAATTCACTTACTGTACATAGTCATCTCATATGCAAAGACAGAGTCATAAAAACATTTAAATGTTTGAGCTGAAATTTAAACTAACATGTTTTAGTTTTTTTTAATTAGTTATTAATTGGTAACCTTCCACAACTGATGCAGCCCATCACAACCTTAATATCAAGCTCCTAAATGGAACCAAAAGTGACAGACATCGATACAGTATACAGTCATGCAAGTCCCGAGGTAAACAAGAGAGAAAATCTGCTCCAAAGATGCAACGACTCTCCTGAGGGCTGTTTTTTGACCACTAAAGTAAAATAACGTCTGACAACTGAAGAAGCCTTTTGGATGCGAGGTGAAACATCTTCAATAACATCAAACAATTCCAGCTGCCTTCTTTTATCTCCTACAATTTACCATGACCTGGATGACTGAGAACCTTTACAGACATATCCAAAAAATGCATGTTTTACAAGTTGGGGTTTGGCCCTTTTTTTAATTAATGAATTTATTTTATTTTATTTGTAAATTTTTTTGCTCAGGAATGTATAAAACACATTTTTGTTTTTTAACAGGCTCTGAAAGTTATGCAAGAAATCAATGTAAATATTAAATCAACAATTTGACATGATTTCTGAATTTACCCCTTGAGGATCAATAAAGGATTATCTTATCTTATGATCAGACTCGTTGTTAGAAAAACACTAAAGTAAAAGGACCATCTGGTTCTCTGAGTTATTGCCAAAGTGCTTTTAAATTCAATCGAAACATTTATCACACCATTTACTTGTGTGAATTGTATTTCCTTTTCAGGAGTCAGTACCAGCATTGGCCATCAACTTGGCAAAGCAGCTCTGAACCTGATGAAACTGCTCATGTTGGAGTCCAGATTCCATAAAAAGCAACATGAGGAAAATATAATTACAGGCCAGTAGGTAATTTATTATGTATTATGTATTATTATAATAATTACTTCATTGTGCAGCACAGTGGAGCAGTGGGTAGTGCTGCTGCCTCATACATCCAGAATCCCTGGTTTGATTCTAAACAAGGCTGATAGGATTAAACTATATATTTTATGTGTCAATGTGGTGTTGCTCAGGGTTCTCCAGTTTTCTTCCCAGTCCTCAAAAACATGCTGGTCGGAGGACCGGGTATACTAATTTCCCTCCATGGGTGAATTTGTGCGTGCATGCAAGCTCATGCTCAGTGTTTCTGAGACAGGCTCCGAATTCACCATGACCCTGATCATGGTTAAATGATTAGTAAAGATTAATGAGAGAATATTTGATGATTTTGAGAAACTAGGTCCCTTTCGTAGCGGCACGGTGACGAAATAGTTAGCACGTCCGCCTCACAGCAAGAAGGCCTGGGTTCGATTCCCAGCTCAGGCGTTTCTGTGGGGAGTTTGCATGTTCTCTCTGTGCTTGTGTGGGTTCCTTCGGGTACTCCGGTTTCCTCCCATAGTCTAAAAACATGCACAGTAGACTAATTGGCTGCTCCAAATCACCCCACGTGTGAGTGTGAGTGTGAATGGTTGTGTGAGTGTTGGCCCTGTGTTGGCCTGGTGAGCTGTCCAGGGTGTACCCCGCCCTTTGCCCAGAGTCGGCTGAGATTGGCACCAGCCTCCCCGCTACCCTAATTAGGATTAAGCGGCTTAGAAAATGAATGAATGAATGAATGAAGGTCCCTTTTGCCAAATCAAAAGGCAGTAAACATCAATAACGCTGAAACTAAACCTGATGTTTACTCATAGAGCCAATCACTGACAATGGCATATTAAAAATGTTAGCACCAATTAGAAATTGAAATGGTTGTTGCTAAACAAATAGACTAAATACTGTAAGTGTCATTAGAAATAATAAAACAATAAGCAGCATTAAAGCAAGTATAGATAGTTCTTAAAAGAAGCCAAGATCACTGCCACTGGTACGATAACATGCCCATCAACAAAAACAAAATCGTTATTAATATGGTGCAGTTAATCCCATTTTCAGAAGCAGCAAATTATACTAAGATAATAACAAACATCTTAGCTAAAATATCTCAAAACTCTGAGATAAAACATTAGTAAGACACTGATAAAATCAGAATTCAAATAAATAAATAAACAAATAAACAAATAAACAAACAAATAAATAAATAAATAAGAAAGAAAGAAAGAAAGAAAGACACCTGCAGGAACTTAGTTTTGAGGATGGTGCACCCAGAAATCTCCCTTTAATTTGTTTTTAATGTGACATAAATGTGCAATAGATAGGGTTAGTGAGTAGCGAGGACCTAACTCACACTGTAATGGATAAAGTTGAGCTGCAGCCTTGAAGCGCTATTTAATCAGGACTTGGTAGACAAAGTTGCTGTTGTCTGGAGTGCAGTGTACATGTACAGTAAATCTAGCTCTATGTCCCTCATTCTCCCTCACTGTACTCGGTTGTCTTCAGCACAGAATCCTCACCCAGGATCTTACACAGTTCATTCAGTCTCTGTTGCATCTTGGGAATGCCAGCAAGCTGAGTCTCCAGACGTTGCTTCTCCTCAGTGAGCGAGAGCCGAGTAGCTGTATCCAACTGCTCAAACCTCCAACCTCCCTCACCGTCAAACTGCAGGAGGTGTGTGTGGTACTTCCTGTGCCATGTGCCAAGACCAAACACAAAAAAGGTAAGTTGACATAAATTAGCCAGACATTTATTTAAGAATAGCTTTAAATAACATGAACACAGTACAACATCCAATTTAAAAAATGTTTATTCATTTCATTGTTATTTTATATTTTTGGATGGCAGGGGGACTGGAACCCATCCCAGCAGACTCCAGGTGAAGGCGTGGATACTGGCCTGTATTCTGAATTTGTCTGGTGACAACTGATTGGCTCAAAGCTTCAAATGCAGGTAAACCCTCTCTCAGAGAACGTGTAAAATCAGTAATATTATAGAGAATAGGAATATAATAGCTCATGTTAGTGTTATGTTAATATTGTGGAGTAATAGGAAAAGAGGGGATACAAATGCAGAACTAAAAGTGACATACATAATTAAAACCACAGCAAAGCTAAATAAAAACCAGGGTAAATAAGGTAGGCAGGAACACATATGAACAGTATAACCACAGATAACGGTCAATACATTGTGCTGAGTCTGCTTTTCCAAGTCTTTAAGTAATGTACATTATTAATGTGTCAATTCACATTAGCTGTGTCCGTGCATCGTGTCTATATGCCTCTCTCTGTGCATGCTGGGACTTGCAGTTTTTTCACACTCTGCAAATCCTGATGTAGCAACTCACCTAGTGGGACGAGGCAGACCAAGGCTTGGGAAGTGTGGTTTAAGAAGTGAGAAGCAGACATGACGGTTACACTGAGTATCTGATTTACAAGTAAGCCGCGTATGCGGTGTCTGATAAGAGTCTGTAATAGTGTATTATAGTTAGTAATCTGTTATTTAATTAAACCTACTTAAGAGATACTCTATATAGTAATATTAGATTAGTTTAAATGCTAGTAAGAAATACTGTGATATTTGCTATAAAATTAATTCTATTAACTGATCAATTAAAGAAACAAACAGAAAAAGGCATAATCGAGCCGTTAACCAGCACCTGCATAAATACTGCACCTGTTTTATTATGTGTCTAGGACAGTACACACAATATTATTGGTCAATGCACAGGCAATAAATTGCGTAGGGACTGGTGCATATCCGACCAGCAGCTTAGCCCTTAGCTATCTAAAATGTCTGCTGTGAGCATAAGCAGCTTCCAGAGAAGTATTCAGCATTTTCTTAAGGATAAAGTGTTTATAGGAAATATCCTAATGGATAAAAAGTGTACAAATTCCTGTGAAGGACTCGTTATTCATCAGAAATCTCTTGTTCATCACCAGAGAATTGCAAGGAAAAAGTTACCAAAGCCCTCACAAGCTTGGATGAAGACAGCTAATCCAGAAGCAGGCAAGTAATAGCGCTTGAAGTGATATGAAAAAAGGCTGGCATTGTACATTTCACCTTGTTTGCTTGTTCTGTACAGAGAAATCTTAGCTCGTCTTTTACACTGAAACTAAAAACCTTCTTGTTGTTGCTGTTGATGTTGTTGTTATAGACTTTCCTACTCCGTTATTAGCGATCAGAATTACATGAAACTTGGCAGACTTGTTCGTGTGGACAATACCTAGAATTCCATTGAGCGAGATTTTGTCTTTTTGAACCAGAACCAGAATTATGATGTCATGACTGAAAAATTTCAAAATCCAACTGTTCCATGATTTGTGGACAGAATCGAATGGAATTTGGTAACATTATACTACACGACAGTGCCAACAGATCTGCGAGGTCAGGTTTCTCATTTTTCAACCCAGCTGTCAAATAATGACGTGACAGTCATGAAGTCCTACTCCTCCATTATTACTGAACAAAACCTACATGACTACATGACCTGACATACTAAATGCCCCAATGAACAATTCAGTGGAGCCAGATCCTTTTATTTTCAAACCAGAAACAAAATTTATTGCAATACATATTCTTCTGGAGTGTAGCTTAATTGAGCTTGTTTTGCACAGACCTCACCTTCTGCTCTGTGTTCCCAAAAGACATCAGCTTGAGTTCTCTGTACAGACCTCGCGTTTGGGTAATATATAGTTTTTATTCACTAACTTGCATCGTTTAGTGTTGTATTCTTCCAAGATAATTTATGTTTCAAGAATCTTCACTACAACTCTGCAAATGTCTTACCATAAGGACGGCCTATGGGTAATAGACAGTAGGGAAATCCCAGCATCCTTTGCAGCCTGGAATATTTTACCTTCCACATCTATACTGACAGCACTTGTGCACTCATCTAAAAGGGCGTACTTGGGCCTGAAGAGAGAGGTGCTGATGTTAGAAAAAAATTAAGGAACACTGTGGATAATCTTGCCTGCTTAATGGGCTGCTCGTAATGTGTTACCTGTGGTAGAACATGCGAGCCATACCCATCCGCTGCTTTTCACCTCCTGACAGCACATCTTTCCAGTCTACCTCTGCTTCCCAACCTGCAAACACAAGAAAAAGGCTGATGTTTTGTTTGTTTTTTTTCATTTTACCCTGGAGCTATAAGGTTAATATTTGTTAATGCTAATTAACTAAAAGGTCTGCTTTTACTTGGCTACTCAAATACCCAACTTAAATTATCAGGAAGAAAATAGTAGTAAAATTAAGTCAAGAATTCGTAAATTCGCTCCACAAGTAATGATTTTAAATGGTTGCCCTCATCTTAATTAAGTTGTTTCCTTCTTACAAGCTAATTTCTGGGAATTCTCTGGTTGAATTACCTCTAGCTAAAAAATTAATAGCATTCATTCTCATCCACATGCACACACACTCCATTTCCATATCCACACCCCACTCACAGACCATGAACAACCTCATTAGGCTTCAGTGTCGATACAAAAGGCCTTTTGTGGATCGGAAAGGCTTTTAAGTGGAGTTATTCAGTAAAAGTTATTGAGTTGATGTGAGTGTACCTCCTTCTCGGGTGACGATATGTTTAAGGTTGACAATATCCAGAATCTCTTCCAATTCTTTGTCTCTATAGCCCTTCTCATGCATGTCCTCCACAGAGTCGGGGTACGTCACCTGATCTCGCAGTGTCCCATTAGACATGTAAGGCCTGTAAAGAGAATACACATTTTAATACACGGTGACAGTAGCTCTACAGAGAGTTATGAATAGGTTCCTTACTTGAGCTGAGGAAACATTGCATGGGTATGTTAGAATGTCAGTACCGACAAAATAAAAATTAAATTGAATAATTAAAACATTTAAATTTCGAACATAATATAATAATATGTAATTAAATTTAAACTTCTATTAAAGGGCTAAGAGCCACAATGGTCTAACCCCCAAAAAACTGAAAATGAGATAAGGTCAGATCTTAACAGATGTGGATATGGTCTAGCTGTGCCAGGTTTATGATCCCTTCATCTTCCTTATGACCTTGAATCGTATCGTGAGCATTATCCCTGATTATTTTATATTGCAAAAACTTTCATGTAACTTTTCTCTAAAACAGCTTTCTGTTGGTTACACCATTCTGATTCTCAGTCCTTCTATTATCTTTCTGTTTCCTGTTAAATATTCACTGACAGATACTGTAATTCTTTACTGTGGGACATTTTGAAAGAAACTGCTCTTGATAAATTAATAATGAAATAATAAACATAATTGTGTTATGTTTTCATGATTGCAATCATGATGTGGTACAGAAGCAGTATCCTAAGCAGCTAAGAAAATGAATGAATAAATGAAACTCACTCTGTGCACATTACAAAAACATGGCTGTGAAAGAAGATGGTCCAAGTTCTATATTGGCCTGCCTACAATAGAGCATGAAAAGGACATCCAAGACCACAAAGAATTGGATAAAATAACACTACGGACTTCATCACTTGGGGACTTGCAGGGGTTCTTGCAGGAGACTTGCGGGACTTCAGTCCCGAATTGTCTTTCAAAGGAAACCGATCGCCTTAACCTTACATGAAGGCAGCAAACCACGCTGTAGTCCAGCGCAGCACACACTTACCAGAGCAATGTACCCACGAGGACCTCCTTAGGTCCCATAGAAATCACACATTGCACATGCATGGTGCCATACGCAACGAAACCAATATTGTTTGGTTATTGTTTTCATTTAATTAAAATTTCAACATTCTGTAAATGTGTTGCCCGTGCCTGCATGACACAACTTTAAATTACCCCTACGAGTAAATGTGAGTGTAAATGGGTGTTTGTGTCTGTGTTCACCCTGCAAGAGAGTGGCAGCATGTCAGGGTGTACCCCAACTCTCCCCTGATGTCAGCTGTCTGATGGATAAGTGGTATAGATGATAGATAATAAATCCAAAATAATAACAATGCTTTTTCCTTTACTTCCTGTTTCTCCTTGAATATTGACTACTCCAGAGTGATGTGTGTGAACCTGCTAAATAATTCAGTAGTAAAAGCTCAAGTTTCCCATCCTCAGCAGAATCTTCCAGCTTCAATTACCAGTTGTCTCACTCTTGTAAAACCGTATGGACTCCACTGTGGTGGATTATCTGTTACTGTGTGTGTGTGTGTGTGTGTTTAGATTGAAAAGGTGTGGATGGCTTCATGAATAGACTTGTGTGTTTTGTGTTTGCGGAAGTTTATCAACGACATGTCCGAATGACATTGTATGAGTCGTGCATTTCTAATGCTGTATGTGTGCTCACCTCTGTGGGATGTAAAACATGTGTTGTGGAGCAGGTTTGTACAACATGCCACTGTACACAGGCCAGAGACCGCTAAGAATGCGAAATAAAGAGCTTTTCCCACAGCCATTAGGTCCTGTGATCAGCAGGTGCATACCCTCCACCACCTATACATCATGCAACACACATACGCACGCACATTTTTTACATTCATTTTTATCATATCATTATTCAATTTTATTATGCCTGGGACATACAGAACACACTCCAGCAATGCTTTTAACAAACAAGTGAATGAATTGGAAGCCCTTATTTTTACATTCAAATGTGTTTACTACTGTTGTCACCCTTTTTGTCACTGTTGGTACTGACTGGGACTTAAAAATCATCTATACCATGTGTTGTATAAAATTAAGATCACTGGTCATACCTTAAAGTTCAGGCTGGACACAACCACATCCCCATTTGGTGTGATGATGGGGACATTCTCACACACTATACCCTTATCCACATCAATCACTTTTCCTAAGAAGGAAAAAAGGATAAATCAGGTTTAAGGTTTTAGACATATTATTATAAATCATAATTTTGATATTATTAGACAAATATTTTTGAGAATTGTTTGTTGATGGGAAAAAGTTTTATTTATATTCAAATAGAAGCATTAAGAAATAACAATAAGGTGCATAGCTCAAAGTGAACTGACCACATCAACAAATCCAGTTACTGTCCATGTATACTAATATATGCTATATAATAAACTATATAATGAACAATATAATAAAAGCTAATGTCTGTTTCTTTAATTGATAGCTTTCTGTAAGAACTGAATGCTTTTGTAGACAAAAAAAAGCTTTTAATTTAGCAAATATTGTTAACATTTTTAATATATTCACCGTCCGGTGAAAAATTGAGTTACACAGTCATATTTTCATGGAGTGCATTTAGCCTTGATCACAGCATGTCATCTCATTGCATTGTAGCTCCAGTTGGTCAGGTTGAGGCTCAGCAACATTAATATGGCAATAAAATGAAGTTAGCTGATGACCTGAATGTACTGAATGAGCAGGTTATCACATCAATGGACTTTTTCTTCCCTGATGGCACGGATATAAAATGGGGACTCAAATAGTGAAAGAGTGGTTCAGGGAGCATGAGGAATCATTCTCACATATGTATTGGCACCCCAGAGTCCTGACCTTAACCTTATTGAAAGTTTTCGGGATGTTCTGGAGAAGACGTTATGGAGTGGTTCAATTTTTCCCTCATTAGTTCAAGACATCAGTGAGAAATGAATCCAACACTGGATGGAAATAAATGTTATGTTGCTTAAGCCTGTTGAAACTATGGCATGACAATTATGTGCTGTTAGCAAGGCTAAAGGTGGAACAACAACATATTTGTGTGTGCCACTTTGTTTTGGCCGGGCAATGTATGTCTAAATACACCTAAGAAGCACTTTATGAAATGTGATGTTATTACCATTTAATAACTCAGTTTAGGTCACATGTGGTGGTTCATTAAAGCCTCCATAATGTAGGCCTTCTAGTAGTAAAATAGTAGTGTGTGTATGTGTGTGTGTGTGTGTGTGTGTGTGTGGATGATTAGTGAAACAGTGGTGACAATACCACCAAAATGTGCCTGCTGTGTTCAGGATTATCTTAGCTTGTGTCTGGTACTGATACTCTTACAAAAAATAAAGACAATCTTCATGACACCCTTCGATGAGTTTTAATGAGTCTATTTTTGTTGATCAATCTTGCAGCTCTGTACCCAATGTTCCCCTTTGTTAATGCTGTACCTTTGATCTCTAGTGGACCGTCAGTGTGCATCTCAGACCTCATGTCACCCTTCTCCCCAGCTGCTGCTGTCGAGGAGATCAGTGCACGCTTATACACACCCCTTTGCACCTCCTCAAACACCAGGAACATATTATGCACACGGGCTGTGTATCCAGCCAGCTCAGTGACCTACAGAAAATCAATCAATAAATTAGACACTTTTGATGGAAAAAAAACAACTCTTTTTCAAGTGGTTGAAGAAACCTCAAAAAACACCCCAGACCGAACAGACTGGTGCTAGATAAACGCTAAACATAAATAAATTATGTAAATAAATAAATAAATAAATAAAGGATACATTAACTTTATTGAATACAGCATGTTTTCTTTTTGTTCATCAGTTTAAATATCCTGAATAAACTGCATTTTTAGTTGTTGTTTTTGCTCAGTTTTTGCCTTGGATCAGTTTAGCGGATTGCATCTACTGTCTGCAACCTGAAATACACAGCATCATTGGGTCACTACAGTAACTAATTTAATCTAAAGTCAAGTCATTTGTTCATTGTGATCAAATCACAGTGGAGTTCAAGTGGAACTGGACTGCTGCATTGCTGATCCACATGTCTTTTGCACAAGTCTTACTTATTTTGCCAATAGGCAAAATGCACCAAGGGCTGATTGACCTAATTTTACATGTATGAAAGGCCACAAAGTCACCAAGTCAGCTCTGGTGATCTTATTCGTTTCTTGTGAATATTCACCAGGAATATCATCATGAGTTGTGTTACAGATACATTTATAGATGTAGATACAGATACATTCATAAATACATTTCCTTTCTCAGACTTGCACAGGATGAGTATTTTGTCATCTTTAAGAACAACAAGAAGTGTAAATAAACCTAGATGCTGCTGTAATAGCAAGGAGCACTACCCATGAGATTAATGAAATGCTTTGATAAGAAATGGTCGAATTAAGATGCCTTTCCATAATGGTCTTCAGAACAGCAGAATGTTTGAGCTTGATCATTTGGGATGTAGGACAGACTGCTGCTGATCAACACTGCCCTACAATGCCAAAAGGAAGTAAGTGACATTTGGGTCAAAAATGAGATTTTGCAATAAATGGGATATGGGTTGCTGTTTACACCTTTAAAAGGGTGTGAAAATAAAAATTAGCAGAGCAGAGTGAAATTTAAAAAAAGAAAATATAAAAATAATTTTTTAATCATTGGCAATTGTGCAACAAATTTTATGCCTGTAGCCCCATGGTCACTTGACTGTCAATGTTTTCACAAGTGTTGACAGCCTTGTACTGACCACTGTTAATACAGGTGAAACTTGAAAAATAAGAATATCGTGCAAAAGTTCATTTATTTCAGTAATTCAACTTAAAAGGTGAAACTTATATATTTTATTGACTCATTACATGCTATGTGAAACATATCAAGCCTTTATTTGTTATAATTCTGATGATTATGGCTTACAGCAGGAAAACTTTGTAATTGGATGCCAGTAAGTCGACGGCAGGTTTGGGAACAGCTGCCAGTGTGCGACAGTTCACTAGATCTGCTAGACACTCAGTAATTTAAAAATGATTTAGCACTTTTATATGTGTTCAAGATACACTGTGACTATTAAACTAATAATTTGTCTTTAAATAATGTTCTGGTGTTGTTTTGTTATGTTTGTTATTTTTGCCTTGTTATTTGTTTGTGGGATATTAATAATAAACTTCTAAAAAGTATGTAATTTCGTGCAAATTGACATTTTTGGAAAAGTCACAAATGCATCAAGCATTTTAATAAAATTAATGCTGCCTGTTTAATAAAACATATTTTTGGACACAATTTGGCGACCTAAATTTTAATATGCATGCGTATATTATTGGATTGTGATATATTTTACTCAGCTGCTGAAAAGACTAATAATTAATTAATAATACGCTCATGCACACAACTACGTTGCTTCCTTTTGCTGTTGTTTTTCAATAAACAAGTTGCATCGTTTACAATGCAAGAAAGAAGTAATCAACATTAAAGTCCCGGAGCTAAGGAAAGTAAGATTCCTTATTATGTCTTTTAGACATCTGATTTATTATGCATTCGATCAACACATATAGTTTGGGTTACTATTATTCACCACAGAGAGCCAGGATGAAGTTCGTTTTTGCTCTATATCTCAAAGTCATCAAATTGACACTTACTTCCTTATGGCGTTGTAGGGCAGAACAGATGGTAAGTTTAATCGCTCAGTAAGATTAAGCTGTCCCAATGCTCACTGGGGCCAAAACACAGCACTGAAACTATCTTTTAGAGAAATATCCAGATGTCACAGCTGTACATGAACAGAGAGAAGAATGATTTTGGAGCTACTATGTATCATATTTTAATGCTAAAGGCATCTGAAAGCAAGAAAGGTCCACTGCTATGGTCATATGTGCTGCCATCATGGCATGTTACCTTGTGAACAAGAACACTCTCTAAAATTCCATCCAGCATAAAAATAAACAGATGTGTATATTCAAAATGGGTTGAAAACTGTTCTGCATTATTCTTCTATATAACGTGATATAATTCCATTAACATGTTTTAAATCTTTAAAGATTACATACAAATGTAGTCCAAACCATGACATAATGGTTAGACAAGCAGCTTTGGGACAGAAAGGTTGCTGGTTCGATTCCGGAAACAGCAGAAAAGATGGGTGGTGGCGGGGAGGGGGAAGGGGGGTGAGCTGAACCTTCCTTTCCTTCACCTTCATGGCTGAAGTGCCCTTGGGCAAGGCACCGAACATCAGCTCTCCGGGCACCGCAATGTGGCAGCCCACTGCTCCGAGTGTGTATGTGCTCACTGTTTATGTGTATGTGTGTGTTCTTTTTGGATGGGTTAAATGAAGAAACCAAATTTTCCTTGCGGAATTAGTATAGTACATTAAAATACAATTTAAAAATATTAATAATAAATAATAGTGCCGTTATTGTGTTTGTTACATATGAAAGGTTGGCTGCAAAATGAGATACAGCTCTTTTACCAGATTTGAGAAAAACTATAGGTTTTTTCCTAAACTATACAAGGTGGATTATGCTGTAATTAAATGTAACTAATTGCAAAAAAACAAGTTCAGCACAGTGCCGTGGTGGTTTGCTCATCCGCCTCACAGCAAGAAGATCCTAGGTTCGAGTCTCGGGCTTGTTTCTCTGTGAAGTTTGTATGTTCTCCCTGTGCTTGTATGGGTTTCCTCCAAGTACTCCGGTTTCCTCCCACAGTCTAAAGACATGCACATTTGGCTAATTGGCTGTTTCAAATTGCACTTAGGTGTAAGTGTAAATGGTTGTGTGTGCTTGTTAGTCCTGCGATAATCTGGTGAGCTGTTCAGTGTGTTTCCTCCCTTCTCCCATAAAAAGATAATAGACAGATAGCCTTCCAAGACACTGGTAGAATAAAGCAGTTTTCCAAAGGAATTCATGAATAAATAATTACAAAAATAGGATAAATTGAGTTTTGGATAAAACACTACAGAGTATGTGAACAACATTAAACTACCAGCTTGTACCAAGCAAAGAAAGTGGCATTAATCTTGATTTGTGGTAAATCTGTTGTTAAGTGTGTTTCTCAAATTTTTTTTTTTTAGTTTATCTTTATGAATCATGAGACATTCTGCAAGGCGTGCCACTGTCTTGAGATTACTGAATTTGCCTCTCCTACTGCTCCAAAGGCTGCTATTTTACCCACAAGTTATTTCATCTCAGACTGGTTTACATTTTTTCATCAAGGCTTGGTGATCCCCTTCTCGAATCGCCACTTTATCATGGTGGTTGGGTTTGCGTGTCCTAATGATCCTGGGAGCAATGTTTTGAGGGCATTATGCCCCTGGTAGGGACCTAGGTGATGGTCTAGACTAAGCGCGGTTCAAAAGACATATATGAGCAGGATTAATTCAAGGACGCAGTTTCCCTTGCCTGGATGCGGGTTACCGGGGTCTCCCCTGGAGCCAGGCCTGGGGGAGGGGCTAGTAGTACAGCTAGACAGGTACAGCCTCTCTGATCTAAACCCGAATGGTGTTTCGTTGTTGGACTTCTGTGCTCGTCACGGTTTGTCCATTACAAACATCATGTTCGAACATAAGGGTGTCCATAAGTGCACTTGGCACCAGGACACCCTAGGCCGCAGTTCGATGATTGATTTTGTAGTCATGACATCGGACTTGCGGCCGCATGTTCTGGACACTCGGGTGAAGTCTGTCAACTGATCACCACCTGGTGGTGAGCTGGCTCTGATGGAGGGGGAGGCTGCCCTCCGGGCCTGGGAGACCCAAGCGTGTAGTTTAGTAAGAATGTTTGGCAGAGTCTCCTGTCAGATGGGCCTTCAACTCACACCTCCAGCAAAGCTACAACCACATCCCAATGGAGGCTGGGGACATAGAGTCCGAATGGGCCATGTCTCCATTATTGAGGTGACAGCACGGAGAAGTGGTCGAAAGCTGCCTGTCGTGGAGGCAACCCCCGAACCAGTTGGTGGACACCTACGGTGAGGGGGGACTGTCCAGCTGAAGAAGGAGGCCTATCACGTCCTTCTGGCCTGCAGGACTCTCAAGGCAGCGGAGGGGAACCGACAAGCCAATATGGGAATATGGGGGATATGGTATACCGGCCCTGTTGCTACGGGCCATTCAGTCTCTGTATTGCCGGAGCCCCAGCTTCATCTGCACTGGTAACAACATGTCGAATTTGTTTCCAATGGGGGTTGGACTCCGTCAAGGCTGTCCTTTGTCACCGGTTCTGTTCATAATTTTTATGGATAGAATTTCTAGGTGCAGCCAAGGTGTTGGGGGGTTCTGGTTTGGTGGCCATTGGATCTTGTCTCTTCTTTTTGCGGATGACGTTGTCCTTTTGGCTTCATCGAGATGGGACCCTACAGCTCTCGCTGGAGTGATTTGCAGCCGAGTGTGAAGCAACCGGGATGAGAAGCAGCACCTCCAAGACCGAGGCCATGGTTCTCAGCTGGAAAAGGGTGTAATGCACCCTCCGGGTCTGGAATGAGGTCCTGCCCCAAGTGGAGAAATTCAAGTATCTCAGGGTCTTGCTCATGAGTGAGAGTCATTCGATTTACATTCCTACCCTCACCTATGGTCACGAGCTTTGGGTAGTAACCGAAAGAACAAGATCGCGAATACAAGCGGCTGAAATGAGCTTCCTTCACAGGGTGGCAGGGCTCTCCCTTAGAGATAGGGTGAGAGGGTTTATCCGGTAGGAGTTCAGAGTAGAACCACTGCTCCTCCACATTGAGAGGAGCCAGTTGAGGTGGCTCAGGCATCTGATTAGATTGCCTCCCGAACACCTCCCTGATGTGGTGTTTCGGCCATGTCCAACTGGGAAGAGACCCTGAGGTCGACCCAGAACAGTGAACTATGTCTCTTGGCTGGTCTGGGAATGCATTGGCATCCCCCCGCAAGAGCTGGGGAAAGTGGCTGGGGAGAGGGATGTCTAGACCTCACTGCTTAGGCTGCTGCCCCCGCGACCTGACCCTATATCAAGCGGAAGCAGATGACGATGATAATTTATGTTCTTTGAAGTCCAGGAAACAACGAATGACCTGTCAGTCTCTGTGAAAAAGATACGGTTTCTGAACCGGTGTCTACCTGTGAAAGCAGCATGGCCTCAATGCCTGTCAGTCAAAGTAAAGAGGTGTGGCCACTATACCTGTGAGCCTCTGTGCTGGAGGTGAGGACACTGTGCTGATCAGTCTCTAGGAAGGAGACATGCTCTTTATTATTGTCAGCTCTGGTGAAGGAGGTGTGGCAATTGTGCCAATTGTGTGGCTATTGTACATCTCTTTCCCAGAGAAATATGTGCAATTCAAAAGCAATAAAAACAATAACAAAACCTACTTCACAGGAACTATACTTGATAACAAACAAAATTTAGCCAATTAGCTCATGTTATAAAGCATGAACCTAGTGTCTGACTACAAAAACATGCAGGTGTTGGCAGTGGTGGCTCAGCAGTTAAGGCTATAGGTTAGTGATCCAAAGGTTGGGGGTTCGAGCCACAATACCACCAAGCTGCCATTGCTGGACCCTTGAGCAGGGCCCTTAACCCTCAATTGCTCAGTTGTGTGAACATGATAAATGTAAGTCGCTCTGGATAAGGATGTCTGCCACATGCCTTAAACGAAACTAAGGTACATTAAAACACATGCCTTAAACTAAACAAACGAAACACATTTTTGGCCATAAGTCAAACCAAAGAACCAAAAACATCAATAAATTGTTTGGTCATTTCCCTGATTAATTCATTCTAAGTAGGTAACTAAGTTCCCATCAGCATTGGCACCTGTGAGGAAAATATGGGACCTTGTATTTCTCTGTCTTACCTCTTTGTAGGAGGACATGATCCTCTCAATGGCATCCGCTCCTGAGGCTAGAAGATTGCGTGCAGTAGTGAAAGCTTCTGTCCTCTCACTCACTAACACTTGCGTTTGACCATCTGCAAGTTCTTTAAACAAGGTTGCAATGTCAACTTTTATAATAATAATGATAATAATAATAATAATAATAATAATAATAATAATAATAAATTTTATTCATTAGCGCAATTCTGGACGCAAACAATATAAACAATCAATTAAACAACAATTAATAAAATCAAAATCCAAAAAAGAAATGTAGCACAGTGTAGGTGCAATAACATTGGTTATAGAGAGTAGGCAATCTTCAACAGGTGGGTTTTGAGTCTGGATTTGAAGATGGGAAGAGAGTCAGTATTTCGGATGTCTGATGGCAGAAAGTTCCAGGGCTGAGAGCTGAGAGAGTTCCCCATGGTGCTGAGGCAGGCAGATGGTGCAAAGAGGTGGATGGAGTAGGAGGATCTGAGAGTGCAGGCTGTAGTGGTGATGTGAAGGAGATCGGACAGATATGGAGGGGTAAGGTTGTGGATGGCCTTGAAAGTGTAAAGAAGGAGTTTTACACGAGTACTATACACACTTTAGTGTTACAGTGCTGTTGTTTTTCCAAAGTTGTTATAATTCAAGAGTGGTCATGTGTTTCAGCTTTGTCAGAGGACACTCATCAGATTATGTAGAGAGAAGAATAGAAAGGAAGTACATAAAACTCAGGGATCTATGTGTCTGTTTACTGGCACAGCAACAATATTAATGAGCTGAGTGCATTATATCAAACGCCAACCTTTGTGTGTGAATCACGAATGGATTCCTTTCATTAAAAATGCCAGTAAAAGCAATTTCTAAACCACAAGTCTTCTACAGTTACTGTAACAGTGTTCATGGGTTCAGGGTCTGAACACCAGTGAAACTATAATAGTATTAGGGATATCACCTAAAATGCTTACCATTGTCAGCAAAGCCAGTGGCAGTGATGATAGGCACTGCCACCATGACAAGGCCACATCCACTCCAAACGTACTTCATGAGGAACTGCTCGATCATAATGTACCACAGGCGCTTGGACAAGATCAGATTCATCTGCTCAGCCAGAGCCTTGTAGCACTTCTGCAGCTGCAGCATCTCTACCTGTACCAGGGAAAAGAAAATGGCAAAATGTGTCATTTATAAAGTTTTTAATGACCTATCCTATGGTTTAATTGCACCTGTATACCAAGAACACCTGCAATATCACTCACTCACTTACTATCGAACTGCTTACTCCGACTAGGATCGCGGGGAGGCTGGAACCTATCTCAGCCAACACTGGGTGAAGGCAGGGTACACCCTGAACAGCTTGCCAGACCATCACAGGGCTGACACACAAACAACCATTCACACTCACATTCACACCTAGGGGCAATTTGAAACAGCCAGTTATCCTACTTTGAATGCCTTTGGACTGTGGTTGGAAACCCATGCACCCACAGGAAGAACATGCATACTCCACACAGAACCACTGAGCCCAGGACTCGAGCCCAGGACTCGAGCCCAGGACCTTCTTGCTGTGAGGAGGATGTGCTAACCATTGCACCACCGTGCTGCCCCCCTTACAATATCAATACTAATACAGGTTCTATGCTGAGCCCAGGTTACTGTGCTGTATAGGCATAGCTTTTCTCTGGATTGGCCAATTTTCACCCACCTCCGCAAAACTTGCCAGTAGGTGGACTTTCATTTATTCATTCATTCATATGCTGAGCTGTTTAATTCTACCAGGGTCACTGGGAGGCTGGAGAGGCGAAGGCATGGCACACCCTGAACAGCTTGCCAGATCATTGCAGGGCAACACACACACACACACACACACACTCATAACCTTTCACACTAACACTCGCCTAGGGGCACAGAAAGAAGGTCCTCGGTTCGAGTCCTGGGCTTGGTGAGGGTGTTTCGGTGTGGAGTCTGCTTGTTCACCCAGTGCTTGCATAGGTTTCTTCTGGGTACTCTGGTTTCCTCCAACAGTCCAAAGACATGCACGTTAGGATAATTGACTGTTCTAGTAGGTGGACAGATTATGCTAACTTACCCTAAATGTGAATGTGTGTAAGGATGTGAAAAAAATGGGGGCCCATTCAGGGTGTGTCCTTGTCTCAGTGCCAGACCTACGGCAACCCGGATCAGCATAAAGCAGATAATAAAGATAAATGAATGGATGGATGGATGGATGATATCCTCAAAGCAGGCTAAATAGGACTCAGATTTCAAAGCATGTGAGGCACAGATATCGTCATTAAAAGCCATTCTTTCTATATTTTTGGACAAAAGAGATGCACATTGCATGTTAAACACCACAGCTGCTAGATCCTCGTCGGCTCACCTTGTGCCCTCCGTAGAAGGCAATCTCCTCCGCTTGAGCGATGATCCTCGAATGGGCGTGTCGCAGATGCCCCTTCCTGCGCGCCTCCTCAGCCACCAGCTGGCCGAACGCCGGGGAACACCATCGCAGCACTTTGGCGGTGATGAACACCACCAGGCCGGCTAGAATCATGGGCCCCGTGGCCCCGGCGCCGCGCGACCTCGCGGTCTGGATGAGCGTGTATGAAGTGAGGATCACGTCTAGTACCGGCTTGGTGAGGTTGGAGTAAAGGCGCGCGACCGACTGCGCAAACATCGCTACATCCTCCGTGAGCGAGTGGTCGGGATTGGCCAGCCTCGCGTCCATGTTCGCCACACGGTAGTACGTCTGCCCGGCGAAGTAGGTCGCGTAGGCGCGCGCCACGAGGCGCGTGCGCAGGGCCAGCGCGAGCTTCCCCTCCAGGTAGCGGATCGCGCTGTTCACGAAGGTGGCAGGAACGGCCACGAGCAGCCACTTGATCAGCTTGACGATGAAGCTGCGCGGCCGCTTCTCCACGATGCTCTTGACGATTTTGCCGTCCAAGCCGGCCACGTAGATGGACAGGAATGTCCGTGAGACCAGAGCCGCCGAGTGTAAGCACAGCACGGCTAGTTCTCGGGTCGCGAGCTTCGGGAAAACGACTCGGATAAGATCGAGGATCTGTTTGAAGAAGCGCGCGTCCACGCGAGGCGGCCGGTGGCTGTCATCAGGACCGGAAACGGGTTCTAGCGTAGACGTGTGTGTCGGCACCGGTCCGTTGTTGCCTCGCTGTCCGTTAGCGATGCTCTCGGGCTGTGTGCGGTTCCCGACGCGTCTGCAGATGACGGGGTAAAGGGTTTTCAAGCCGTACGCAGCAGCCGCGAGAAACACGGCTCGTCTGGCCGCTGCGCTTTTATTCCATCTCACCTCAGACGCTGCATGCAATATGCTGCTCATTTTGAACCCCTGTGTTCACCGCAGCAGCCCCCTAATCTGCACCCATCGATCCTCATCCACCCTGCTCAGTGAGCCGGTTTACCGCAGAACTGTTCAGTTGCTCCTTACCGTCACTTCGGTTACGATGCGGCGCTTCCCCTTCGCCCCGCCTCCGAGGAATCCGATTGGCCGCATCAGTGAAATGACATCCTGGATGTTAGTGATGGGAAGATGTATTTGATAATGTTTCAATAACAAACATTTCGTCAACAACAAATTCAGCGAAGGTTAAAACAAAATTCATTTTTGGATCCTTCATCCAAAAATCCACGCAGAAATGATCTTTCTGAATGCGGTGTACATTATAACACATACTATCTTTTATTTTATGAATGAATTTATGTTCAATTCTTCTGGGCTGGTGTTGAACATGTATTTGCTATATGCTATTTCAAACTGACTTACTGAAAATTCATGGTATATTTCCATCCATTCGTCCATTTGTCGAACCACTTAATCGTGTCAGTTTTTTGGGGAGGCTGGCACCTATCTCAAGTGATACCGGGCGAAGGTGGGGTACACATGCCCCGTTCACCAGTCCATTGCAGGACCAACACACACACACAACCACTCACACCCACAATCACATCTAGGGCCAATTTGGAACAGCCAGTTCACCTAATGTGCATGTCTTTGGACTGTTGGAGGAAACTGGAGTACCCGGAGGAAACCCTCGCAAGCACAGGGAGAACTTGCAAACTCCACACAGAAACGCCCTCGGAGACTGTGATGTGAGGTTTTATTATGGAAATTTTTGTTATATTTTTATTATGGACAAACATAATGCTTTTGTTTTATTCGTTTTATTTTATAGGCCTATATTTATAAAGACAGGTGGTCTAAAAGGAATCCCTTTGTTCACCAGATCAAGCATGAAATGGAACATCACTTCGAAATATGAAGACCAACAAAACAGAAAGCAATAGGCCTAGAACTCTGAATATCTATAATGGATATAAAAAGTCTACAAACCCTCATCAAAATGATCACCTACTGAAGTGTACAGACTATAGATTTATTACATTACAAAAACTTGGCATATGGATATGTGGACATTTTATATCAGTTGATTATTCCTTTTTTTTTATTCAAATTCAGTATTTTTCCATTTTCTTTTTTTCTTGATGTTTTCTGTTTACCAGTATGCCCCATGCTTTTGTATTTATGATATGATCAATAAAAAAAAATAAATCTTATTCGCCGGCTGAGTTGAATGATCAGTGAGTCAGGTCATATGATTGAGCTCACAGGTAAGAACCAACTCCATGACACTGTTTTTTTTTAAATCTTTAAACCAGGACACCTCAGTGCAGTACAGTTCTTCTTTTACTTTTTTTTTTCTATCTATGACTGGTATTAAAGCCAGTGCCCCCAGCTCTGTGGAGTATTACACTACATCTTCATGATGAGCCTGAATCTACAGAGGGTCCCAGTACAATGGAACACGTCATGCCTCGTTCCTGTACCAAAGACCCCACGTCCCACTGGCCGCCAGGATTGCAGATCCGTGGCACTGACTTCACATGTTATCAAGACCTTCGAGAGACTCATACTGGATCTACTATGAGCCATGATTAGACCACATATGGACCCCCTTCAGTTCGCTTACCAGCCCCGTCTCGGAGTCAAGGACGCCATCATCTACCTGCTAAACCATGTCTACACCCACTTGGACCAGCCGGCCGGCACTATGAGGGTCATGTTTTTTTTTTACTTTTCCAGTGCATTCAACACCATCAGACCGACCCTCCTGGGTGAGAAGCTGACAGCAATGCAGGTGGACGCATCTCTTGTGTCCTGAAGTGTGGACTACCTGATCGGAAGACCACAGTATGTGCGCCTGCAGCACTGCGTGTCGGTCACGGTGGTCAGCAACACTGGAGCACCACAAGGGACTGTCCTCTCCCCTTTTCTCTTCACCCTCTACACAACTGACTTCAGCTACTGCACAGAGAC
>JAQMYF010000024.1:18180108-18197376 GCA_030014195.1 Neosilurus mollespiculum
TTATCTTATTCATTACTTGGTATGGAGCAACTGTGTGCACAGAATTTCCTCTAAGATAAATAAAGTATTCGGATTCTGATTCTTATAAAAATGCAAACAAACAAACAAACAAACAAACAAACAAACAAACAAACAAACAAACAAATAAATGAATGAATGAATGAATGAAATAAAATAACTTAGCAAGTATCATGTATGTAAGCATTTTCACACTGTCACTGCACCTGTAGTTTCCTTTAAAGATCCTGTAAAATTCATTTAAATGGATCCTGAATGAAAATATAATGAGTACGTAAACAAACCATCTGTTCTCCCTGTATTTCTACCTCATACACACATTTGAGAGGCACAACTCATCATTCAGAAATTAGGGGAGATTTTATAAAAACATATCAATTATATCAGTATAAAACAGTAAGAGCATGCAGGCCTCGCCGACCACTAAAAAACAGCAGTGTTCAATCTGACTCAACTCTTCGGAGAACGACTCAGTACAATGAGCTGTCATACTGTAAAATTCTTATAGAGACTGCAGGCTGCTGCTGACCAAAGATGATAAAAGAGTGTCTCATGAGGAAGAGTGTCTTATAAATGCCCCACTGGGGCATTACTCTTGGTCTGAGAGCCAAACTCCAAATTCACAAATTTAACAGATTCTTTACCGCCATCTAGTGTACTGGTGATGCACTTCATTTTCCAAGAAACAAGACAAAATAGTCTAATGAAAAATAAAGTTGTAATGTAAATAAGACCCTGCCATGGTCCACCACAGTCCAAAGACATGCGCATTAGGCTAACTGCCTATTTCAGAATGCCCCTAGGTGTTATTGTGGGTGTGAATGGTTGTTTGTGGGTGGACACTGTGATAGATTGGCGAGCTGTCCAGGGTGTTGAGCCTCACCTCGACCCTTGTAGGATTAAGTGATTCAGCAAATGGATGGATAGATAGATAGTATGCTATACTGTTTACTACACAGTAATGGCTCAATCTGATTGGTCCTCTATGTGAGGATTTAAAAAATACAGTATCTTGGGTGGATAACGCCTAAATCAGAACAAGAGATACTAACAGTTGGAGCAGACCACAGCATAATTTTCATGCTTTACAATGGAAAAATAAACCATACAAATCTTGTTTTAGTTCAATTTTCTTGGGCTTTCACATACTATGCAGTAAAATTTTTAATGAACTTTAAAATACACTGTTACAGGGTGCAGATTATTTTTATTTCCATGAAGAATTTAACTGTGAATGGGTTAAAGAAGGACACCCGGGTTAAAATAGGGCACCTTTAGCTGCAAAGGGCTTAGCTTTGGTTGGGGTGTGAGAAGCACATCTGACCTGCCTCTATAATGGTTAACGTATCCAATAATAAACTATAAAAACCTTGATTTAGTTTGCTTTTCTTTTGTTCCCATGTAGTAGGCGATATATTAAAACAATTAAAACAATTTTTCACCTTATTCGCTCGACATTCCTCTTCAGCAAAAATTGTTAAGTACTGTCTTTACTTTAAAGCTGCATTTATTTACTTTATATGGATAAAATTATCAGTGATATAATAAAATTATCAACAATATTTAGTAGGTCCAGGGTTCAATATATATTCATTACTTTAACACTAGCACTGCAGATATTAACAATTAATAACAATGAAATAAAATAAGGAAAAAATATTTATCCTGTTCTTGCAGCATTTTAATACTTCTAAAACGCAAAAAAATAATAATAAATAATTAAAAAAAATGTTTTATTATAAGTTAACTTCGGATGATTCATACGTCACTTCCTCTCTATTTTGGGTACGTCAGCAACCGAAGGACTGCTTGAGCACGTGACGTGCACTTTGCTTGCGACGATAACTGCTAATTGGTTAGCATTAATTTATTGTTAGTTTACATTAATATATGAGTAAAAGTTATCAATTAGCTTCTGCTAGGACCTCTCAGGGCATTTATTTGACTGACAATAGATACCTAAGTGATTACTAATACACTGAAAATGGAATATCTGTATTATTTATAGTATTTAGAAAGAAGATATAATGTTTATGAAGGGAGCTAGCTGTTTATAAACATGAACTGGGTTGGAGGTTGGCGGTACGTCGACGACTTCTAGATGAACATTACGACTTAATTTACATTTGTTTCAATAGATAATTGTTCCTGAACAATTCCTGAAGAAAGGACTGAGATACAGGCAATAATTTATTACTATTATTATTGTTATTATTTTGCAGAAGCAGAGTTATGAAAAGCAATGACATGAGAAAACAAAAGGTATTTCATAATAAACAAAAAGAGTAAATAACTTTTAAACAAAATATTATAGGAATAGTATTACAAATGTTAAAACTAGCTGACACTAGGCTGTTCTGCTGACAGTAAATATTTTATATTTTGATGTCTTTAGTCCACTGTATGGTTTTCTTTTTTTCCAAGGAGTTTTTTGAAAAGAAAAGGATGCAGAATAGACATCACCTCCTGCCACCATCACCAGCAACACCTACCAAAGGCAATGCTGCCAACATGGATTTGCTTACAATGTTTATTGTTAACCAAATTGCATTAAAAAAAGAACACACCGGTAAATAAAAAATGCATTTAATTTATTGTTTTGCTTTAACTGGTCAAAATAATAATGAATAAAATATCTTTTTATTTTAGGTAAACCTCATATAACACGTTTGCCTCCGTCAAAAGGAATTCATCAATGTGTAGGTGGGGAGTCTTTAGAGCTGCCAATGAGTCCTTGTTCTCCATCACACTTGAGCCTGACGGAGTGCAAGTCACACTTAAGGTGCTTCCATCTTCCAAGATACTTCCATCTCCATCTCTCATTCAAATAACCCTCAAACCAAACTGAAACTCACTCATCACGCACTGATTTGGAAACCCGCTTTATCCTACTAGGGCTGCGGATAGGCTGGAGCCTATGTCAGCCGACTCCAGGTGAAGGCGGCGTACACCCTGAACAACTTGCCAGTCCATCACATGGCCCCCACACACACAGGCATTTATATTCACACCTAGGGGTAATTTGGAACAGCCAGTTAGCTTAATGTGCATGTCCTTGGTCCTTGATTTTAGGTGGAAACTAGAGTAACCAGAGGAAACCCACGTAAGCATGGGGAAAACATGCAAAGTCCATACACAAATGGCTTTGCCGAGCCCAGGACTTGACCCCATGACTTTCTTGCTGTGAGGCGGACATGCTAAACTCTACTCTACTGTGCCGCCCATTATAATTATTGTTGTTGTTATTGTTGTTGTAATTATTATTTAATCATTGTTTATGTAGGGACAAAACACTGAAGAAAAAAAATCAAAGGCTCCCAGATGAATTCAAGTTCAAAACGGTGAGAGCCAGTATGAACCATGTTGCCCTGGATGGGCACAATTCCCATAGTTATTACTTTATCAGGGCTTTCATAAGATTTTCCACCATTTAATAAAACATACATACATATATATTTTGTATAATATGACACTGATAATATCTTGTTTGACCCAAGCTATCTGACAACAGTACTTCAGTGTATCAGCACCGGGTACAGGGCAGTGTGGGTTCCTTTTCTTCAGCTTCACAATCCTCATCAGAGGGCTTCAACTTCCAGCCCAGGTCCACCGTACACATCTCATCTCCTCCATCAACAAAATCAGACTGCAAAAAGACTGCTCAGGTAACTCCTGACATATCAGGCTCTTAGATACAAAGAATCTCAAATAACAGGCTCATTTTAATGCTTTCACTCAGTGTTTTGCTTACATATAGCATGTAGTAGATTCTCCACAAGGGGGAACAGTTACTCATGTAATCTTTTTACGTCATTGTCAGACGGGAGAAAATTGGTAGGAATTTGTACCAGTGGGCCCTCATGAATTCAGGCATGTTTGCTTTTACAGTGTGTGTGTATGAGTTTAAAAGCCCCAAACCATAAGTGTAGGCTACATATGTTACAGAATGTTTACAGTTTTTGAAACTGAATAAAAAATTGGTTGAAGTTGCCTAATGATCAAAGCGTCCTCTAATCTACTTACATATAACTGGTGAATAAAATACATCCGCATTCTACCTCCAAACACCTAAGGTCAGGCTGCTTTACTGGGTAGCAAATCACCTTCAGAGAAAAGTGCTCTGAATAATATCTGTATACATGAGCTCACAGTTGCCCCCGAGTGTTGTCTGTCATTGTGATTGACAGAAGTCAGTCAGCATACCAATCCCTCACACTCAGAGACAATAGACAATTTTGCTCCCTTTGCTCTCAGCCATGGATGTCTGGGGCACTATTTGGATCCAAATTTGTGATCTCCTGATGCTAATGATAGTTTCAGTAATCCAAGTGACACAACACATTCACTTTGATCTTTAGCCTAGAGAAAACATACTGCTGTGTGAATGTGGTGAACATTTCTCTTGTATGAGTGCTGCTTTATATTACTCACACCCTGTGTCCCAATTTTAAGGGGCAGTGGTGGCTCAGTGGTTAAGGCTCTGGGTTACTGATCTGAAGTTTGGCAGTTAAAGCCCCAGTACCACCAAGCTGCCACTGTTGGGCCCTTGAGAAAGGCCCTTAACCCTCAACTGCTCGTGATAAAAATGTATGTCACTTTGGATTAGGGCGTCTGCCAAATGTATTAAATGTAATTTAAAAATATGTCTCACTCCGCTCACTTAGTATAGAATCAGTGTACAGTTATCTTACATTGAAGTTCCCCTGATTTTAAAACCACTTATGCAAAAATTTTTTCCCCAGCCACCGGGAGTGTGTGATAATTCAGGGACAGTGCCTTTTCAAACCATGGCCTCCCAGACTGGCTTTGCAGATGGAATCCAGTTTGGGAACACCTTACATAGGTGAGATAAACTCTGAATAAAGGCTCCCCCCAAAAAACCTAATAGCAGCACATACTGTAGAGGCAGTAGGTTGCAGATCTGGACAAATAAATGCTGACACTCTGGTGTAGTACATGGGGTGAATCTGTGTAAGCATTGTTAAACTAATATGATGTAACGCTGGAACAATTTGGAGAACTAGGATAAGCATAACCAGCATTAACTTTTGGTTCATTTTGATTCTGTTGAGCTTAGGAATGTTTTTTACAATTCTGTCTTAGTTGGACCTTCAAGATGATAATAATAATATTATTATTATTATGATGATGATTATTAATATTATTCCTATGTGTATCCAGTTTAATCACATGAACTGTGTAGGTAATTGTCTCTAATATTTGTCTTAAATCAACAGAGAAAAGAGTGAGCCTTCCATTCACTCAGCTGAAAACCCATTTAATGATTTTGAGATGAATGACCAAGGAGAAAATACACACTTCTCTGGACTTAACAAAGAAGGTAAAGGTATTTTACACTCTTTGTCAGGATTTTGTTTTTGCCATGTAAGGTATACATTAATATATTTTTTACGATTAATCACATGGCATTCCTTGTGACACTAAAAATGCTCTAAACACCTTTTTACAAAGAAAAAAAAATACTATTTAAGATGCAAGCTTAGGTTAAGGTTAAGCTTCCTCCTTAACCGTCAAAAATAAAAATAGTAAATATTTATGGTTGCCTGCCAGCAAGCAACATATTATTCAGCATACTTATTATTATTAATACCTTATTATTTAATTACATATTATTATACTGCGTGTAGCCTGGACAGATAAAACCCCCTCGATCTGAATAATTCTTAATTATACTTGTACTCAATAATTGCTCATTAGTGCATACCTTCGGAATGTGTGAAGCTCCGCTAACCTGCACCTGTCATGGTTAAAATATGCAAAAATAATTTTAATATTAGTTTAGTTGGCTTTTCTGCATATTTTATACAAAAAAAATCTTACATGCTCTTATGTACCTACTCACGTGTGTGCTTGGAGTTCATGGATTTGTCATGAATTAAATAATGTAAAAAAAACATAAAAATCTGTGTGCTTTTGGTTAATGTTTCCATGTGGTATATGCTAAAACTATTATTTAGCACAGACTCTCTGGACGTTGCTGAATTGAGGAGAGACTTTATTGCAACATCTATTTCAGCTTTGGCACATAATTGTTAATAATAATGTATGTTATGAATTTATACAAAATAATTCATAATATTGCAGTCGGTGGAATTAGTATAATTTAAAGATTATTTACAAATAAAACGGAAATGATGTTTGCCATCAGAAGCAACTTAAGTAGTTGAATGAAGTTGTTTGCAAGTGCTACATGAACACAATATAAATAAACCTGTCCCCAGAAAACCCCCAGAGTTTGTTAGAGAATATGGTGGAAAACACACTAAGGAACAAGAGGTTTATTTGTTAGGGCCAATTTTGGTGATTTTTAAAGTATATGGGTAAATTATATTACATTTTTTAGCTTAGGGTCTGCCCTACTCAAAATGATAATTTTTTTTAGTATGAGCCTTGTTATAAGAAGAAAAAAGTAGGTCAAGGTCACTTACCCATGGTTAAATAAAGTTTCAAACTAATGATTGAGATGACAAAGATTTACATGATTAATACAATCCAGTTCACTGAAAACATTTTACTGGTGACACATAATAAATGACAACAAAATACGGGGAATATATTTACAAAAATAACCTGATTTATTTGCAAGGGGGATAATCCAAAAACGTTATGCTTTAAAAAAAAAAGTATGATGATGATAATTATACTTATTAATGTAATAATTTAATAATTAATCATTATATTTTCCTCTGGGATGCGTTCATTCCATAACAGATTAAGCATAATGACGTGGAAGAGGTTTTTAATGATTAAACCTGGGGATTGTTATCAATTTTGGACACGTGTAAAAGACTAGATCAGCTTTCCAACATGCACTGTTAAGGGAAAATCCTGTATTATATCACAGATTATGTGGGAAATCCGAGTTGAAATAGTGATTCTGGGAAAAGTAAATAACTCACAGATCATAGTTCAAATAAAAGTTCCTTGAGTAAACTGAATTGATTACTGCATAGCCTATATATATTTCCCTGCCATATTCTCATTTTTTTCTTCCCTCTGCACGTTGTTCTCTCTAGTCCTGGGTTTACACGGGCACGATGTCCGTGATCTCCGCGATTAAAAAAAGCTCCATGATTTTTGAGCATAATTGGGGTATAAAAAGAAGGCAGCTCTCATCCAAGAAAGGAAACTTGAAGGAATCGTGTTTACAAGTTCATCAAGATCCCCTACGATTGTGTGTTAAGGTCTATAAGGTCTGTTAAACTGTACTGCGCTCTTCTGCTCTTTCTGACCTATTTGAACCTGACGTCTAGCGTCTGGTGTTCTGTTTGCTATTAAAGTTTGTTGTGTCATCATTCCAATACCTAAAGGGCTCTCTAAGGCCCTTAGAGAAAAAAAAAAAGGTTATGTATGCCAGTGAGTCGATCAAAGGCAAGATCTCTAAATTATTTGAAATAAATCATTCTATTGTAAAGTAAATCAGGTACAAGTGTCGTAAATTTCTAACAGCTGTTAATTTGTTCAGGACTGGGCACCCCAGCAAATTCAGTCTGAGGCCAGTCAGTTTAATACAAAAAGTAGTCTTCAGTAAAAAAGCAGTATGTGCTAGAAAACCCTCAAACATCTTGCAGTTGAAGGAGGACAGTCAAAAATTTATCCAGTCAAAGCGATGCAATGGTCAACAATTACACAAAATGCCACCAAGGAGTTTTTCTACTAAATGAGCAGTATTAGCTTCTGGGGCCAAGCATGTAATAACATTCTTCACCGAAGGATCTAGAAACTCGTCATTCATTTTCTGAACCGCATAATCCTAATTGGGGTCACGGGAGGCTGGCGCCCATCTCAGCTGACTCTTGGCGAGGGCAGAGTACACCCTGGACAGCTGGATCTAGAAACTAAGTCATTGAAACATTTGGGTGTGAGTTCGAGTACATCACCTTTTTTGAAGGCACTGTATAAAAGAGGATGAAATGTTTGTTTGTACCAGTATGTTGAAAACTTAACACTTTCCATGGGATGTACTTATTTTTCACATGACCGTGGTGATATGCGCTTCAGCACTTTGGATAGCATCTCACTGTGGCTCACAAGGTTATTACAAGTTTTCTGAGAAGTGCAAGGTGCCTTGGCAAGGGCAGTTCTGCTCTCCTAAGGATCTGATGTTTAGTCCAGTGACTCATGGGACACCACAGGGGTTCCTGTTCATGGTTATGAAGCCCATTTTTTATCATATCCAGTGCCTTTTACAATGTTTCATAAAAAGATCAGTGAGTAAAGCTGTTTAATATCCACAGGATATGTGAATTCATCTTCTCTTTTGTATATTGTAGATATTTCGGGTGTGAGAACAACAAAGCTTCATCTTCAAGAGGAGACACCATATCCCTCCACTGTATCTCAGTTAGTAGCCTGATTTAACAAACATGTAATACACTGAACAGTTAAATATGTTTTATGCCATATTTCTAATGAGTTGTGTTATTTATTTTTGAAAGTGATTTTAGTGAAGTGAACAACAAAGACCACAGTATTGATTTTTTATCTCAGGTAATAGAGTGCAGTTTATTTTGATTTATTGAAATGTATTTATTCATGTTGATTCATTCAATTTAAATTACTTATTATTAACAAGGAGACTTAAATAATATGTCCAGTAGTCATGTAGAGTCCTTACTTAGAACAAGCTCAGACCATATTTATTTAATTTGAAATGTTAGAATGTACTCTCAAAACCAGTGTCGTAGTTCACAGACCCATTTTGTACATCTGCTGTTTGGGCTTCCAGCTTACATGTATTGCACTGTCTGAGTTGTATTTTTTTGTTAAAAGGTGGTTCCTTTGAAGGCTGATGTTTGATGTTCTCTTTTTA
This sequence comes from Neosilurus mollespiculum, assembly GCA_030014195.1. Lineage (NCBI taxonomy): Eukaryota > Metazoa > Chordata > Actinopteri > Siluriformes > Plotosidae > Neosilurus > Neosilurus mollespiculum. The sequence continues at coordinate 18,188,960 of JAQMYF010000024.1, forward strand.
CCCTCTTGTTTCAAAGCATGTGTCTCGATGTGTTGACTGTAGACCCAGTGAGTTGTATACTATTATCTTATTCTTATTGTAAATAATTTTAATAGACTCTAAAGTAAATTTCTTGCCATAGGCAGGGTACATCGAATTATCTCAGAGCATGCCTGTGAATCACCAGTAACCTGTTCTCAGAGAGAGGGTTGCGTTTTCTCAGACGACGTAACAAACTCCGCTCCATCTCTCAGATACATTTTAGTGAGTTGACTGATGATCCTTAATGCAGTATATTCTTGTGCTCAGGAAATATCACAGTGATTTTAGAGTGTAAAATATAATCACTTGATAACATTCTCTGATTTTAAAGTAAAAAAAAAAAAAAAGTTAAGATGATTGCATATACACAAAATCTCACCAGACATAAAATCCACAATGTCACATGAACCTAGATACTTGATATAATAAATACCCTATAGAAATATACTGAAAACTTGGCCCTTTGATGGTCTGTCCTGCAGGCTGTTAAGGGTGTATCCTGCCTTCGGCTGGAGTCTGCTGGGATGGGCTCCAGCCCTACGACCCTAATAAAGGATAAAGCGATTTAAAAATAAAATAAAGCACAGATATACAACCTGTGATGGTCTGGTGAGCTGTTTGGGGTGAATCCCGCCCTCGCCCAGTGTTGTCTGATATAGGCTTCAGTCTCCCCGTGTCCCTAATAGCAGGATTAAGCAGTTCGTCAAATGAGTGAGAGCCATCATAATAGGTAGCAATCGATCTTTTATTGGAGGTGGATAGTTCGACGGCATTAATTTTCGTGGCTGACGCGCCCAATATTTGAGCGGCACCTTCTGTCGCAGTAAGTGCAAGGGGGAGATTGGTCTTTGTCGCCTGCCCTTCTTCTCCTTTTTTCCTCTGACGCAGATCTCAGGTCTTCCTTCATGGTGAGGGCGACCTGAGATCTGCATCGGAGGAAAGGAGGAGAAGTATAAAGGCACTTGGCACCATCTTCTGATGGTCAGTTCGTCATATGAGTGAGTGAGAGTAAATATACAATAAAACACACAAATTAGCAATAAAAGCTCTATAAATAGTATATACTGTATAAACTTTTTAAAATGCCTTTTTTAAGACTAGCTTTAAATATTTTAAATATTGAATATGTACACCTTTAAGAGGTAAGTGTTAAAGCTTGAATCAATTAAAGTGTGATTTATTAGTTCTGATTCGTTATTGTTTTATTGGCTTTATCCTGTAATTTGGTGTATTTATCTTAAAACAGGGAGAGGGGAAGAGGCAGTATGGTGATTCCTACATGCGTGTGTGTAACTCTAAGGACATTCTGGCAACAGTCCAGAATTGCCCGTCAGGGATGAGTGCTCCAACAAGAGTTATGTCCTTCAAACAAAAGATGATGCATAACTGTAAACACAGAGGGACGGAGAGTAAAGCCCATGGGATTTCAAAATCCATAAGACAGATCGGACACGAGCAGGACTGCAAGGGAGATCAGTTTGTGCCCTCTTATCTGCAGAATAATAACCAAATTGGTAAGATGCATAAAAAAGCATCATGTAGCACACAAGACAAGGCGACACAGACTGCAGGTTTTTCCAGTTTGAATTCTCAGGATGCCTCAGTGCAGTGTTGCCTTTTGAAAGCGTCTAGGATGAGTGTTTTCACTGAGCCCACAACTCACCTTCACCACAATAAAACACACAGAGCTCCTGCCACTAGGAGGCAGACTCATCACAGCAGAAAAAAACATGATAGTAGTCAGTCTGCTCTATCAGAAATCCATAAGGTGGAGTGGAAGACCTCTTGGATGACGTCAAAAAGGGAGCCTACAAAGCAAAGTCCAGAAACAATCAAAGGACATGAAGATTTAAGCAAATCTGAGAGCCTGGCATGCATGAAAAAACATCCATTACTGCAATGCTCTCACACAAATCCCCCAGGTATGATAAACTAACTGACTGCATCACAGGAAATACAGATTTCCGAAACTAATATTATGGTTTGTGTGAACTGGATCTCTGTGATGCATGGTCTCATTTGTTCACTCATTTGCTGAACCGCTTAATCCTAGTAGGGTCTGGGGGAAGCTGGAGCCTATCTCAGCCAATACTGGGCAAAGGCGGGGTACACCCTGAACAGCTCTCCAGACCATTGAATGGCCATTCTAATTCACACATGGGGCAATTTGGAACAGCCAATTAGCCTAATGTGCATGTCTTTGGACTGTGGGAGGAAACAGGAGTACCCCGAGAAAACCCATGCAAGCACAGGGAGAACGTGCTTAGAACTCCACATAAAAATGCCCGAAGCCAGGATGTGATGCATGGTACTGTCAGTAAAAGTGCATGATTTTGCCAGTAGAATACAGTATATTTAAGGCATTTGATAGACACTCTTATCCAGGGTGACTTACATGTAGCATTTTTTATACAACTGAGCAATTTAGGGTTAAGGCCATTTCTCAAGTGGCAGTATGTCGGTACTGGGGATTAAAGTTTCAGCCTTTGGATTACTAACCCAGATCCTTAACTAGGGAGGAACCACTGCTGACACTGATACCTGTATGGTGCTGTGCAGATTATAACAGGTCTGTTTTCTTTTTTGTAGAACTAAAGCAGCAGTCATCAGAGAACTTGCTGAGGAGAGAAGAAAAGTGTGAAGGTCATGTGGAAGAGAGCATGAATCAAAACCCCACTGTGAACTCCAGCTGCACAGAGGAACACGGCAATGCCTTTGCCACTGAAACAAGTGGAGACGGAGTATCTGAGGGGAAGGGAGATCTTAAAGAAATTGCAAACATTCTGCTCATGCTGAAGGAGAAAAATAAGCATCCATAAAAATGGGAGGGAGGTGACTCAGACTTGTTTTGTGTTAAAAGATAGAATCTGTTATCAGAAAGTTTATACTGTAGTTGTATGTGTTATGCTTGGCATGTGTTTTCCTTGAGTTAGACTGGAAATCAATACTGATCAAAACCAAAAGCTTCCTTCAAACAGTGGACAAGTTTTTATTGTTCGAATATTCAAATGTCATGAATATTTATTTTCATAGAATATAAATCTAGCAAAACATTTAGCGCAACAATAATCGAATGAACACTATACACATATTTCTATTTACTAGTTCTTAGTCAATCGTAAAAACACTGTTCAATAATAGTAATAAAAGTACTAACTTTACATAGAAAACATACACATTCACACCCACATAGATAGATTAGATTAGAAGATGACCTGTTGACTTTGAAGCATTCTCCATTGTCAAATACATTCTAAAATATGTGGCACACTCTAACATCTGGTCAATAAACTTCTGTCACGAAATCCTAATAAACTGGCATTAATATACTTTTCTGGAGCATTCTCCCCCTCACTGTGATAATCAGAACTGATAGGAGCGATCAGTTATATGAGCTGCTCTGTAGTGTGCTTCTCCTTTGGTAAACCCGGCATACTTCTGTGTTAAACATGAATACACAATAATGTTAACTGTTTGTGCTAACAGTGAACAAACACGTATAACACACTCAACAGTAATAGCATTAAAATGAGCTTGTGTTAGTTTGCTTGATATTGTTGCTTTTACTTTTAAACCCATCGACTGCTTTGTAACACATATAGCCACGATATATCTGCTTGGCACTTTTCTATGTGTACCAAACTACCAAGGTGTATACTCACAGCAGTACAATATAAACATAACATTGGATATTACACTACTCGTCAAAACATATTCCACTCTGTTACATGGACGAGAGCTATGAGATGCAAAGCCATTCGTACACAAGGCTGTGAAGGAAGACTAAATTAACTTGATATAATAAAAAATAATATTAAACGTAAACATGGGTTTGAGCTGTGTACAGATATAATGAAAAACAATAGAGGTCATTATGTACTATTAATAAATAATTTTTGTTCACCTAAAATATATTCTAGCTTTTTAAACAGCACTCAGCTCCAAGTACAATTTTGTGAGAAAGGGCTGCTCTGTGAAACCCCATATTTTGCAAGACTCCAACTAAAAATGGCATTAACACAAATGAAATGAACATAATGGTGAATACAATTTGCCAAAGCCTAGCATTTTCACAAATGCCTAAGACTACCATAGTTGACTGACTGTCTAGCAGACACTTCATTTTACTGCAGTGAGCACAAAGACAGTTGTGTAACATCTGTCAGTATCTGTGAGCACTGCAGTATTTACACTGTACTTTTAAATGACGTCTCATAAAAGTGGCCGTAGCACTGTTTCTGTTTGTATGTTTGGACATGTCAGTTCCATTTTCCTTTAAAGTGGAGTGCAGTATGTGTTAGATGCAGCCTGACTGCTACAGATGGGCCTGGGGTCATGGTGGGATGAAGCTGAAAAGCGATTCCTTTTCTATTCTCTTTATGAGCCCTGTGCAGAGCTGAGAGAGGATCTCCTAGGCATTCTTTGAACTTTCACCTGAGGTTTATTCCACATCTGAACCATCGTTGTCTGACAGGTGGTAATTTGATCCTTTAACCCGGATATACTCCACCTGTCGTCCCTCATCTGAGTCTGATGCACCACACGAGCACAGGCGACTTTCAAACAGCGATTCGATCTCCTCTAGTCGGCGACCTTTGGTCTCAGGGAGACACCCATGAACGAAGAAGAAGCCCAGCAGAGCAAGACTTGAGTATAGAAAGAATGCACCTGGAAGGCAACAGAGAAATTTCACTTCAAACAGAGAAATGAGACCAAAAGATACAAACTGAACTGCAGGATATTGACTTCTTTGGGACATTTCTGATATCTTTTAGAATCAAATAACGGTGTCAGTGTCTGGTATCTAACATATGACGTGAAAGAAACCATTTGTAAATAAAAATTCAATAAAGCTACAATGCACTGCAGATTAAAGAAGGGAGCTCACTAAGAAACTTATGGCCTGCTGCAGGTGTCACTAGCCAGGTTTCCATTGCATTATTTATTTATAGTCTACAAAATGCAGTTGTGGCCCTGTGATGGCCTGGCGAGCTATCCAGGGTATACCCACCCTCGCCCAGAGTCGCCGCGACCCTAATTAGGATTAAGCGGCTTAGAAAATGAGTGAATGAATGAAAATGCAGTTGTGAATGGTCTGGGTTTCCATAAAGTGAAGTTCTGTGATTAAAGCTGGGTTTTTTCCACTCACGTGATTTTAATTTTGTGAAACATGACCTTTTTAGAACCATCTGAGAACCACCTTGTGTAAGTGTAAAAACTTGAAAATTTTTCCTCGAAATTCATAATTCCATTACTCATTTGTTAGCATATAGTTTTACATTCAACATGTAAATGGAAACCGCTACTAATAGCTTATTTTTATCCCTACCAAGTGAAGGTCAATTTAGGTTTTATAGTGGCATAGTGGTTAGCACATCGGCCTCAGAGCAAGCATAATGCACATTAGGCTAACTGAACATTCTTGATTACGCCTATGTGTGACTGTGAATGGTTGTGTGTGTTTGTTGGCCCTGTTATTGATTGGTGAGCTGTTAAGGGTGTACCCTGCCTTTGCCCAGGTTCGTCCAGGATGGCCTCCAGCCACACTACAACCCTAATAAAGCATAAAGGGGCTCAGAAAATAAAATGGGGTCATAAATTTAAATAAGTGAAAAAAAAATGTTTACTACAAGTATCTTGTGCTTTAAATTAGACTTAAAATTGTACCATAGTAGGTGAGGTACTGGGCTATGTGAAGAAAGGTCAAGGACACCAGCACATTGAAGGTCCAGTTCACTCCAGCTGAGCAGGCGTTGCCTGTGCTTCTCGCCCACAATGGGTAAATCTCTGAATTAACCGTCCATGGCATAGGGCCCAGTCCTGAAATATATGCTTCTGATTAGGATTTAACCCAAAAGCCATAAAAATAATATTAGCTAAACAATCGAAATATTAGTTTAAATTGGTCCAACATGGGTGACTGTTAGTTCAAATAAATTTTGTTGCTGTTGTTTTTGTTTTTATTTTACTTGAACCTCTTACCTGGGGCAAAAAAAGCCAAATAAACAATAAGACCCAGAAGAACCAGCCAAGAGTATGAGGTTGGACAGAAATTATAAGCCCAGAAGCTGTGATATCGAGACTGTGTTGAGTTGGAACACCTGCAGCACAGTTAAAAGTCACATTAGTTTGTTTATAGACTGCAAGATAACCATAAGATACTGTGACACACTATAACTGACAGAAAGGGAAAACAAGTCACATCTTGCTTAAAGAGAAAAGGAATATGTGACATCCAGCATCATCTAATGTCACTGTTGCGTGCTGAGCTTTAGTGGAAAATTTCAACATGCAAAGGCGAACTCACGCTCACACACTCTGATGCCGATTGTGACTCACCTGCCCCACGCTGCTCTCTCTGTGGAGCCCTGATTGACTGGCACGCAGGAGGAAGCGAACACAGCAGTGCTGTTCTGCTCGTAGCAAAAACCACAGCCTGGATCCAGCATGCACAGTTCACAAGACCTGACGAGAAGTGACGATAATCAAGTCGATTTTAGGGAGTACAGAATACAGAAACTTGAAATTTGTGAAAATAAAAGTACCATGCCTTTATTTCAGCTCAATAACTTAGTACTTTATGATATAGGGTTGCTCATTTGACCTAATAACTTATTTTAACTTTCATATCAGATTCCACTTAAATCATCCAAGTGCTGGAATCAGAGGCTACAGTTCACAATCATGCATTCATTTAATTCCCATTCTGCAGTGATGCACTGGGTAACACTGGTGGTTTCTGTTGCATGGTATGTTTTTAATTTTAGAGGATTGAAAGCCCCTGCAGAACCCTTCATACAGACAACGAAACGGGACAATGTGATGTGTATGTAATCTTCTCAGTTTGGCTGAATGACAGAAAATGTAGAAGCCTTTATAAATGAATCTTAGCCAGCCAATTAAATTCTGATTTAGAAATTGGTGATAAATGTAAAGTTTGGTAAAAATATATGAAAACAACTGCATCCTGCAACAGGCATATGATATAAAGGAAACAGTACAGAGTGGACTGAACATCACAGAGAAAACATGCTTGCACAGATTGGCTTTTTTTTGTGATGACAGCACAGTCATTCAGCCTCCATTACAGCATAATGAACGAGTGTTGTCTCAGCAGCTGGGTGGTATGAGAGTAAATTGGGACAGAGAGCACTATGTGCGCTCTCTCTTTCTCTCTCTCTCTAAAATGACATGGCTTCAGGTTGCAGGGTCATATTCTGCAAAGGCCCTATTAGCAGAGCATTAAGAGACCCAAGGAAGCACATTGGCCATGTTTGATCTTTACTACACAGAGGAAAGTCCATTAACACAACACTTCATTGCCATCACAGACTCCAGGGCAAAACCCTGTCATGTTGGTTTTGGAGTCTTAAAGACAATCACTGATTTTCCAAAAATACAACAAAATTCTAATGTCCAATTTCAGGATTGAAGGGTTGATTTCCCTGCAGACTCCCCCCCCCACAAATCATTAATAATTCATAGACTATGATTGGGCAATAGACTAGCCTATTTCAGCCAGCAATCTATGTGCATCACCAGCACACCTGATGCCACTTGTCAGCTAATCACCCCTTGATTAGATGATTCAGTTGTGTTGTAAGGTTACCAGAAATCCATGCTAAAAGAGCATTTGTTTTCAGTCATTGTGAATTTCAAAAGGCAACAAATTATTTCCTTATTGGTAATTTGCTCACTATATGTGACACACCTTTATATTTGCAGAGAAAGTAAAATGTGAACTTTTATTTTCACTTAAAACTGGCAGCAGTATTCGACAAAATCTTAAATACTGCTACATAAAATTATTTAGAGTTCCACATAAGTAGCTAAGAATTAGCTTGTGAAGGTTTCAGTTGGTTAATCAGACCAAAGAAGGTAATAAAAAAGAAAAATTACAAAAATTCTTTTTCTAACCTGAAGATGCTTTCTCTATAGTAAGCCTTTAGCTAAATAATTTACATAAAACGTGACTGGATGCTCAGTAACAGAGAATCTTCTGCACGGTGGCTTGTTTGTGAATCCACACTGGTTCAGGTATAAAAATGAGAACTGCTGAACGATGGGCAGAATTTTGCTTCATCTACATCTGATCAGTGGCTCACTTGTTCACAGTCCCTGTCCTATAGCTTATATAATCTACACTACTGGGCCAAAAAACGGCACACCATGATTTTGTTACTTTATTCTTGATTGCAGTACATAATAACCATGGCATTGTTGCTTCACAACTTTATGTGGCAATAAAATAATAAAATGAAAGGAAATTAAATTAAATTCAGCTGACGACATAAATGTACTGAATGACCAGGTTATCCCATCATGTCATGTCATGTCATGTCATTTTCTGAACCGCTTAATCCTAATTAGGGTCGCGGGGAGGCTGGCGCCCATCT
>JAQMYF010000024.1:18201145-18216145 GCA_030014195.1 Neosilurus mollespiculum
TATATATAAGACCATTTTAACTGATCTAAGACCATTTTAACTGATCAGATTACAGCTTGTAAATGCATTATTTTAAAAGTGCAATTTGCAATACGGCCGGCATGGTGGCATAGTGGTTAGCAGGTCCACCTCAAACAGCTAGAAAGTCCTGGGTTTGAGTCCCGGGCTCAGGTGTTTCTGTGTTGAGAGGCATGTTCTCCCTGTGGATGTGTGAATTTCCTCCAGGTACTCTGGTTTCCTCCCACAGTCTAAAGACCTGAACATTAGGCTAATTGGCTGTTTCAAATTGTACCTTGGTGTGAGTCTGAATGGTTGTGTGTGGGTGTTGACCATGCAATGGTCTGGCGAGCTGTTCAGGGTGTATCCCGCCTTTGCCCAGAGTCAGCTGAGATAGGCTCCAGCCTACCCGTGACCCTAATAGAATTAACCGGTTCGGCAAATGAGTCAGTGATGAGTAAGAGCATGTGCAATGCCATGACTAAAGTATTTATTATCATAATGACATTTTAATTAGAGCTGTTCAGGGTGTACACCCAGAGTCAGCTGGGATAGGCTCTAACTTCCCCATGACCCTAAACAGGATAAAATGGTACGGATAATAAAATGAAATGAGAATTTTAACTACATTACTTCATACACTCTAAACGTTAGTGGAACTTATAAAATTATGGTCTGATACTCCCTTTCACTTTTTCTTGTTTTAACATCAAACCCACTCTTTATACCAATTTATTACTCCAGTACATCCTCAGTTATGAATTAGACAGATTTCTTGATTTGAGCTTCTGTGTAGTGACCAACAGCCAAAAATTGAAGCGTCATCAAAAGTGTTCATTCATTCATTCATTCATTTTCTGAACTGCTTAATCCTAATTGGGTCGCAGGGAGGATGGCGGCCATCTCAGCTGACTCTAGGCGAGGACAGAGTACACCCTGGACAGCTCACCAGACCATCGCAGGGCAGAAACACGCTGACAGCATCTCAATGGCCTACTCTTTACGAAAGACAGCAATGGTCCTTGACCCTGCGACCCTAATTAGAATTAAGTGGTTCAGAAAATGAAATGAATGGACTTGAACTTGTCGTTTCATTCCTGATTGTTTATGCACTGAGGCTGAAATTGTCTTTTTTTTGTTTCAACCCAGTCCATGCTAACACTTGTAGAAACAAGAGTTTAACTCTCATCTTTCACATGATCAGTCAATAGACAGCTAGTGCCAGATGCTTTGCATTACTGCACCTTCAATAGTTTTCAAATTTTGTAAGCTGATAAAAGCTAAACTGCTAATGTAAAGCCAAAACAAACGTCTAATAAAGATCTTCAAGTAAAACTGGCTATTTTAATAGGAATGTCTTTACCACTGCTGGATCATGCAATCAGCCGATCATGTGGCAGCAGAAACTGGGCAGTTAAAGACTGAAAAAACTCCAGGCAGTGCAGTTCTGTTTTTTTTTCCCCCATTCTGATTTTTGATGTGAACTGAAAATCTTGACATGTATCTGCATGATTTATGCACTGCCCCACTGTAACAAGATTACCTTACATAATTATATGAATAAGCATCTGTGAATGGTTAAGTTAAAAAAATTAAGCAATACATAGCATCTCTTTCACAAATGAGGAACAAAGTCACATTTAATGGGCATTCTTCCTTTTAATGATGTTTCCCCGTTTTCCCCAGCCAATCAGAGATGCTCACCCCATTGTCAATAATTAAGTGCTCACTTAATATTGAGCAGGAACACTTGAAACTGATTGCCCTTCAAACCTAACAACACATTACCATCCATCAGGGAAAGACATAATTTAGTGCTCCCATAGTCTTTCCAAACTGCAGGTGCAGCACCCCTGTTCATACAGTGTACATTTATCCAAAGCTTTTTGGCATGTATATGAGATAATTTTGTGAGATGGTGAAACCTGCAGGCCATTTCTGCCTCTCACACCTCTGCTGGTGCCTGGGTGCAACCTGCAGGGTCTTCAGCTGAGAGCCATCCCTCACTGATGTTTCACCCCTTTAATCACCAGAACATCTCAGGATGATGGGACAGTGATCAGGGATGTCTCCCTGTTGCCCCTGCAGCTGGACCCTGTGCTCAGGAATTACCCATGTGGCTTCCCGGTTCCCCCAGCTCTTGTTATCTCTGTGTAGCCATAACCAGAAGCTTCCCTTCTCTGCTTCTTTAGAGAACATTGGTGATTTTCATTGCTGTGAGACCTATGTCCCTCAGGAAATGCTGGGCTAAGAGAGCTTCAAAGCCGAGGAAGTCAACCTTTACTAAGTAGGTAGCACAACTCGTTAATATTGAAAATAATTATGCATAGTTTAAGTAAGGATTCATACAAGAATATGAAATATTCCAATATATAAAAAAAAAATTCCAGGTTTTTTTTGTCTATTCTCTTATTCAGTAGTGGATCCATTACTATTTCAACCTTTTCAAAATAATGACCAAGAAAAATGAATATTTCATTCAGTTCATTAAGACTGTCAGAGAAAAACAACCCCCCTGTCTTTCCTCCACATCTATTGTATTTGCAAATTGCATATGGGTATTGTGTCCAGATTTTCCTCAAAGCACTGTATTCTAAACTGATAACTTAAGTCCAAAAGTCAACACATACACAAGTTCCTTTGTATTTACAATTGATTTATGCAGGAAATTAGGTTGATTTTATGCATGTCAAAAGTTATTCATTCATTCGCTGAATCACTTAATCCTATTAGGAAGGGGGAGGCTGTGCCCATATTAGCCGATGCTGGGCGAAGCCAGGGTACACCCTGAACAGCTCGCCAGACCATTGCAGGGCTTACACAAACCCAACCATTCACACTCACACCTAGAGGCTATTTAAAACAGCCAATTAGCCTACTGTGCATAACTTTTAAGTGTGGGAAACTGAAACACCCAGAAAAAACCCACGCAAGCACAGGGAGAACAGGCAAACTCCACACTGAAATGGCCAAGCCTGTGCTAACCACTACACTACTGTGCCGCTCAACTCCGATTATTAAAATTTCCTGCTTTGTTTACACCTCTGAAGTTGTCAGATTTTCCTAAAGGAGAAGTTCCCAAGATAGAGTTTTTCAATTTAGACCCCCTGTTATAAACCCAACCGCTGACTTTTAGTCTATAAAAAATCAGGTACAGAAAATGTGTCTCTGCTGTCTTCTCCATTGTTCTTAATGTGTAAAAAAACAACAACACCCTTTCAAGAATTTTACAGAAACAATAGTGTTGTAAATACTATTCCTTAGCCATTGTCCATTTCAGTGTGCCATCTTGTTGTTAAATCTATTCATTTGCACAATGCACGACAACTGAATACTGCTCAATACTGTCTATATAGTGCACAAGTCTCTGAATTCTGATTACTTGCGAGTTCCTCTGTAAATACAGAGATTTATCCAAGCCTTTTCTCAAAACAAACTATTGCCAAGAAAAAATTCACTCCTTCCACACAAATCATCTTTGACCAGACACTTACATAAAGTGCATCAAATATTGACAGGGTAATGTTAATATGTTAAAACAATTTTATGTTATGTGTTTGTCTCTCATTTTGATAAGATATTCATTGAATATTTAGGATTGGCTGAGAAAGTGTGCTTCACAGCTACTTTTAGATATTGTTCTGAAATTGTGTTTTGCTCAGCCTGTGAAATCAAAATACAGTTCAAAACGAATCGTATAGCATTGTTCTGTTAACTGCATATCTTCCAGCAGTAGGTATGCTTGGTGTATTGGTTCTAGTAATCTGTTCAAAGCAAACAGGCTGAGGAATGATAGGGAGACTGAAGTCTAACTGAAAAAAGACAGCACAAGAAAAAATTGGGTCAAGGACCAATTTTTTGCCCTTGAGTACAAAAATACTCAGAGCTTTTCAGGCAAAACCATAACATCTAATTATGTTATATATTGTTAAATACCTTAATTTTATAACTTACAGTAGTGTGCAATGAAGATTATACACCACAGTTTTTGTCTAAAAGGGCTCCTAGTAAAAAGAAGTAAAAAAAATTACTTCTCTATATTTTTTGGGTGAAAATGTATTGAACAATGCTAGTGTAGGCGATGAGAACCTAAAAAAATCATTACGACAAGTATACTGAGGTAACCGTATGGCTAATAAACAAAAACAATGAAAATACCAATTTTCAGAAAAAAATGAAAATTTTATTTTTATGACTTGTGCATAGCATGAATGAACTTCAAACCATATGGAATGGTTTAGCAAGTGAAGAAATTAAAAAATATGTGAAAACTATGCCTAAAAGGTTAAATGCTGTAATCAAAGTAAAGGGTGTTCACACTAAATATTGACTTTTTTTCCTAAAAAAAGAGACTGTTATTTTTGTTATTACTATATATTGTTGTTTGTTTACTTATTTTCATCAATATGATCCAATATTACATGAAATAAATACTTGAATAGTACCTGGTTTCTGATTTATCTTCATTTTGTTAAGTGCACAAACTTCACTGTATTTTTTAATTTCTTCACTCGCTAAACCATTCCATATGGTATGAAGTATGATGTCAAAAAACCAAAATTTTTACATTTTTCTAAAATATTGGTATTTTCAGTGATTTTGTTTATTAATCTTTTTTGTTTTTTACTACTGTAGTTTTCCACATTTGGAGTTATTGAGATTGGATGTTTCTTTATGGATTTTGCATGTTCACCCCAGGGTGGGTTTTCTCCAGGTACTCCAGTTTCCTCCCACAATACAAATACATGCACACTAAACTAACTGGCTGTTCCAAATTGCCCCTAGGTGTTGATGTGAGTGTGTGTGCCATGTGATTTTCTGGCGAGCTGTTCAGGATATACCCCGCCTTCTCCCAGTGTCAGCCGGGAGAGACTCCAGCCTCCCAGCAAACATAGTAGAATCAAGCGGAGCGTTTGCATTATCTTTCATGATACAAAGAATGTCTTCAGCAAAATTAAACACATTCTCCTGAAGCGGGGTATAGAAACATATCAATCTAATACATTCACACTGCTCTTTAAGGCATAAAAAGCCAAAGATGTAGGCTGGAAGGCAAACTAGAAAACTTAGTTTCATAACAAATGCAACAGTTATACTCATAAAAAAAGCAAACAAAGGCAATAAATATATATGCATCTTGTGAAATAAGGCTACATGTGGAGATTTAGAATGTTACAAGTGGTTGAAACAAAGTTGTCTGATTTAAACCTTCCCCCTGCGAAGCTCTGATTCAGAGAACAGTGGCTTTAAATACATCTCATTTGAGTTTCCTCTCAAGCATCATGCTGTGTGCTGTAGATGGAGAATGAGCTTGATTAGGTCAGAAACTATAGTTTAGACATGCTTGCACTTTTATTCACTCCTGCTGCCTCAGCGGCGGCTGCTAAATTATCAGGAAGGAGCAGCCTCAAGTTCTTTGCTCTACGATTAATGAACCAAATAAAAGTGAGAGAAATGTAGTGGTGGCTCAGTAACTATGGATCTGAGCGAGTGATCACAAGATTTCGAGTTCAGTTTCTAGTAGAGAGTCAGTTTGCACTTCAGAAAAGCAGTTAACCCTCAGCTGCACAACTTCAACACTGCAAAAAATACAGAACTCTGAGTGCAAATACAAGACTTCATTATGTCAATATATTATGTCATTATTATTATCCCATTGTTTAAAAATCTCATTAATGGCATTAGATTCATTTATTACATGACTTTGTTGAATACGTGATTCTGTTTGGTCAATTACAGCTTTTTAAAGTCTGTTTGCCATTTTATTTAGTATGATCATTTAAATGAAATTATCAGCTATTTTTACAATATACTACGATAAAAAATAGCTTTGAGGCTAAGTTCTGCATTGTGAAAGCTGATACGTGGCTAAGGTACACAATGTGCAATGCTTAAAGAGAACAACCTGCAAGTATTTAGAGCTGACTCGTTAGCAGCTGACTTTACATGAATTTGTTTTAATAAATTATTAATCAGAAGATGAATATATGTCTACTGAATTCCACTAAATCAATATCTGGCTTACTCACCACCTGGAAAATGGCATATGGAATAAGAACTACTATTATTCTCATAACCTAACATTCTGTTAATGTGCCTGATGGTGAATTGTGTAGTGTCTGATATTGAGGAAAAACAAAATGATGCATAAAATTAACTAGATGAAAAACATAAAACAATAATCTGAGATACCCACATAATAGTTTAGAAATAATAATTTAAAATCATGAGATCATAGCATAAAATCTTAACATATATTGAAATTTCTGTCTTGAAAATACAGATATTAATTAAAACCCTGTTTTCTAAGGAATCTCAGTGTTAAGGCTGGTTTGTACTGAAGAACAATTAGCATCTATAAATCACGAACCAGAATGTGACCCGCGCCCCAATTACTTCAATTAGTGCAGATGTTTACATTGCCTGTGGGATCAGGGCTCAGCTGTGTGTCTGAAGAGGCCATTCACTGCTGTATGATGTGGAACAATATTAAAATATTCTTATTTCTTGTGGACATAATAACAAAATCATATAAAATATTTCATATGGATTTCAGGTCTTAAAACAAAACATACAACTGAAATGCTAGAATGGGGTGTCACTTAAGTTCATGTGTGTGAATACTTTGGCAATATAATGTATATATAGTCTGATATATATAGTCTGATGCACATGTGAAATTATTTCCTTAAACTAGTCCTGTTAAGAAAATAATTTCACATGTGCATCAGACAATATATACATTATATTGCCTTCACACGCACATGAACTTAAGTGACATCTGTAACAGCTTCAACTCTTCTGGGCCAGCTTTCCACAAGGTTTAGGAGTGCGTTTATGTGAATTTTTGACCATTCTTCCAGAAGCGCGTTTGTAAGGTCTGATGTTGGACGAGAAGGCCTGGCTCACAGTCTCCGATCTAATTCATCCCAAATGTGTTCTATCGGGTTGAGGTCAGGACTCTGTGCAGGCCAGTCAAGTTCTTACACACCAAACTTGCTCATCCATGTCTTTATGGACCTTGCTTTGTGCACTGGTGCGCAGTCATGTTGGAAAAAGAAGGGGCCATTCCCAAACTGTTCCCACAAAGTTGGGAGCATGAAATTATAAAAAAAAATCTCTTGGCATGCTGAAGCATTCAGAGTTCCTTTCACTGGAGCTAAGGGGCCAAACCCAGCTCCTGACAAACAACCGCACATCATACTCCTCCTCCACCAAACTTTACACTTGACACAATGCAAAGACAAGGACCATTCTCCTGGCAACCGCCAAACCCAGACTCGTCCATCAGATTGCCAGATGGAGAAGGGTGATTTGTCACTCCAGAGAACGCATCTCTACTGCTCTAGAATCCGACATGTTGCATTGCACTTGGTGATGTATGGCTTGGATGCAGCTGCTCGGCCATGGAAACCCATTCCATGAAGCTCTCTACGCACTGTTCTTGAGCTAATCTGAAGGCCACATGAAGTTTGGTGGTCTGTAGCAATTGACTCTGCTAAAAGTAGGTGACCTCTGTGCACTATGTGCCTAAGAATCCTAAGAATGTCTTGGCGCTTGAATTTATACCCTGTGGCCATAGCGGTGATTGGAACACCTGAATTAAATTGTTTGGATGGGTTAGTGAATACTTTTCACAGTATAATGTATATATTAAATCCAGATAATAGACTAGATAGATCCAGACTATAATTTGATTATCAGGTGTGGGTTAGTTATCTATAACAGCAGCTCATACAGTAGTCCAGCAGGCAAATCACAGGCATGTTTCTGTGGCAACAAGGTACAAAGGATCTAGTACATATATAGTATGTTCTATAAATGGACTTTACCAAGTGTGTAGTTGTTGATATGGTAACACTGTTCAACATGGGTAAGGCTTTGTAGGTTTTCAGTGATGACAGTTCAAGACAGAAAAAAGAGGTGAGTAAATTTAAAACTAAGACAGTTGTGATGTAATCAAAAAACAGGAACTTGATCCTCCAATGTTCTCTAATATAAAATTAAGTATAAACAAAAAAAAGTATGACAAGATATTTTTAATAAAAAAAAAACTGTGCTGGCAACAGACAGTTGAATGAGAGAAAATGAAACACTTTGTACTGTGCTGTCATAATGGCCTGAAGCGGTATGATACCAAGCCATCATATTTGATTATTTTTTAAATAAGGGCATGTTAGAGCAAAGTGTTTTATTCCTTTCAATGTGTTTCTCATGTCTCTAATACTCTGTATATTAACTTGAATGTTACTGCAAGGATTTGTACAGTTACAGATTAAAAACATGCATCTTATGATATAATATATAATGACAGTCATAAAAAAACTTTGAGACCATAATTTTCTACATAATTTTTATTCTGGTACCAAAAACTGGATTTTTGTAATATGGCTAATTTGTTTAGCATGTTGGCTTCAAAAAAACAAATAAAAGTGTTAAGAATAAATTATGCACTTCAAAAAACAACAAAACAAAATGGCACCTGCCAAAATGAAAGTCCCAACAGTCAGTATCGGGTATGGCCTCCATTTGCGGTGATACAAGTGGTGATTTGCTTTGATACAGAACGGTGAAACCGGTCCCTCAAATACTGTAACCGGATCCTGTTCAGGAGTCGTCACTCTCTCTCACCCTGGACGTGGCCTGTCGTCAACCAACCCTGTCATGTTGTGGCGGTCAGTCAGGTTTCTAATGGTGGGTTGTGTACAGCCCACACGCCTCGCTACCTCACTGTAACTCAACCAGGCCTCTACCATACCCATTGCCCAGAGACGCTGTTCACGTGATAGACGTGGCATTATGACATGCACTAGACTAACAATAGTGGACATTTTTGAGCATTTTCTAGACTTTCCAAACCACTCCTCAAATTGTGCAGATACACACTGTGTTTTGCTCAAACTGCATTTGGTCCACTTTTGCAAAGTGACCTACACATGCAATGAAGCGGAACAAAATGTCAACTCATCATTTTCTCAAGTGCCCGTGTACTATCATCAATAAAGCCACTGGGTATACTCCCCCAACACAAGTACAGATACACAGAAATTTCTCTCTCAAAGATTTTAATGACTGTCAGTCTAGTTTTGTACTTTGGTATGCACACACCCAGAAAAAGATGAATTAACACAGTTATTTGAAAATATATTTGCTCTCTGCAACAAGTGGAATAATGGTGCCTTCACATGCTGCTGGAATTCCGACTGGGAAGTTGCACATGAACGCCCACCCAAGTTGTAATTTTGAGTGAGAAATCCATAGACAATTTTATACTGCATTAACTCTAAGGGCAGTGGAGGCCCGGTGGTAGGGTGCTGGCTTATTGATCCGAAGGTCAGGTTCAAGCCCCACTATCACCAAGTTGTCACTGTTGTCCCCCCAGTGCAGCTAACTGAGTTATCATAGGCCAGCCATGTCTCTCACTGTCTGTGGTGGGAGGCATGTAAAAGAACCATTGCTGTTGTTCATAAAGAGTAGGCCTTTGAGTTGCCATCAGTGTGTTTCTGCCCTGCGATGAACTGGCAAGCTGTCCAGGGTGTACTCTGCCCTTGCCTAGAGTCGGCTGAGATGGGTGCTGCCTCCCCATGACCCTAATTAGGATTAAGTGGTTCAGAAAATGAACAATGAACTGTATTAATTCGGCAAGAGAAATGGTGACTTCTGCATTAAACCCATCCAAAGTGAGCACACACATAAACAGTGAGCACACACACACACACTCGTTGACACACATTGGGGTGCCCAGAGAGCAGTTGGAGGTTTGGTGCCTTGCTCAAGGGCACTTCAGATGTGAAGGTGGAAGTGGGGAAGGTGCAACTCACTCCCCCACACATTTTTCCTGCTGGTTCGGGAATCAAACCAGCGATCTTTCGGTCCCAAAGCTGCTTCTCTAAACATTAGGCTATGGCTGCCCCCATTTATATATGTATATATAAATCTATGTGCACATAAGTTTATATAGAACAATGCTGTTCATTGTTCTGTTCATAGCAAATGGACTAGTATGGTAAGGGCAGTGCAAGTTTAAAATAGGGAAGTGGTTGTCATGGGAACAGCCAACAACATTGAGTCCACCATTTTTCAGTTTACTCCCACAATCAGTGTTGTACCAGTTCAAACCTAAAACTAAATAGTTGAAGTTCAGTTCATACAGCTCAAAATAAACTAGTTATCATTAATTTGTTTATTAATTTGTTACCCCTATTCTTTTTCAGTGTAACCTCCTGCCCATGCATCGCACCCCCGAATCACTGCACTGTGAGCTGTCATGCCTATACATTTCTTGTTCACATGTGACTAACAATCTGCCTTTTGTTCACAAAGTATCTACCTCAGACTGTTCAGGGTTGAAGTCAGTAATATTTCTACTGAATTATTGTTCAGCATTTTCTGTACCTGCTTTCCTAAAGGCACATGTCTGGATGGCTGCAAACAAGTCACCAGTTTGATGAATGCTGGTTTTTCAACCTCACTTAAGGGCTGCAGATCACCCATGATGTAGTGCAGTACAAGCTTTTTCACTTGTTTTTTTGGGACACAAAGATCTTTTAAAAAAATGCTGTGAGCTTCACTTGGGTGGATAAACTTTGTTACCTTGTAGTCTTACCCTTAATGTACTGATATGTAAGTAGCATGTAATCCTCAGGCAGGGCACAATGTGCATAAAAATATGTGATTTCTCACATCTGAGTCTTCACTTGTTTATTTATACAACTGATTCAAATGCACAAAACAGGATTCAGATGTATTAGATACATTTGCACCACTAGCACCAGCCAAGCTACGCTCTGTTCATTTAGATGTCATGCGCCATGCCATAAAACAGTGTCAGAAAAAAAGTACCATGAAAGGTGAGCAGACAAATGTGGCCAGTGTTAATTCTCGCCAGAGTGAATGAAATTCAAGTACACATTCATGATTTATATAGTTCAGCATTCACAAAAAAATGAACAAGTTCATGCACAGCACTTTCACAGCACTGAAAGTTTCTTCTTTCTTGATAGGGAGTATATAACAGTCAGAAAGAAAGCTAAAAAAACTAAAAATAATAATATATATATACATCTGAATACCATTTTACACAGTGCTCAGGATGGGTGGAATGGTGGCTTAGTGGTTAACACACACCACCTCAAAGCAAGAAGATCCTGGGTTCAAGGCTCAGTGTGGAAGTTTCTGTGTAGAGTCTGCAAGGGTACAGCCTTCCTACAGAAGCAAATGAATGTTAGGAGATGCAGAATGGTTAATGCAGTGTATGCTCTGAGTTGAGTACATACTGATACTGTTTTCAGGTTTTGATCTGCAAGAATGGCCTGCAAAATAGTATAGTGTTTGGCAGGGGCATACTGTGAGTAATAGGCTCTTTGAACTGATTTTTAAAAAGGCTCATTGACTTTGTCTGAAAATAAGTCAAGTACTTACACAGGCACAAATATAACAGAGATATTCCAAAGGAAGTGGTAGAATATTTGAGTCTAAGTTGTGATTTTGCTGAAGCTTTCAGACAAATTAAAATAATCAGTACTCTGATTCTAGAAAGAAAAAGAAAAACTAAAAGAAAAGAAAATTGCACTGCAGGCTTAAAAGCCCTAGACTGGTTCCTGAGGGTTAGACTGCAGCGAGTACCAAGAACCTGTGGTGACCCTTGACAAATTCCTTTGGGAGAAAAAAACCCACACAGTCTAATTGGCTCTGTCTCTGTCAGAGGCCCACTGGAACATGATTAAAAGCTAGTGGCTGAGGAAAGAGCGTGAGGAGTAATAGAAGGATACATTAGGACAGTGTTCATCTTGACAGTGTATGACAGAAGATCTCACTTCAAGACAGTGGGTGAAGAGAGAACAGCAGAAACAAGATGACAGAACCTGCTCACTGATCTTTTACTTTATATTCAAAAATGTTTGGAGAACGGATACCTCCAGAGATGAGCTCTGAATCTATGCCACATCCTAAACTGGAAATAAATGACTGACCAGGGACTGCTCATATCAATGCAGGGCTAAGCCCTGATCGTCTTTCAAAGGTTAAAAAAAAATCAATATAGGGTTATTTTGGAGATCCACATTATCTTATCTGCAGTTACCACACATTTCAAAAAAGATGATGTAACAGAAGAAAAAGAAGCCTTTATTTGTCACATATATTCATTACAGCACAGTGAAATTCTTTTCTACACATAACTCAGCGTGTTATGAAGTCACGGTCAGAGCACAGGATCAGCCATAGCACAGGTACCCTGGAGCAGGGAGGGCTAAGGGCCTTGCTCAAGGGCCCAGCAATGGCAGCTTGCTGGTCCTGGGACTTTCTGATCAGTAACCCTGAGCCATCACTGCCACCACTACTAGCCTAACAGTGCCACTAGCAGTTGTACTCTTCATTTGCCAGATGATGGCGTTATACCAGAGACGCACTCTTGGCAGTGTTGAACATGAATGCATACAAAGAACAAAGTTCATTGAACACATTCATTTTTTTTTTGTGAGCACCTTATTTATTAACAAACACGGGACAAATTAAGATTAACTAGTTCATTTTTGGAACTGTGAGCTTAGTTCAAAATTAAAAAATAAATTACGATGAATGTGAACTATGTCATGTTGGTGTCATCTGTACCATCATAATCAATAATTATACAAAAATGAACAAAGAAAAATAAATCTATCCACCCATTATCTATACCGCTGTATGGACTGTGGAGGTTATGAAGGAAGTTGGAACCAATCCCAGTTGACTTCAGCTGAGAAGTGGGGTATACCCCAAACAGCTTGTCAATTTATTGCGGAACAAATACAAAGATGATAAACACTCACACTCACTCACACTATGGTTAATTCAGGGAAGCCTGTTGACCAGCATGTATTTGAACTGTAGGGGAAACCAGAGTACCCGGAGAAAACCCATGCAAGCATACAAATGCCCTATTCAGCTGCCAGGTTTGAGCCCAGAACATTCTTGCTATAATGCAACATTGCATACTACTGTAGCACCACCATACCAACATTAAAACTTGAGTTTAATTTTAAAAACCCACTGAATAAGGAGAAAAAATATATTTTGGCATGAAAAACACAACAATGCTAACCTATTTGTGTCTTAATAAGTGTAAATATGATAGACTGGGAAGGTTACTATGGTTACTGTTTAACTAGCTAAGGTAAAGAAACAATTATCACCTTTACACCTTTAAATTGGACTTACCACCTGTTCTTAGATAGGTGTAAATCTTGACACATGGTGTTCCAGTGTGAAAAGTCAGTCTGTGCAGCAGTCTAAATTTTTTTATTTAATTATGACTAAAATACACCACAGCACAACTGAATTCTCAAATGTAATTGCTAAAGGCTGGTGAATATTTTTCAAGAAAAATTATAAATATAAGGATTATATTAATGCACTTGTTCTAATACTTTTATTGTTCCTGTAGTGGCACTTTAACAAAAATGGATTAATATGGCAGATACTCCACATACAAACAATTTTTTGTGACAGAAAACTAATTTTTTATATTATTTTTTTTCTTTACTGTGATGGTTATGTAACTTTTTTTGGAGCACTTTTAAGTTTTTAAACTTTATCACAGGTAAAATATCAGGTGACAAGTTTGCTTTAAGTTTTCCACAAAAGAAAAGCATTCCTAAGGAAAGGTAAATTCCTAACTTAATAAAGGTGATTAGGAAAAAAATTGAAGACTGTACTTTTTTCTTGGGTGGTGGGCACAATAAAGGAATGAGATTAGGGTTTTCTAGTAAGACTTAGCAGAAACACACAGCATGTGCATCTCAGCTGATGTGTCATGAGCTGGACATTGTCCATGGACAAAATGTTCAGTGGAGAAACACTCCCCTACCAGGCAGAAGGAAAGGCCACAGATCCTCGTTAATGCCTACTAACACCTTTCTGTGGGGCTGACTGGAGCTGAGCAGGGTAAGCATGAAGGGAGATACAGACAGGATTTCTCGCACACACTTGGAGCTTGGGAGAGCTCAGGCTTAGCATAACAATGACTGAAATTTCACTGAATCACTATGGCTGTAGAGGAGGTGATCTGTTGGCATAAAATATTATGATAACAGTATGCATAAGCCTGTATGTATGATTAATATCACACCTGTAGGAGAACAAAAAATGTCTCCTAAATATGCCGTTTAACTATTGCACCAATTTAACAGTTGGCCTACAAGATAAAACAGGCATGATAATGACTAGGCTTAAAAAAAAGTGTATTTTATTTATTTGGTTGTTTCTCCTTGTGAGAAAGAACAGACATTGCATGTATTTCCTTGGTTTTTACTCATTAAGAAATGGTTAGGGGTGACTACACGCACTAATGTGATTGCTGGAACAAGGGTTTGTAAGCAAGACGACAAGGAGCCATCAATGACAGACATTTCATTGGATAAAAGCTTGCTTCTGGTACTCTGTAGTGCCACAATCCTGTCAAGCACATTAATATATTGGAAAACATACATATTTAGGCCTATATGCTTTATGTCCTTTAACTCCTTCCTGGATTCATTAGATTGATTGATGATTAAATAATCCTTTCTTTCTTTCTTTTTTTCTTTCGTTCTTTCTTTTTATTGATACAGAATAGCATTTATGTGATGATGCAGTATTATATTAAATAAATAGGTATCCCTTCTTTTAGAACTATGAATCAGGCCTTCTTGTCTAAAATCACCACACTAATATTCCTTTAGCCTAGATTTCATCTTGTAATTGCCATTGTTACTTCATTTGGTCAAGTCGAGGTTAGCTGATGACATAATTGTGCCATGTTTTCCTGAAGGCACAGATATAAAATTAGGGTTGAAATATTTAAAGAATGGTTCAGGGATCATGGGGAATTATTTTCACACATGAACTGGCACCCCAGAGTCCTGATCTTAACCATACTGAAAGCATTTGGAAAGTGCTGGAGAGGACTTTTTGGAGTGGTTCCATTTTTCCATCGTCAATTCAAGATGTTGGTGAAAAATGAACCCAACTCTGGATGGAAATAAA
>JAQMYF010000024.1:18229939-18250154 GCA_030014195.1 Neosilurus mollespiculum
ATTCCTCCCTAATTTAATTTTACTATGTAAAGCTGCTTTGTGACAATGTCAACTGTAAAAAGCGCTATACAAATAAACTGAATTGAAAATTGAAAAAATAAAGAACATGATCAAGGGGAGGCAAAACCGAGTCAAGACCAAACCAATGGGAGACCATTTTCAAGACTATTACTGTAATCATAACATTTACAATTTCAACATTTACATTATTCCTCTGCTAAAATGAAAAACATTATTTAAAAATGTTGATAAGCTACAAATAGATATGGTTTCTACTCAGTAACAGAAGATGCTTTAAATTTAAGCATTGTAATTCCATATTACTCATCTTAAGAAATGCTCAACACCAGGGGCAGAATGAAAAAGAAGTATAAAATCACCTTACTGTTGCTAAATTATTACTCCTCAAACAACCTGTAAATAAACTGGAAATTATACAGTTTGGATTAACTTGTATAATTAAAAAACAGAAGTACTTGTTTATTATTCACATTAAAACATGTTTATTTTATATGTAAAGCCATTTGTAAAGCCAACCGGCCTCCAATAGAAGACTGTTTCTTTCAAGGTGACCATAAAAGTTTGATGTAGTCCCAGCATCCTAAGTCAAAGTTGCTTCATAGATATTACACTCTGCTGAGTGTTCTTTTTTTTCTTTTCACTTGATTTGCAAATAAATTATTTGTGTTTCGAATAAGCAAGTTGTATAACTAATGATTTTGAGTACATCTCTGCCACCACAGATGGTGTCCTGCTTTCTACTTTGTCTTCTTTCCTTGAGGAGGCAGCCCAGTCACAGAGATAAAACTAGTAAAAATGCAGTTAATTCTGAGACAACACCAAGATCCTAAAACGTGGTCTTGAGACCAAGACCGATCTCAGATACTACATAGTACCATATACACATGTATATGTACACTTATCCACATCAAAGAGCATTTTTGCATGGCCAGTCCACCTACTGCCTGTTTGTTAGAGGAACCGAGAAACCCCAAGGATCCCAACAAACACAAAGTTGTGTACATTTATATAAATGTTTTTGAAAATATACTATAGCAATCCATCAAGCTGTTATTATCCCAGTGATTACACTAATGACAATGTCTGCAGTTATATACAATACATGCAAAAATAACATCCTAGTGAATTTTCAATACACAGATACTGCAATTGTACTGATGTTAACATAGTGGCAATGAGAGCACTCAGAGAGTGCAAACCTCCGCCAAGCAGCAAAATTAAGCACGCGGCACCCCTTGCTGGGCCTGCTGTACTACCACACTTCCAAAAAATAAGATTTCCCATGTTAAATTTAAATTGTTGTCAAATGTGCAAGCTAGACCAGATCCTGATAAAACTTGGTTAAACATCAAAGCTTTTATTGAATAAACTAAAACAAAATTTGTTCATATAGGTTTTGTTCAACTAAGATATGATTTTAAGATTTCGCCTATTCTAAGAAACATTCTAACATTCCTTAGGTGATCATCTTCCCATCATTAAAAAAAATTATCTGTCAAAAACCTAACAGACAAACACACACAGATTAAAACATAACCTCCTTGTGGCGGTAATCATCACAGTGTATTTAGCTTGTCTATCAAACTAAGTGCTAGATGCCACCACTGTATGTCCTTCATTTAGACAGAGCCTTGTACCAGGATATAAAGTCATAGATATGACATAATCTGAGATGAAATTAAAATAATACAGCATTAATAAGTCTATCATGCCTTATATGGTGATTAAGCTCCAGGTGGACCAGCTACCATACCAGTCTGCACATTACTGAGAATGGCTCACTTTTTTTGAGCTTGGCTTTGTGTTTTCTGGTCTCTACAGATGTGCCAAAGCAGCTGGATATTAATTCAAAGGGCACCAGGCTTGCTAGTTGCTAGGATCCTAAAGCAAGGTCTGACCAGAGAGATGTGCCCAGGAGAGGAACGCACTATGGCTTTCTCTCTTGCTTTTTTACTCTTTCTTATCTCCTGTCTGGCAGCATAGCTCCGTGCGGGGTGGGGGAGGGGTGGAGTTTTTATAACTATTTTACATCACTATGAGTGAGCTTCATCTTAACATAGCATGTTTGCTTAGAGTATGCGCCAAATACTATTGAGATCTACATTAGGTAATGAACTGTGTGAACTGTGCGAGGACCATTCCAGATGCTGAGAAAAGAAAAAAACACACTCACTGTGTCAATTAGTTTTTGGTAAATCATGAGGAAAGTCAAGAATAATAGGAAAGACTGAAGAGTAAAGACAGTGTGCTGGCAACAAAAAAAAGCAAACCCATATAGAGGTGTGATGGCACTTATTGCCCGACAAAGAAACATTCAAATACTGAAAAGAAGTAAATGAGATGAAGGGTTATGCTGAAAACAAACAAAGGTCATTAGATGTATAGGAAATAGAAAGGATGAAGGCAAAACAAAGTCGAGGTAATACACTCAGGAAAATATCTATTTGGTGAATTATGTTTTTTTAAAATAATTATTTAATTGTTTGGCAACTTACAAAGAATAAATACTAAAATTTTTATGCTAGTTTTATATTACCATAGAGAAACAGAATATCAACAAACAATCCAGAAAAAAAGACACACTATATAAAATTTTGAATTCATTTGCATTTTATTGAGTGAAATAAATATTCCATCCTCTACAAACCAGCAATAATTCTGGTTCACACAGAGTGGTTATGTGCCCATGATGCACACAGATTAGTCCTACCACTTTAAGAAAGTACTTCTAATCTCAACCTGTTATGTGTATAAAAGACACCGTTTATGGAACCTTTTCCATACAGGCTGTCAAAGCACATTAGGGACAAGATCGTGGACCTGCACAAGGATGGAATGGGTTACAAGACCATCAGCAAGAAGCTTGATAAGAAGGAGACAACTGTTTTTGCGATTACTTGAAAATGGAAGAAGCTCCATGCAAAATCTCGATTCATGGGATAAGGATGATCATGAGAAAGGTAAGGGATCAGTCCAGAATTACACAGGATGAGCTGTTTATTATGATGTCAAAGGCAGTTGGGACCATAGTCACAGTGTAAACTCAACTCGCCATGTTTGGAGGGAGAGAAATGCTGACTATCACCCTAAGAAAACCCTCCCCACTATCAAGCACAGAGGTGGAAACATTATGCTTTAGGGCTGTTTCTCTACTAAGGGTACAGAACAACTTCTCTTTATTGAGGGGACAATGGATGGATCCATATAACATAAAATCTTGGATGAGAGCCTCCTTTCCCAAGACGTGGATCAATGACCCAAAACACATGGCCAAGGCAAGGGGTGGCTCAAGAAGAAGCACGTTATGGTCCTAGAGAGGCCTAGCCAGTTTCCAGTCCTTAGTCCTATAAAAAAATCTGTGGAGGGAGCTGAAGCTTTGAGTTGCCAAGTGGCAGCTTTGAAATCTTCAGGATTTGGAAAGGAGGAGTAAAAAGTGGACCAAAATCCCGCCTGAGATGTGCCCAAACCTGGTGACCATGTGGTCAACGTCTGGCCTCTGTACTTGCCAACAAGGGTTTCTTCACCAAGTTCAAGTCATGTTGTCCTGGGGATCCACTGCCTGCCTCCATACAAAAAACAACAACAACAAAAATAATAATAATAATAAAAAAATAAAAACAAAACATGCACACTAATGGTTTGCTTGATCGCTTAAGTATAATTGCCATGGTACTGTTGGTTACATCGAGGCTGAGAAAAATTATGTAGCAAAATAAGTAGAAAAATTCCATGGCAACTATCTGTCTGTCTGTCTGTCTGTCTATCCATATAGTATGCTTAAGTATAATAATCATCTGTCATAATAATTCCATAAATGCAGTAGATGCACTAAAGAAAATCAATATTGTCATGCCATTGTTTTGATTTATTCATTTCAGCCTTCTGTCTAATAAACCATTTTCAGCCCCTTCCATTTTCTTCCAAAGAATATTCACAAAACTTACACAGTTTTAACAGAAGGGGTGAGGCCATTGTTATTGTTTTCATTCAAGTTGCAATGAACCTTGTAGGCAATAGAGGGTAAATAGTTCCTTTAATACATCCTGGCCTCATAAAGTCCTAATGAACCTATTACCTATCCAGCTATGTTGCTGTATAGCCCCATGAGAGACAGAGTATATTCATATGCATCTTTCTCTCCCAAAAGCATCATAGTCATTCAGTTAGCCCTGGGGAAAACAGGCTTTTTAATTATATTCCAGCATGCAACTTCATTTGCTGAAATATTGGAAGTTTCAGCTGGAAGTGGAGCAGCTTGGATTGTGCTGCTCTACTATGATGTTCCAGTCCTTATTATAAACCAGCAGGGTGAAAGCAGAACTCTTACTATTTTGCCTGCTTCATTATTTAGCATAAGAATACAAAGTTATTTCATATTTGATGAGACGAGCACAGACGCACCCTCTGTCACCTTCTCTCCCAGAGAGAGCAGTCTCTACTTTTCATAATCTGATCATCTGACCTGTGAAGCTGTAGACTGTAGATGCATCTATCTGCTTCTGCTTATGTCCTGCTTTGTGATACAGCTGCATTTGTAAAGAGTGAAAGACACATAGAATGGCTCTGCATGTGGATTGTCAGAGAAGCA
Source organism: Neosilurus mollespiculum (assembly GCA_030014195.1). Classification (NCBI taxonomy): domain Eukaryota; kingdom Metazoa; phylum Chordata; class Actinopteri; order Siluriformes; family Plotosidae; genus Neosilurus; species Neosilurus mollespiculum. The sequence continues at coordinate 18,234,549 of JAQMYF010000024.1, forward strand.
TCAGGTGCAATACAGAACATAAAAACTGGATTACAAGGTCTCGATACAAACAAATCTAGTGTTACACAATATGTTGGAAAAAACTTCAGGCTGCACATAATAAATGGCATGGACAGACATGAACCTCAAACAACAAATACTGCAGTGCATAAAAACTAGAATGCAGAAAATCACGCTCCCGCAGAAAGGAACATTTCATAATATGGTCCATAATTTAATCATGAAATTATTTATTTTATAATTGTAACTAAAAAAAATATTATTAGTAATCATACAATATCCTGTTTATCTTCAATTTCTTTCGCTTAATCTGTGGTCTGGTCGCGGGGGCAGCAGCCTTAGCAGTGAGGTCCAGACATCCCTCTCCCCAGCCACTTCCGCCAGCTCTTCCAGGGGGAACACTGAGGCCGAGACCTATAGTCCCTCCAGCATGTTCTTGGTTGACCCCGAGGTCTCTTTCAGGCTGGACATGCCTGAAACACCACACCAGGGAGGTGATCTGGAAACATTCTAATCAGATGCCCGAGTACCTCAACTGGCTCCTCTCAATGCGGAGCAGCGGTTCTACTCTGAGTTCCTCTGGTTGACAGAACTTCTCACCCTATCTCTGAGGGAGATCCCTGCCACCCTGCTAAGGAAGCTCATTTCAGCTGCTTGTATTCGCGATCTTGTTCTTTTAGTCACTACCCATCTACCCATTTGTCATCCGCAAAAAGCAGAGACGAGATCCTATGGCCACCAAACCAGAACTCCTCAATGCCTTGGCTGGCCTAGAAATTCTATCCATAAATATAATGAACAGAACCAGTGATAAAGGGCAGCCTTGTCAGAGTCAAACCCCCACTGGGAACAAATTCAAAATGTTGTTACCAATGTGGACCACGCTCTGGCTCCGGCAATACAGAGACCAAACGGCCGTAGCAATGGGTCCAGTATACCATATTCCCGGAGCACACCTCACAAGATAGCCAGAGGGACATAGTTAAAAGCCTTCTCCAGGTCCACACAGCACGTGTGGACAGGTTGGGCAAACTTCCATGCCCCCTCCAGGATCCTGTAGAGTGTGTAGAGCTTGTCAAGAGTGCTGCGACCGGGACGAAAACCACATTGTTCCTCCTCAATCCGAGGTTCAACCATCAGTCGGATCCTCCTCTTTAGTACTCCTGAGAGATTTTCCTGGGTAGGCTGAGGAGTGTGATAACATGATAGTTGGAACACACCCTACGGTTCCCTTCTTTAAAAAGGGAACTACCACCCCAGTTTTCCAATCCATAGGTATGACCCGATGACCACACAATGTTGCAGAGATGTGTCAGCCAAGACAGTCCTACAACATACAGAGCCCTGTGGTATTCAGGGTGGATTTCGTCCATCCCCGGAGCCCGGCCACTGAGGAGCTTTTTAACTACCTCGGCGACTTCTGCCCCAGTGATGGGCAGACCCCTTCTCGAACACCCAGGCTCTTCCTCTTCCACAGAGGGCATATTGGTGGGATTGAGGAGGTCCTCGATGTATTCCTTCCACCTCCCGACAACATCCCCAGTCGAGGTGAGCAGCTCCCCACTTCCACTGTAAACAGTGTTTGTGCTTCCCCTTCCTGAGGCATCAGATGATGGTCCAGAACCTTTTCGAGGCCAACCTATAGTCTTTTTCCAGGCCCTCACCAAACTCCTCCCAATGGTTCTTTTACATGCCTCTCATCACAGACAGTAAGAGATATGGTTGGCCTTTGATAACCCAGTTAACTGTACTGGGGGGACAGCAGTGATAACTTGGTGATAGTGGGGCTTGAACCCCCAACCTTCAGATCAGTAAGCCAGCACCGTACCACCTGGCCACCACCGCCCCTTGACTCCAATGCTATGGCCTTGATTCTAGCATATTATACATTATGATTTGGTTACAATATATATTTTTAATTTTCCAAGCCAGTAAACTGCATTGTTCTGTCAGTCAAAATTATTTAATTATACCTTGCCTTAGGCCAGCTCATGGTATGCAATCAAAGATCCTTTGTTTTCAGGAGATAAATGATAATATGAGACAATGAAGAAGTATCCACACCCCATCAATTCCCAGTTTTAATTACATCTGCACTGCATATTGTATAATTACTCACTGTGGGCTTTGTTTTAGTGCAGACCTAAGCACAGATTCTGTATAAAAGCAGCACAATCTGGTTGGCTACAAATATTCCAATGTCTTCAGATGTAAATGTTAATTTCCATCTAAGGAAATTAATGTGCCTGAACTGATGGGGCGGAGTAGTGCAACATTGGCTGTGGCAGTTGAAAGTCACCAACTCAGTGTATTAGTTAAACAAACTCGAAAATTTGTGTCTGTGCTCATGTTACAAGCTTCTGTTCAATTTCTTCCAATCTAGTTTTGTCAAGGTACTCATTTTATTTCAACATAAACAACCCTTATTAGTAACCATTATAAGAAGCAAGTGCTATTTAGGCTACTTAATGTAAAGCACATAACTCATGCATCATCCAACGTATCACCTCTAAAATTACATGAGAAGATAGAAAACACATTTGTTATAACACCAGCTATGTCAGACAGTAGGTTGTTTCTGCCAGGAAACTATAATCCAGAAAAGGCTAGTTATAAAGTGTATTTAGATATTATTTATTATATATTATATATTCATTATGATGTTTAATGTTACTGCTGTGCGCTTAATTCAGTTTTAAAGAGAATGATACGAGCTGATTTGATTGGCTATCACCTACCTTTTTTTCCATTATAAAATATCCTTTGCATTATTGATCTCAAAATGGTAGCATGAATGAAAAAGAAATTCATCATTCTTATCTAGAGGCATCATCTCTGTGAACAGTTTGAAGCCATAATGGATGGTTTTCAGTGATTAAAAACCCAAGAGAATGCTTGGAATAATTTTTTTAATATACTGTATTAATCCCACAAGGGAAATTATTGCCTCTACATTTAACCCATCTAAAGTGAGCACACACACAAACAGTGAGCACACACACACTCGGAGCAGTGGGCTGCCACACACATTGTGCAGCTGGGGGATAGGTGCCTTGCTCAAGAGCACTTCAGTCATGAAGGTGAAGTAAGGGAAGGTGCAGCTAACTCCCCCACCACCACACATTTTTCCTGCTGGCTCGGGAATTGAACCAGCGACCTTTCAGTCCGAAAGCCGCTTCTCTAAGCGTTAGGCTACGGCTGCCCCATAATATTGCTTTCCTTCCAATTTTATTGTGTGCAGGAGTAAGCAGTATGCAGGAGTTCTTAAAGCCAGTGAGTCCAAAGGGTTGTTAAATTAAAGGATTTGTCTAGTAGTACACAGGCCCAGAGCAGTTTGCCCTACCTTTCATCCCCACTATTGATCTTTTGGGTTTTGCTCATTTGCCTCTCCAAATGACTACTACAATATTGAGACTATGGGTAGAGTTCTTTTTGATTAGATTTTAAAGGGAGTAGTCAATCTTGTATCCCTCCCTTGGCCAATGATGGAGGAAGTTGAGCTGAATTGGAGAATTCCAAGCCAAATGTCCAGAAAGCATTGATAATATTTCCGAAATATGAGCCAACTGTGTCCATCAAAGATTAATGATGATAAGCACTGCATGCATGTCAAATGGCTCCACCTAAATCACTCTGCCTGAAAAGACTCCTATCTGCAAGCATTGAGCTTTCATCTGCATACTGAAAGATCCTCTGCATCGTGCTTTAATTTCCCAGTAATGAGAGTTTATATGAGGAAGGTAGTGAATAGGCTTTATTATGTTTAACTTATGTTCTTTCATATAATCAACTAAACAGAACAGCTGAAGCATCTTGGAAAAGAAATACTTACAGATGTCAAATACATAAATGAAAATCAAAAAGGATGATTAAAGGCAGTCTCAAAACTGCTGATTCATCTTTTGTTGGGGGGGGGGGGGTGTGGCGGGACACAGTCAGAGACACAGAGAAAATTATCATTTTAAACTAGATTAAGTGAAATGAAATAGATTACAATGCTTCTTGCATCAAACTATTCAATTTCAGTGTGTTCTGAAGACAATTCACAAATCTTATGAGGCGGTCTAATAGTATCGAGCAAAAAACACAGAATTATTTCAGGTGTTAAACATGTATAACACTGGGAGAGACAATTGACAATATGTCCAAGTCATGAGTCATAAGTCATGATTCCTATACATTAGTCTATTGGACAGTCGGCTGTTTTCAAAAATAATTTCATAAAAAAAACCTGTAAATTATTAATTCCCTGTCAAAATTTATTAATATAGTCTCCATTTCTCCAATATCCATGGTTCACTGTCCATGCTGCCCCAACATAGCTAGCACATAAATATAAAGACCTGAAGCAGATATTGTGTTTATCATCGTATTAAAAATAAATAAATAAATAAACCACAAAGAGGTCAGAATGCCCAGTAAATCGATCACTGCTCAGATAAACATGGATTATGAGTCTGGGGAAATCACTAATAAATGACATCAGCCAAAAGAAGAGGTAAAGAATGGTGCTGTAATGGAAAAATGCTCTCTACTTTTAACCAGACCAATATAAGGACATATGAAGCACTGTACAAAAGTCTTTATCATGTAATAACCACTAAAAGCTATTATTTTCTCTAGTCCCATGTCCAACTCTCTCTTTGCTTTTTTTCATTTTTTTTTTTTTTAAATTGCCATGGATTGTGTTTTAGTTGTTATGTACTATGAATTTTAAATAATCTATCAACGTCATCTTTTTTCACACATCATCACAATATGTTTCAAAACAGCCTGAAATTTGCTTTATTTTAATGGCAAAAATGAAGGGAATATATTCAACTGTATGTTATACTTCTACTGCATGCTATAATTGAAGCATGTAGTTATCTGTATGAAGAAGTATATTTTGTTTGCAGTGTTAAATGTATTTTAAATCTAAAACAAGACTGCCTCGTTTAAACTAAATTATGCATACTGTATGTCTGGTAGTCTCGGAAAGGATTTGACATTTTCAACTACAGTATATTCACACTTATGTTTCAGCATTGGGCAACATGGTACTGTAGTGGTTAACACGTCTGCCTCACAGCAAGCAGGTCGTGGGTTAAAGTCCCGGGTTTGACTAGGACATTTCTGCGTGAAGTGGGAATGTTCTTCCCATGCTTGTATGGGTTTCCTCCGCGTACTCTGGTTTCCTCCCATGCTCCAGTGACATGCATATTAAGCCAATTGGCTGTTCCAAATTGCCTCTAAGTGTGTGTGAATGTTTGTGTGTGTGTTGGCCCTGCAGTGGTCTGGCAAGCTGTTTAAGATGTACTCTGCCTACACCCAGAGTTGGCTGAGATAGGCTCGAGCCTCACTGCAACCTAAGTAAGATTAAACTCTTTTGGCAAATAACTGAAAATATAAATTTACAGCATTTAAAAACCCTGTAAAATTCATACTGAACTTGAGAGTCACTGATGTTTTGGATTTGAATCATCAGAAAATATAACGACTGAATCAATTCTGTGGCACCATGCAAGAACCAGACAACCCACAAAAAGTTCATTTTGAGAAAAAACAAGATGAGTTTTTGTTTTTGTAAAATTTTATTTTATTTTTTAAAAAAAATCAACAACACTTGGTAAATTACATCTTTCTATGTGCAACTTTCTATGTTAACATTGTGCAAAATGTATGTGAAATAAAATTTGTCCCAGTCTGGGATTTTCATAGCAAATCTATAACGAACTCAGAAACACAGAAATGATTTCAGTGCATGACCCAGATTACCAACATTACAATTTTCAAACAAGTAAATCAGATGAAAAAAATTTTTTTTTAATCAAAAACTCTTGTTTGAACTGTATACCGATAGCACTATAATACACCACAGTGAGCATTTAGCCTTCATGTCCCTCACTATCAGATGATGTTTGGTCAAGTTCTAATTTGGAACCCTCTGAGACACTTGCCTCATTACTACTTGGCACATTGCCAGACTGACCAATTCCCCTTCTGAGACTTCTCTGACTTCTTGAAATTACTTCTTGCATGGAAATTGACAAGTATCACTATGCTTTGAACTGCTAGTTCCACCTATTGTCCTTAGAATGAACTAATACTGTTCTAACAATTTTATAGATTGTACTGTGACCTAAGGTCTACAATGGTGCACTGGACTCACTTTTAATGGTCAAGTGGATTATCTGGTTCTTGCACAGTGCCACAGAATTAAAATATACAATTTAAACTAGTCAGAGTTGGTCTGGTGATACTCTGACGTAGTTAGGGTCAAAGTAAAATCAAGGATTAGCAACTCCAATAAAGATTCGTTAAAATGAACAAGAACACATTGATATCAAAGATGTATGAAAAAATACAGTATTTTGCATTAAGAAAATACTGGAGTATTTCTGAAGGGACACGAACAATTCGTTTTCTTATTAATTACACCTACAGATGATTAAAGGTGGAGGAAATATGGGAATATTTTATTGAAATGTAAGGGAATTAAAATAATATAATTCCTAATAATGTTTTCAAATATTAACTTCCTTTTTTTAATTAAACGTATATGTAAACACGTTATTAAAATCACAAACGTTTAGAGACTACAAAGATTGCCACTATCAGTACATACAATCATAGAATGGTAGTTTAAATAAATATTTTCATTATGTGTCACACATAATGCACATCACAGCACATAATTCAATGAAACAATTATTGGCACGGAAAATAATTAGCTGTAAACGGCCCACCCTCTAGAACCTACACACTCCCCAAGGAATGAGCATGCAAAATCTATGTTGACCCTCTTGACCAAGGAAACAACATTCTCTGAGTCCTTCCTATTTTGGCCCTGAGGGGTCAATGCACTGCAATTTGTGCTGCAATCACAAAAAAATAAATAAATAAACAAGTAAATAAATAAATAAAACATGCTCAGAGGGAACATGTGAAATTAAATACAGATAGTAACATCATTCTAGGGTCAAATCAGGACTTGGGAGCTATGAGGCTCTTGTTTTGTACTATGCCAACCTACTGCCTGTGTAAGAGTTGCACTTTGTAAATTGCATACATCAGATAGTGTACTTGGCTAATAATATCTCAGAAACTACAGAAATAAAGCATTTATTTACAACATACAGCAGTCTTTTCTTCACATATACCAGTTTGTTAGGAGTTTGAGGTCAGAACACAGTTAGCCATGATGCATTGCCCCTTGAGCAGAGAAGATTATAGGCTTTGCTCAAGGGCCTAATGGCAGGTTGGCTGTGTTGGGGCTTGGCTTGAACCCCTGAATAGTATTTCAGAGGCATAAATTGTTTAAACTATAATGAAGCTTTTCTGGGTGTGTATATTGCCTGTATAAAATTTTATTTAATTGAAGTAAAGTCGAGCAGAGTCTTATCTGGTGAAAGAAAAACTGTGGAAGATTTCTCATTGTTAGAGAATTGGGCTTGACATGTCCACGCAGTGCCCATTGGAACAGTGTTTCCTTCTCCAGTCCCTTTCAAGGTAATGACCTGTGACATTACACATCTGAAAGGTGACGGCTGAAACCCTGCCTTTGTGTGTGTGTGTGTGTGTGTGTGTGTGTGTGTGTCATACCAGAGGTTCCCTGAATTGTATGGTCTGCATGAAAGACCTTTAGCTTTAATTAGCCTAGACAATTTTTACATTTTCAGGCTGCTATTTTAAAAAACAAACTTTTTTCTCTCACCCACCAATGGCTTGATTTAACAGTTGTCATCAAAGTTTTTGGCTGAGTGATGATTTTGCAAAGATTTAAAAAGCAATTTACTGATCACGAACTTGATTTCATTGTTTTACATCACAAAAAAATGTGTGTTTACATAAAATGTAATTAAATATGAATATAATATGAGACTAATTGTGAAATGGTACTCCCACTAGAGTGCAAATAAAGTGTGAGTTTTTTTAAGGAACATACCTACACACACAAAAAAAAAAAAACTATTAATACAAAAGAGCTAGCAAAGTAAATCCAAAGCCCTACAAACGTATTAATTAGGACTTGGCTATATTTAAAAAAAAAAAAAAAAAAAAGGCATCCCACAGATCAGGATTAAATCAAAAATTTGAAGAATAGGCCTTCCACAAAAAAAGGAAAGTAATGAGGATAATAGTCACTGAAGCAAGGAAGCAGTCTAGGGTAACTCTGAAGGAGCTGGACAGATCCTAAGCTCAGAGGGGGAAACAATACTCCAAAATTCCCACAAAACTAGGCATTACAGAGGATTGGCAAGAAGAAAAAAAGCCCTACAACTTTGTTTTTGGAGGTGTGTTAGCAATTCATGATATAAAACATGGTTTGGTAAAACCAATGAACATTTTGGACTTGGCACAAAGTTCTTTGGAAGAACTCCCGTAGTACTCAGCACCCTGAGAAAACCATCCTCACAGTGAAGCACTGGCAGTGTTAGAATTATGTGGGAATGCACGACATCAGCAGGGACTGGGATACTGGTCAGGGTTCAGGGCAAAATGGATGAAGCCAAATACAGGGCCAGCTGAAAACCTGTTATTATCAGCAAAAGCCGCAAAACAAAGATCATAAAAATGTAAGTCAAATCCCACATCTTAATCCAATGAAGAATCTGGAGTAAAACCTGTTTGACTACAATCTACATCTAATCTGAGTTGAACAACTTTTCCGAGGAGTATTGGCAAAATATCAGGATGTGCAACAAATATTTATAAAATCAATATGACCTAACCTTTATGTTATAATTAAAACAAACAAACAAACAAACAAAAACCTATACAATTTTCCTGTAAAAGTTTAAGGTGGTGATTACATATAAAAGGCACCCTGTTTGTTAAACTTGTTCTGAGAATCCTTCAGAAACGAGTGATTCTATTAATACTTAATTTACCATATACTGTTATTACATTTTGTATTGGTGAGAGCTTAACATAACATTACATGATGGTATCTATGCCTGCCAGCTAGCACCCAAACTATTAATAAATTATTTAAAAAAATATTGCCATCAAACTTTCTAGCAGCACATGAAGACTTTACAATAGCAACGAGGACAAAAGGTAATCCAGAGCAGGTCCTCCAGAGGATCACTGTGGTTATAGAGTTCTGTGTCAGGCCTAATGACTCACAGAGCCCATCCAATTTTCGCAGCTCCTCTTGACCTTCTATGTGACCGTAAAACTGGCTTTGTTCAAAGCTCAGAACACTTCTGCTTAGGAAATAAATCTCTCAGACATAAGTGGCTTTTCTGAACTCAACTGATTATGATTACCAACTAATGTCTGAGCTCACAGAGAAAAATATGTTTTCAATTACAGGATTGATCATCATCATCATCATCATTATCATCATCATTACAACAATAGCAGCAGCAGCAACAGTGATATTCTTTACATTCTGAACAGTCGTACTAAGCATTTCACTGCATATTGTACTGTGTATAATTTGTATGTGACAAATAAATTTGAATTTGAATTTGAAAATTTGATTAGGACAACAATGAAAAGGGTCATAGACATTCTAGTGGAATAAAAATGTAGTTGTGTACAGTCAACCCACGGTATTTGCGGGGGGTAGGGACCAAAACCCCCCGTGAAAAGTACAAATACGTGAATACTTAACACTGCTTCTAAAAACGCCTACAACTGCCTATTTTTATAGTTTAAATGCTAAATATGCTTTAAACTATCATTCTACAACACTTCAATAACATTTAAAATTCATCTCACAACATTACCCTCACAAATATATGACTTACAGCAAGCAATGTACACAGTGTTCTGAACACGTAAGATTTATACATACAAGGTAAAAAATATTCGAGTTACTGTACCCCTATACTGGACAGTACTGTAATATGGCCATTTTCTAGGAGTATTAAAACCTTACAGTTTCCTTTAAAATTAAAGATAATGGGTAAAATCTATGCATTTACTCACCAGTGATGCATGTTGATAGATGATGATGAATTATGCTGTGCAGTCAGATAAATGAAGATGATTGTTTTGATGCTCTTCATGAGGCTTCAGAGGGTTTTTCTTGATGGGTTGGAGGAACATGGTAATTGGTAGCTGCTGTCATTGTTTCTTCATGGTGGTGAAGAGGATCTTGTTGGTTCTATGGATGCATCAATAGCATTGCAGAATTTGATATAGCATTGCACGTACGGATCCTTTCTGCCCGCATCTTCTGTGACAGTCATTCCAAAGACAGGCCCTTATCCTCCTCCTCATCCTCTGAACCTGCCGTATCCTCTTTGCTGGCAGATTTTGGAACTCAGGAACTCGGTCCTGACTCTGTCATGAAGCAAATAAACAGGGTGGCCGCCAGCATTGTCCATAACTAAAATGACCTTAAACTCCAAGCCCAATTTGCTGAGGTATTCTTTCACTTGGGGGATGAAGCACTGATACCAGTTCGAGGTAAAGACTTTGGGGATCCAGGCATTGGCGCTGTGCATCCAGAAGACAGGCAGCAAGTTTTATTCAAGTTTTTAAGAGCCCTAGGGCTGGCAGACTTGTAAATGATTCCTGAAGCCAGCAGCATTCCCGCACATGAAGCCAGGGGCCTTGAAGCCAGCAGCATCCCTGGGCCTTGAAGCCAGGGGCCTTGGCTTCATCCTTCATCAAGTCTGTCCTTGAAGGCATTTTTTTTAAAAAACAAGGATGTCTCGTCCATATTAAACACTTGCTGTAGACAGTAACCATTCTCCTTGATTATTTTCTTGAACTCTTCTGGGTGTTTCACGGCAGCTTCCGTGTCTGCGGATGCAGCTTCTACATGATACACACTAGTGTTCAGCTGAAACCGTTTGTGAAAACGGTCAAACCAACCCTTGCTGGCCTGAAAACCTTCAGGGTTATACGATGTTTCTGCTTCTTTCTCTTCAACAGGGCCGTCCTCTTCTACCTCTTTGCCTTCAGGTCGCGAAAACCTCTTGTATAGTTCCTTCACATTCAAATGGTGATGTTATCATCCAGGGGAATGCTCTTCTTACGGCAATCCATAATCCACAACAAAAAGGCAGACTCCATCCTCATGATTCTCTTGTCCCGAACAGTCTAGGCACTGCTGCGGTCTTCCTTATTTCCTCCTCCTTCTTCTTTATGTAGCAAACGGTACTGTCATTGACGCCATAATGGCGTGCTACTGATGCGTAGCTTCTTACTTCCTTTAGCATATCAAACAATGCTACCTTCTCCTGGAGCATCATAACCTTCTTCTGGTGCTTAGGCCCCTTGCCAAAAGCCTTAGAAGAAGCCTGCGTTTAGCAGGCATCTCAAGGGCAGAATGTAACAAAATAGACATCATAAAGCACAAATAAATTACTCACAACACTACACGGGAACACGTGGTACTGTAAATGGGTTGAGATACAGCGTCTTAAGGAGCATTTCTGTGAGAGAGATTTGAGATCTGTGGATTGTGGGTATTATGATAGAAAATGCATTCAGCAAGTCTGTAAGCTTGCCACAAAAATCTTTGATGTTTAAAAGAAATTTCAGCGAATATGTGAATTTTTCCGTGAAAAAAAAAAGAAAAATTTCTGCAAATATGCAAAGACACAAACTCGGAACCGCGAATAACCGGGGGTTGACTGTATCATCATATTATTTCCTGATTACATTTTTTACATTTAGCATACACACTAGCATGAGGAAAGACAAATTAAAAATTAAACATTGTGGAGCTCCATATGTCACAAATTATTTCTGATAAAAGGTTTTCCCAAAGTAACAAGATACTGTCTATAAAGTATGTTGTAAGGCAGGACCTACCCCATTTTCAAGACAAAGGATAGGTATTTTGTGATCAACTGTAAAATGCTTCAATTTGATTAGTTGAAACTAAATTACATATATTCAAAACATGTACCAGTGCCATCTTTCCACGGGTTATACAGCCACTGGTTCCTCCTAAAAATACTAAAGCCAGCACTTATGTCGTCAATTAGGTAAAAATAAATAAATAAATAATGTGTGCCTTTTGTATTACTCACCTCCTGCACTGTCTTTTTCCTCTTCCTCAATGCTGCTCTTAATGCTGTCATACTCTTCATCAATGTTTTGATTGCCTCGGATCTGGCTGAGCACACGGCGAGCCTTCTGGGTTAGACCCTTCTGTATAAGCCAGCGAGGACTCTCAGGCAAAAAAAGGAATCCGAGGAACTGCACCAGAGCAGGCAAGGTTGAGAGACCCAGCATGTATCTGTACAAGCAGAAAGAGACAGCTGTAAATGACCAAGAATTGATATTAGAATGTTTTTCATCTGAACCATCTTGATTAGTTTCTTTTTTTATCATTCCTTAATTTTAATTAAAATAGGTGTTTGAGTTTAGAGAAAATGTGCTATACTGTAAACTGTATTGTTTTCAGGATATATAATTTACTGTCATAATATGAAAACTTATTCATATTGTGTACCCCTGCATGTGGCATACTCCAAAACAACAAAAATAACTTTTGTAGTAGATTAGGGGCCAATGGAAAAATCCCTGTTCCAGTTTCCAGTACATTATAAAGATGGCCCACACTATTAATGCTAAATACAAATCACACATAAGCATTTGATGGTTAAAGATATTGATCCAGGACCCAACATGGCTATTTCACCGTGCTAATAAGAAAAAAATACAATTCTTCAGATCATTTCATAAATAATTTTAATATTCTTCCTTATATTTAATTTTATTAATACACACTTTATCGTACTATTTTACTGTTTTACTGTATTTGAATCCTTGGCATCATTAAATTGCAGTTGATTGAGAAGGCAGATACACTGTAATTTAAATAAATGCTGTCAGTGCAGTGATAGTTGATTGTTGTTTATTTTATAAGTACTACTTCATTCAACAAAGAAAGATTCAGTTAACCAAACAACCCATAGCACTCCTGGCTGATTTCAGAAAACAAGGCTGGACTAAACGTATTCCTGAGAAAAATGTCGACATTAACTACATAATCATCCTTTTAATCATACAACCTACCTCATGAGTATCTAGCAGTGCTGTATTTTCATTAAAAGGGATTATGGAGACATGCTAGAGCCTGGATTGTTGTTCATAATGGAGCAGGACTAGTGGTTATACAGGGACAACTCTATGGTTCAACAGCCCATTGGTCTGACATTCCTTCTCATAAAAAGGCACCTTGCTTAAGTCAGTTGGGCACCCTACTCAGTTCAGTTGGGTCAGAGCTGGGTTACGGCTGTCGGACCAATGGGCTGTAACTGTCAGACCAATGGGCTGTCTGAATATAGGGCTGTAACTCTGGTATGCCAGCTGCTCAGTACTGACATTGTATTCTGCCTCACATTGCATAAAAGCTGTGTGACAAATGAATGAAAGTACGCAATCCTAAATTGCACTCACAATAATTTCTGAACCTCATACACATTAGACAGAATATCCTTTATTATGTAACGTACAATTTCTGCCGACATTTGTTTTTTCTTATATGCCGCAAATCAAAGAAAAGAATGTAGTAGCACCCTTTCCACTCCTGCAAAACTCTTGAGTGTGGTCATATTGTAAATCCTGCAAACCAATGCTAAAAAAAGATTTCATATTGCATGACTCATCCATTCACCACCAACCATGACAGCTTCATTTTCGTTATCAGGAAAGCCAGCCGAGTGCCAGGCTCGGACCACAAGCAGATGAGAGTAAATCTCAGTCTCTTTTGATTCATAACTCACATTCACTCCCACATATTACAGTAGATTCAATTGAAAAACTATAATAAATCACATGAGAGAGACAGTAACAAACAGAGGATGTGTATGTGAGAAAGAGTCACAAACAGTGAGTCAGAAGGCATAAAGAGCACAATAGATTGTAGTGAACTAGAAATGACTCCCATTATCCATTCACATTATGCAATATAAATGCAACATATTTAGCCCACCTGAACAGCCTTGGCATGAGTGTAGGGATACAGTACAAAACCAGAAAATATGAATATCATGAATTTGTGTGAAACCCAAACCTCCATCCTCCATGTTGTATGTAGCTGAATGCTCCGTCAATGAGGCTGGCAACAAACTGGCCTGCTGTGATGAAGAGTGTGTTGATGGTGACCAGTTGCCCTCTCATTTGTGGTGGTGAAGACTCAGCAATATATACAGGAACAGTCATGGAGCCGATCCCTGCATGGGCAAGATGATGGGAATTAATGGAAAATATAACAGATGTAGGGACATGAATCAGAATGCCAGTAAAAACAAGACTAATATTTCTGATATACTAAAAAAGTTGTGTTGATTCTTGTATCCCTCCTAGAATTTTATGTGAAAATTCTCAAAACAAGCAGCAGGTTTTACAAACAATCACCCTTAAGTTGTATTTTCATTTCATTTTCCGATTTTAGGGTTGTAGAAAGGCTGGAGCTCATCCCAGCTGACTCCGGGTGTAGGCGAGGTCCACCCTGAACAGCTCACCAGACCATCACAGGGTGACACATACACACAACCACACCTAGGGGAAATCAAGAATATCAGATTAGCTCAATGTGCATGTCTTTGGACTGTGGGAAGAAACTGGAACACCCAGAGGAAACCCATGCAAACACCAGGAGAACATGCAAATGCCATACAGAAATGCCCTCAACGGGCATGGGACTCAAACCCAGGACCTTCTTCCTATGAGGTGGAAGTGCTAACCACTACACTGATCATGCTGCCCTTGAGCAGTATATTCGTTGATTATTTAATAAAACTTAAATGGCATACGGCAGCTTTAAAACATCTGTGTATTAACTATGGCATCCAAAATGTGACAAAGTAGATAATGTTAATTCAACAAGAGATAACAGAAATGCATCAAACACCGGGTGTTGTTTTCCCTTACATCTAAGCAGAAACCCCACATATCTGCTAATCAGTAATCAGTTTTCCTCTCCATAATAACCTTTTAATTACCAAACAATTTCCCCTTCCTGTTTCCCTCACTCTATAATCACCCAGTGTATAAATTCTATGTTTCTCATTACCAGGAGTACTGCATATTACCCAGTCCTTTATAAGTTAATAATGAAATGGGCTTATTTTTGGGAATTGGATGCCCCAAGACCAAGACAAAGAGCATTGATCAAATTAATTACTCTGGTGTGTAATATTGGTTGTAATTATATGACTGCTGCACTTCTATTCAAGGAGCAGGGTATACATAAACAAACTAATCAAACAGAACAGTTCGACATAGTTGGGTAACAAACCAATGACATAGCTAGGGCTGAGACTAGAGAGAGAGAGAGAGAGAGAGAGAGAGAGAGAGAGAGAGAGAGAGAGAGAGAGAGAGAGCTTATTGACGGTTTATGGGAAACTTTGGCCTAATGTGTTAGACATCACTTGCCAATAATGTTTGGAAGAATCCTGTAACTCCAGTAAGGTTCACAAGACCTACAGAATCTATATTCAAATGCTGCTCACAGACAAGTACACATAAATCTCACTGATTTTCCGAACTGCTTTATCCTACCAGGGTGGCAGGGATGCGGGAACCTATGGTGGGGTACACCCTGAACAGTTTGCCAGTCCATCACAGGACACACACACACACACACACACACACACACACACACACACACACACACACACACACACACACACACACACAAACAAA
>JAQMYF010000024.1:18277101-18287148 GCA_030014195.1 Neosilurus mollespiculum
ATTAATAAAAATGTAATTATTGTTGTTATTTATTTTGTTGCTCATTGAGTTTGAACATATCTGAACACAAAAAAGATCAAAAAGAAAAACAAATAATCAAGAAACATTGACATGAGTCTTTTCAGATTAATTTGTCATCAAACATTTTAAATTTTATAGTTTTTTGTGGTCTTTTTTGATTAACATATCTGGTAGTATAGTATGATTAAATAAGTAATCATAGTAAATAACAGCATTACCGATTTTGATGGGATTATTAAATCATTATATCATAAAAACCTAATCTTGCTTTATTTTAATCATATTAATTTTTATTTCTCACAGGTAAGACATATGCTCTCAACCTAGCATTAACTAATCACCAGATGTGCCATTTATTTTCCTCTTTTTCTCTTTTACTTAATCGCTGCTTTCCTCTCTTTCAGGTTTGGTTCTGAACGATCGTGCTAAAGGCTACCACAGTGTTAAGGTGGAGGACTGTCCTTGTGTACACAGGGGAAGAAATTATAACCGAGGAGAAAAGCGCAGCTCAAAGTGCCAGACTTGGTGAGCTGAGACTGCTGTAATGTTCTGGTCATATAATTTAACCGGGTCTATGCTGAGCAGCAGGGTAGCATAGCGGTTAGCATGTCTGCCTCACGGGTGCCCTGGGTTTGAATCCCGGTCTTGGCAAAGGCATTTCTGTGTGGAGTTTGCATGTTCTCCCCGTGTTTGTGCGGGTTTCCTCCAGGTATTCCAGTTTTCTCCTACATTCCAAAGACATGCACATTAGGCCAACTGGCTGTTCCAAATTGCCCCCAGGTGTGAGTGTGAGTGTGAATGGTTGTGTGTGTATGTGTTGGCCTTGCAATAGTCTGGCAAGCTATTCAGGGTGTAACCCGGCTGTGTCATAGTGTGTGATAGGATCCAGTTTCCCTATGACCCTAATCAGATCAAGTGGTCTGGCAAATGAGTAAGGAAGTGAGTGAATCCATGCTGCGTTTTGCGTATTATGATGGTTTAATTTTACCTCTTTTGACACCTGTTTGTCTTAGTGAATGTGTCAAAGGAAAATGGAACTGTTCAGCCAACGCTTGTCAGACTCCATGTGCCATTGAAGGATTTCTTGTCACTACCTTTGATGGTAAACAATATTCTTTGCCGGGAAAATGTACTTACATGGCTGCAATGGTAAGTAAATGATAATTAAAAAAAACAAGTTAATTAATATATAATTATTAAATATATTGGATTTATGTTATGCAAGTTATAAATTGAGCATGTCATCCCAAAGGGACGCAACTGGACTGTGACCATCAAGTTTTCTGATGAAACTGCAAAAGAACTGTACCTTGATGTATATCAGGTATACTTTCCTACATCAACAAGCTGATATTCTTTTGTGTGTTTCTTTCAAATAGTGTTGACTACATTTTTCTTTACATGTAGGAAAGATACACATTCTCCTTAAATACTGTTCAACTATGGGAAAATAAAATTATGGTCACAGATCTGTCACAAACGGGTAGGTTATTTGCAAAGCAACAAGAATATGATTTAGATCAGCTATACAGTAGTGTACCATTAGTAAAGCACATAAATAAATAGTACCGAGTAGCATTTTATTTTAAGAAAAAACTTAAATGTATCTTGTAATAAATAGCTTTAAAAAAAAGCAAGTATACACCAATCAGCTATAACATGATCACCACCTGACCTGTGTAGGTAGTCCCATACACTTTTCTATCAACATAGATGTTTATACTAATCAGTGTTATTCACACTATCAGTGGATATAATGTTTATGATGTAATGGCTGATCTGTGTATACTGAAATAAAGTTAAATTCAGCCCAAGCAGTAATGTTAATGGTAAAAAAGACAAAATGCTTTTTATGGAAATGATTGGTAACGAAACAAATTATAGATTATATTATAGAAGTTATAAAATATCATGCATATAATACATATATACATATAATACATATATAGAAATATCACCTATTAAGTTATATAAATAGTCTTACATACACAAGGTTTTCTGAAACTTAATGTGTATTTGT
Source organism: Neosilurus mollespiculum (assembly GCA_030014195.1). Classification (NCBI taxonomy): domain Eukaryota; kingdom Metazoa; phylum Chordata; class Actinopteri; order Siluriformes; family Plotosidae; genus Neosilurus; species Neosilurus mollespiculum. Next base: position 18,279,143 of record JAQMYF010000024.1, read on the forward strand.
AAAGTGCTTAGCTTTTGATAAGCTAAACTGTCTATATTTTTGCTTATCTTAAAAATGTAAATCATTTTGCGTGAACTTGGCACTTTTTCAGAACATGTCACAGTTTATTGGCAGTCTTCAATGTTTGTTAAAGTCCAGACAACTTTTGGACTGAAGATGCAAGTCCAAGTTTCTCCAGAAATTCAAGTGTACTTGTACTTGCCACAGAATGTAACAAGCACAGGTAACTATATAGTCTCACAATTCCCTGTTCATCATGGCTATTGTTTGTGTACAAAATTGTGGTATTTGTTTATGTATGAGCAAATATTGTGTATATATTAATGTTTCTTCATTACAGGTCTTTGTGGATCAAACAACAACAACACAGCTGATGACTTCACTACGAGTAGTGGTATTGTGGAAAACTCAGCTCAGCCTTTTGCTCTGTCCTGGACACTGGGGGACTGCACGCTAAATAATCCCCCTGTTTGCATCAACACTGACAATGGTACAGCAGCAATTCGATCATAAAATACTAACTGAGCCATTATTGGCTAATAATATCTGTCTTTATGTTTTTTTTTTCTAGTTGTGTTTGCATTATCTACCATTTCTTTTTAATAGAACATTGTGTTTTCTTTATATTAATTCTCTGTAGAGATATTTGCTGAAGATAAGTGCAGCCAGATGACAAACACAAGTGGCGTGTTTGCTCAGTGCCATGACTTTGTGCCTGTTAACACATATTTTGATGTAAGAAACAATTACTAGCTAACTTGATGGTTTTTTTTTTGTGGTTTTTTTTTAAATGAAAAAACTGCAGCAATTCTAAATGCAACATTTAAATCTACAGGCCTGCATTCAGAGAACCTGCCACGCGACTTCTGGCTTACAGAGGCATGCATGTGTTGGTCTGGGAAACTACGCTAAAGCTTGTGCCAGTCAAGGCATCAACGTTGGCGACTGGAGAGCAGAAACAGCCTGCAGTGAGTCCAAATTTAAAGTTGAGAAGAGGCACATGGATCAACATTATAAAATCCCGATTACAACATAACCTGCTAAACTACAGCACCTGATACAACCATAACAAACCACACCATATTATGCATTTAGTTTGGCATTTAAAAACTAAATACAAAATATTAATATTTTTAATCAATATTCTAGCTTCAAAAAAGGATAGAATAAGTCATGCACTCTAATATTTTGTTGGGCCGCCTTTAGACTAAAAGTTGAAGACAGCACTTGTTAAAAGGTAATCTAAAAACTGTGCAAAACCTAGCTGCAAATACAAAAGTTTTCATGGGTGGATATTTAAATACTGAGTCTCAGAATAATGACATCATCAAGACCCAAGTTAACATGGAGGAGAGTGGCTTCAAACATAATTTCTTGCAGTATTTCAGGAGTTTGTACTTAAATATATTAATCCTGGTGTATATGTATTTTTTTTACTGCACAGGTAATGATTTCAGTCTAAACCTTTTCACACCTCCAACACAAATCTGCTAATAAACGCCATGAATCTATCAAAATCCTATACTTGTACACTTGTACTTATAATTGTTTTCAAATAACTGCCATTAAAATCATTAAAACAAAAGCTATCAGCCTCAGATTTTGCACATGGATAGAAATTAATCTGGATCTTTGAAAGAGATTAACTTTTAACAAGTTCTTCTTCTTTAATCACAGTGTGTAATTGCAGTGGCATTATATTTAGAGGCTCAAGATGTATTAATACATTTATTCCCATCCAGAGTTGGGTCAATTGTTCACTGACATACCGAATTGATGATGGGAATATCAAAACACACCATAAAGTCTCTAGCATGTCCCAAAGACTTTCAACAGGTTTAAGGTCAGGACTATGTGGTGCCAATTCAAGTGTGAAAATTATTCCTATGTTTTCGGATCAACTTTTTCATGGTCTGAGCTCCAATATTTTTATCTATGATATCTGTGCAGAAAAAGTCAAATTATGGGATTACCCAGCCATTCAGGTCATTAGCTGACATCATTTTATTGCCACATAATGTTGCTGAGCCTTGACCTGACCAACTGAAGCAACAATGCCATGTCGATTACACACTGTAATCAAGGCTACAGTAGGTCCAACAAAATACAATCGTGTGTGCAACTTTTTTTTTTTTTGGGTCAGGCAGTTGATAGATCTTGCCTTACCCTAAATTCTTATAATCATATCTCATACATAGAGAGCATGAAAACTGAGAGTCTTTACACTGTTAACAGGAGCACATTTGTATGTACATGTATATAAGTTGGGTCACAAGGGACCAGGCTTTTTTTAACTAACAAAACCTATAAAAAGTATGTAGTGGATGAACATTCTGATTTTTAGGCTGCTTTCATGTTAGGTGCATAGCTATGATTTAGGTATAATAAGTTACAGAAAAAAATTACAATAATTTGCAAAAATGTTGCAACCTTTGTTCTTTTTAGGGGAGAAATGGCAATGATCACTGAAAAGAGCCAGAATTACTATTAAAAATTTCAGATTATTTAAGACAAGTTGTTAATGCCATGTCTCAAGAGAACAAAAGCAGTAAGGTAGAACCAGTATTATCAGGTAGCATCAGTACCTTTTATGTTGTTTTCACTCTGTTTTTCAGCTCTTTCCTGCTCTAGTAATTTAAGGTTTGATTACGCCATGCAGGCATGCAATCGTACATGCCGTTCATTGTCTGGTGCTGACCCGACCTGTGACATGCCAGATGACCCAGTGGAGGGGTGTGGATGCCCATCTGGGACCTACCTTGACACACCACTCAAGTGCAACCCTCATGCCCTCTGCCACTGCAATTACCCAGGTGGAACAGTACCTCCAGGGCCTGTGGTTATTGATGGACACCAATGGTATGCCGTGCTTATCCTCTCAAGGAAATGCTTAGAGGATTTATCAAGCAACAAGTATTATGTAGTTAGCTATTAAACCAACAATGAAATTCCCAGTAAAGGCAAATACACCTTCAAAGCCACATTTTAAAATGTAGTATTCACTATATTAAAATACAGTATATACAAATATAAGTTAAATAATACTTTTACATTTTATATATGTATCATAGATCTAAATGCCATCTGATATTTATTTTGCAGCATGTGTGAAAATGGAAATCTTCAGTGTTCAGACTTTTGTGGTAAAGACCTTTTTTATGTACCCTTAAAAAAAGAAAAGATATATTGTGTAAACCTGTGAGCATAATTAATGTTGTAAGCAAAGATTCCATCCTATTTGTTGAAACCTGTTTAACCCCCCGCCCCATTGTGCAATGTTTGCTTCACTTTGATTGACTGCAGTGATAATACACTGTGTGCATTAATATATGCAGTCACAAGAAACAAGTAACAGTGCCTAAAGTGAATTTAAAAAAGGCTGACATTTTAAACTGCCATATAATAACCTGCTTGTTATCCTAGTTAGAAGTAACATTTAATAAAGTGCCCTGAGACGGCCTGGCAAGCTGTCCAGTGTGTAGCTGAGTCCTTGTCAGCTGAGATGAGCGCCAGCCTTCCCGCAACCCTAATTAGGATTAAGCAGTTCAGAAAATGAATGAATGAATATAATAAACTGCTTATTTTATTTTAATAAATAAAATTTATTTTAATTATTTTATACTTATATTATAATGTTTTACTTTGTCCTCCAGACTGTCCACATGGACAAATATGTGTTCACTGTGCAAAAGCACCAGTAAAAACAACACAAAGGACATGTGAGAGCCTGAGCAAGCCATCTGTGAGTATTTATGTGGAAGCATACATAAAGTATGGCATTACAGTAGAACTGCAAATGTAGCTAAAGTTTATTGAAATAAAACAAAGTATACAGTATAAAATCATAGCTATATACACTATTTATCATGAGTGTAAATGGACATGCATATGTATGTTCAACAAAATTTACATTTGGTTAGTTTCAAATTATTTACAAGGAAATCATATCCAGTTTATCTGCATTTCCCCCTACTTTTCTATTTTAAGATGCTTATAGGAATATATGAATTTGTTTAAATAATCTATCGCTGATTAACCTGATTTGCCTTTACAGATTGCTGATGAGAGCTGCATCAGTGGTTGTTATTGTCCAGAGGGCCAGTATGCAGACCATACAGGCAACTGTGTGATTCAGGAAAATTGTACTTGTGAATTCAGCGGGATGGTTTATACATCTGGGCAAAGTGTGGAGTCAAACTGTAAAACATGGTAAAGGTCTTATAACTTGAATAAACTTCATCAACATGTTTCTAATTTGTACTGTAGTACTCTAGTATTGATATGGAATTCAAGCATTTATCGAAGTAATTTCTGTGATTGTTCTTTTAGCACTTGCAGAGGAGGTCAGTGGGAATGTGAAGGTGATCCGTGCCCAGGAGTGTGTAAAGTGTTTGGAAATGGACAATATAAGACCTTTGATTCCAGATGGTACCGCTTTGATGGTCACTGTCAGTACACTCTAGTTGAGGTGAGTTATGCATTCTTGGAGGAAAAAAAATACATTAATCGTACTATGAAAAAGTTTTAGGCATCATATCAGCACAAATACATTTTTAATTTCTATTAGTTTTCCAGCACTTACTTAAATGTTACAGAAAAATGTGTGTACAGTATATTAGATAAGAGAAGACTACGTTACCCTGAGTTTACACTGGTGCACGGTGTCTGCTATCTCCGCGATTCAAAAAAGTGTGGAGCTCCACAATTTATGACCACACCTGGTACACAATTGGGGTATAAAAAGGAGACAGAGTGCATCAAAATCTTGAAGAAACTTGATGAAACTTGAAGAAAAGTTCATCAAGATCCCCATATGATAGCACATCAGGGTCTGTTATGCTCTGTTAATGTCTGCTAAGGTCTGTTAAGCTCTACTACGACTGGCATCACATATTAATACATCACAATAATAATGGCGAAATGTTTGACCACCAAATTCCCTCAAACTCATCACGATTCAATCCCACACTCCTCGTGACGCTCTCAAATCGCAACATCGTGCCCCAGTGTAAACCCAGGGTTAAGGCTGCTGGGTTTTACATGCAAACATATGAAGCACTTGTAACAGTGAAAATCTACATAAGAACAGTAGCTGATTCTGCATGATTGTCAGTAAAAGCTAGCAGGCAATTTCCATATAAGTCAGAATCAAAATCAGCTTAATTTGCCAAGTTTGTGAACACAAACAAGTAATTTGTCTCCGGATTAAGTCACTCACTGTACAGAGAAGCATTTATGTAGGTTTTTTTTTTTTTTTTTTTTTTTAACAAGAGTTTAAGCAAATACAGACAAATATAATTGAGGAAATCGACTATAAAAAAATATGTGCAAAAGAGCAAAATGCAAAGTGACAATAAAACTGCACACATTGCACCTGACACTCCCTTCTTTTTTTTTTTTTTAATTTTTTTAATATTATTTTTTTTTTTTACTGTTTACTGCTTTTTATAGTACATTTTAACCCTTTAAAGGCCACATCAAGAAAAAAGCAATGGCATTTATTATTGTTTTAATCTGTTCTGGCAACAATAACAATAATGTTTGTTTTTGTTCAAACAACCCTATATGTTTTTTTTACATACACACCTCTACCAAATGGTTGAGATTAGTAAAGAAAAATAAATAAATAAAAAGTTCTACCAAATGTTTACCCAGAAAATTAAAGCGTTAAATGTATTTATTTTAATTTAATTAACTTATTTTTAAAGGCATCCTTTCTCTATAGCATCACTTTGCATTTAATTAAGAACAGTATGTCATTTATACACAGAGTGTACATTTTGTGTGTGTGTGTTTCAGGACATCAATGGGATGTTTTCTATTAAAGCAGAGAGTGTGCCTTGTTGTGATGAAGTTCTGACTTGTTCTCGTACCATCTCTGTGAAACTCATGGTACCTGAATCTCTCTCTTGTTGACTTTTGTTCTAAGTGTTTTCATGGCTGCTTCCACACTGTAAACACAAGTACTGTATTATTGTTTAATTTTTCATTGGTTTTTAACAGTATTGCATTAATGTGGCATTTGTTAAGACTTGATTAAAAACTGAGCACCATTTCCAAACATCCTTACAGGCACAGTCTAAAGAATAATAATGGAATAATGAAAACCTTCCCAGAAAAGAGTCTGGGAATGTTTTAATATTATAGATTAGATTCGATCTCCAGCAACATTAGTTACATATTGCTGTTCACAAATGTTCAATAAAAATATCTGTCATACCCACAGATGCCAACACCCTCTGTTTGGTTAAAAAACAAATCCAGATTAGCCTGTATCTATGAAATGTAAATATGTACATATGTTGATTCTTCCAGTGCATTTATAATGTATGCTTTTCCAGTTCACACTCATTGAATTAATCAACTTGATTATGTTGGGATGTCGGGACCTCACTACTTGGGCTGCTGACCCTGCAACCCCGGATCAAGTGGAGGAAAATGATGATGATGATGATGATGATGACTTAAGTTATGCTAAAGTAACAAAGTTTGTCTCTTATGCCTTAAACAGGATGAAGTGAGTCTGATCTTACGTGATATGAATGTAACTCAGAAGCTCCTGGATGGGTGGCACTTTCGAGCTGAGTCACTGTACTCTGTCCACACCGTGGGCCTAAACATCATCATCTCTGTACCCAAACTGGGCCTACATGTGATTTGGGACAAACAAACCAAAGTCATAATTGAGCTGGAGGCCTCATGGAATGTAAGGATTCCAGCTTTTTATAATTATTTAATTAATTCATTCCTAATTTTTTTTCTTCTTCAATTCAGACATGTCCAATTATTAATGTAGCGCAGATCCTAAATATAACCTTTCTGAACTCATGAACAAAAACAAATCTGGAACAGGTTAACCAATTGCTATAGATAACTTAATTTTAACTTGTTAAAACGATGCCAGTAGATTGGAACTGTTCATTGCATGCTTAGGGTAGGTGATCCTATTGCTCTTGTTGTCTCTATCCATATTTGTAAATCCAAATTCATTGTGTTAAGATTTCCTTGTGTTTCCTTTTTCTCACATTTTCTTTTTGTGTGAACTGATAGGGTAAAGTGCGGGGCTTGTGTGGTAACTTTGACGGGAAGTTAATGAATGACTTGTTGACGAGCAGCTCCACTGAAGTGTTAAGTACACTGGAGTTTGGGAACAGCTGGAAGACAGCCGGCCCACCCTGCTCTGATGTGACCCATGAATTGTTTCCCTGTGAACGCCACTCATACTGCGCTGCTTGGGCACAGAGACGATGCATGATTCTACTCGGTGACATGTTCAAAGCCTGCCACCTTAAGGTTCTTTTTGCAACAATGTTTTATACTTTTATTAATGGTATCACCTTATCTATTTACTCATCAGAATCATTTCTCATTTTCCTTTATGCAAACACATGATGGCGTTTGTTCCATAATCAAATTTCAATCATTGATCAAACAAACAAAAAAAAAAAAAACAGCTTTTCATTATGTGGTGTCTGATTTTCTAACTTGCAGGTTGACCCAATGCCTTATTACCTGGCCTGTGTTCTGGAGTCATGCTCTTGTGATTTTGAGGGCAAGTTCTTGGGATTTTGCACAGCCGTAGCAGCATATGCAGATGCCTGCACAACTAAAGATGTGTGTATTAAATGGAGAACTCCTGATTTGTGCCGTAAGTGTCTTACAAAACATGAGTATCCTTCAGTATTAACACTTCTTCATACTAATGAAATATGCAGTAAAAAAAAAAGTCCTTGAGCAATTATTAGATGTATTAAATTCTGAGAATAATTACATTTATAATTGCATACTCAAGATATATGACACACTTTCTAAATTAGCAAGTCTAAATTCTAACCATCATCAAAAAAGTCTCCTTCTTTAAAACAATTAATTTTTTTCAGATTTTGTATTAAAACATTTACTTGGGGAGGAAATATAAACCCTGAGTTGTTAAAATAATATCCCATTGTGACACAGAACACTTTGTCAGTCTTTGTCAGACTTTGCTTGTTTTTCAGTACCAGATA